>JAZKJV010010111.1:0-63902 GCA_037367405.1 Ottelia alismoides
TATTGATTCAGTTTTTGGTCATCACCAAAGGTGCCACGCGTGTTAGTGAAGTGGCCGCGCGCTTTGCCTTGGATGGGATGCCGGGTCGACAAATGGCCATTGATGCCGATTTGAACTCGGGGATCATCGACGAAGCCGAAGCCACTCGACGACGCGAGGCGATCACGCGACAAGCCGACTTTTATGGGGCGATGGACGGTGCTAGTAAGTTCGTTCGAGGCGACGCTATCGCAGGTATTCTCATTACGATTATCAATGTGCTTGGTGGTTTTTATGTCGGTATGATGGCGGGAATGCCATTTGGCGAGACTATCGAACTGTTCACGAAGTTAACAATCGGTGACGGTCTGGTCAGTCAGATTCCAGCTTTCTTGATCTCAGTTGCTGCAGCTCTGTTAGTTACTCGAAGCACTCAGCAGTCTAACCTGCCGACCGAGTTTCTATCGCAGTTGCTATCCAATCCACAAGCACTTTTCGTCTCAGCTGGTTTCTTGGTTCTGCTGATCTTTACCCAGCTACCAGCGATTCCGCTGCTGACGCTAGCCGGAGGCTGCGTTGGATTAGCGGTGATGGTCAAAAAGCAAGCTGCGGTAAAGGCTACGCAGCAGGCTCAGCAAGCCAAAGCTGCCGCAGCTGCCAAGGCCACACCGCCAGAACGAAAGCCAGAAGACTTTCTAGCAGTAGATCCGATGCGAGTCGAAATCGGAGGCCGGCTATTGGCTTTAGCTGATCCAGCCCGAGGTGGTGATTTGATGGAAAAGATCACCGGAGTTCGCTCTATTTTGGCTGCCGAACTTGGTATTTTGCTGCCCAAAGTCCGGCTCAAGGACAAGCTGTCGCTAGGTGAGTTTGCCTACGAGATTCAGATCGTAGGTAACACCATAGCTAAGGGTGAGGTTTATCCAGACGCGATTCTCGCCATTGACGTTGGTCGCTGTACTGGCAAGCTGAATGGCATGGATACTCGTGATCCGGCCCGTGGTCGACCGGCCGTTTGGGTGCGAGCAGATCAGCGTATGCAAGCCGAACTATACGGTTATCAATTGGCTACTCCATCGATGGTCATAGCAACTCATTTACAAGAGATTGCCCGCTCGCATGCTGATGAACTGCTCACTCGCGAGTCTACGAAGCAATTGGTTGATCAGCTAAAGTCGGTCAGTCCGACCGTGGTCGACGAACTGATTCCAGGAGTGATGAAGCTGTCCGAAGTTCAACAAGTTCTGCAGATGTTGCTTCGCGAGGATATTCCGATTCGACAGCTTGGAACGATCGTCGAGACATTGGGCAACTTTGCGACTCGAACCAAAGACCCCGTGATGTTGTGCGAGTACGTGCGAGGTCGAATAGCTCGCACCATTTGTCAACGATTCTCAGATGCCGCTGGACAGATTCACGTTATCACCATGGACCCCGCCATGGAGGATCGTATCGCTGCTGGCTTCGAATTGACGGATCGTGGAATGCTGATTCGCATGAGTCCGCCAGCCATCGAGATAACCTGCCAACAAATCGCAGCCCAGTTGAAGAAGCTTACGTCGGCAGGCCACAAGCCATTGCTGATTGTCAATCCTCGAATTCGGCCTGCAGTCCGCCATATCACCCAAGTACACTTGCCCGAACTGCGTGTGATTAGTCACGCGGAGATTACGCAAGGCACGGCTACAGTGGCTGTTGGTGTAGTATCAGACCCAGTGAGTAAGACCTAATCATCGTATATCATGCAAATCAAGACCTTTCGAGCTAAGACGATCCAAGAAGCGTTCGAACTTGTCCGCGAAAAACTGGGCCCCGATGCTTGCGTTCTAGAAACTCGTGAGGTTCGTGCGGGACTAACTCGCAGAACCATGGTTGAAGTGGATGCCAGCGGTACACGTTATACGCCAGCCAACCGAATCGAATCATTGTTGGATGTTCCCGACCGGAAAGCAAAGAAGCCAAGGAGCGCGAATGTCGATGATGAACTGGATCAGCCTTCCATCGCGTCACTACTGCTTCAGCAAGAATTAGGGTCCACTGAATTGCCTACCAGCTTGAGTACACCTTTTGATGCAGGCGATAGTTCAGTTCAAAGCTCAAGTGTCCGTCAGAACGACTTGAATGCAGCCGCTTCGTCGACGTACATTCAACCAAGCCAGGCTGAACCCTCCGAGCCCATCTCCCGAGTTACCCCGGCAGCGCAGCAAGTGCTGGGCGAGTTGATGGCTGTTGGTGTCGATGGTCAAGTTGCAGCCGAACTGGTCAACGCAGCTCTGATGCGATGTGCCAACGAGTATCGCAATGACGACTGGCTAATTCGAGGCCAAGTAAGTCAAATCGTGGCTGACAAAATCACTGTTGTTCCACCAGTGGAAATTTCAGCAAGTGAGCAACGTATCGTAGCTGTCCTGGGGCCCTCGGGGTCAGGTAAAACTACCTTTCTGTCAAAGCTTGCTTACCAAACTTTCGCAGAATCCAATGGCCAAATTGGAATTGTAAGTTTGGACAATTGGCGACACGGAACTGTTGAACAACTCTTGCAGCTTGCCGAAATTGTCTCAGCTGAAATCGAAGTTGTCAGTCATGTTGATCACTTGGCAAAGGCTCTTCAGCGTCTGCGAGAGTTTGATTTGGTCTTGATCGATACCGCAGGTCGATCACCGCAGGATTCGACGCAGATTTCCACTCTGCGGGAAATGTTGGAGATTGCCCAGCCAGATGAGTCACATCTTGTGCTCAACACAAACTGTACCCAAGCCTTTGCTTCTCAAGCGATCAAGAGTTTTAAGGCAGCCGGTGTAAATCGCCTTTGCCTGACAAAGCTTGACGAGGGTGGTGGAGCGGGGCAGTGGTTGGCTCCCATGTTCGCCGCGGAGCTTCCGATTCAGTATCTTTGCCACGGACCATCCATCGAACAGGATCTGTTAGCGACGAATAAGCGCCACCTGGCATCGATGCTACTCGGACATACGAGTGTTTCCGCGAGTCCTGCAGACGGGACATCCCACAACTCGTATTGAGCAATCAAGGCCGAAAAGAAACGAGTGCCATCGGTCTCGATCCGATCGCACCCATTTCGCATTAAGCTTCCATCACCAGGCGCTGACCTTCGACTAAAGCGGAGCTGCCCAGAAGAAAGCCGCTGCCGAAGCAGATTCGACGATAGCCGCTCGCGAGTCGTAGGGTATGTTATCGCGTAGGCATGGTGCGGCGCTTCCTGGCCGATAGTGGCCAAGAGCGTAAACGCATTGGCATTTTGGTCGCAACGTTGCGTGGTACGGTAGCAATGGGATTGTTGCAAAGAACTTAACCCCAGAGATTACCGACTGAGCATACTCGAAGCCGTAGTAGCTTCGAGTATGCCCGTGGCGTTCTAGCATGGCATCTTCGAAATACAGTGGGTAATGCTGTATGTTGCTTGCTCTCCAATACACATGCGTGTGATACATGCCTCGCAAAGCCATTAAATCAGTTTGTGGTTGAGCTGACGAACGGGAGCTGGACTGCGTAGGAATCAGTCCTGTTCCAATCTTTTCAGCGGCGATCGATGCTGGCTGGACCTTTGTGCTTAACTCGCGGTTTTGCATCGGTGCTAGCGTTTCACGGCCAAACGCTTTCTCGGCTGATGCTGAGTTTTCTTTGCTAGCTTTGTCGTCGGGTACTTGCCTAGAAGACTTGACCGTATCGCTTGGACTAGTCTCTTGTATAAGTACCGAAGAAGGTAGATCGAGATAGTGAGCCTCGATCAATGCTGGCTTCTGAACCGAAACCGTTGTCACGCTGCCCTCTTGCGCGGCGGCGTTTCCCGCAGCGATTGAGCATGCTGCAACCAGCAGGCCCGAGCTGATAATTCGAGATTTTAAGAAACGCCGTGCGTGCATCGTTCCACTCCCTGGAATGCAAGGTGGCTGGGCTTGAGTCCCTTCAAGCCCGTGCATGTTGCAAATTCGACAACTGCGGAGCCGAACCTTCAGCAGCTTTGCCATGCAGGGCATAACCGCTACAGCTTATTAGGCAAAGTTTGTCGCGTTTGCCGACTGTAGGCATCCTACGCGGGGCCCACGGCAGCAACAAAAGCAATGCCAACAAAGCTCGCCTGTGCACGAATGCTCCTGCTTCTCCCCGTAATCCTGCTCCTACTCCTACTCCTACTCCTACTCCTACTCGTACTCGTAATCGTAATCGTAATCGTAATCGTAATCGTGCTCGTAATCGTGCTCGTAATCGTGCTCGTGCTCGTGCTCGTGCTCGTGCTCCTGCTCCTGCTCCTGCTCGTGCTCCTGCTCCTGCTCCTGCTCTCTCTCCGGATTGGCGAAGGCGACTACGAACATGAAAACATCCGCTAACGCCCTTTGCATAAAGGCCCCTGCCGATAGACCAATCAACTCCAATTAGCTCATTGGCCAGACGGAGCAGATTGCGAGCGTGTCCTTGGCGTTGCCTTCTGTGCAAAAAAGTATCAACCGTTGCCGAGTAATCTAGAGAAAATCTTGCTGTTGAAGTCGATCAAGATCACAATAGTGCAATTGGCAGTCAATTCTGAAACGCTTTGTACCGTGCAATCTCAGTCCGATAAGGTCTATATTGGAAACGTTGATAGAACTCCTGAACATTTCGGTCACGTTTCAGTCGCAGCCTGTGATTTCAAAACTTTCTTTGTCCGTTGCGCCAGCGCAGCGGATGGCAATCATGGGGCCTAGCGGTGCTGGTAAGTCGACACTACTTCGCGTTCAAGCCGGCTTGCAGGCTGTTGAGTCGGGAAGCGTGTTGTTGCAAGGTCAGCCAATCCAATCTGTACCGGCAACGAAGCGATCCATCGCGATACTGACTCAAGACTATGCTCTGTATCCGCAGCTTAGTGTTGAAGCTAATTTGCGAGCGGCAATGCAGTCGCAACAATTGGGCAGGGATGAAGTTCGCCGCCGCTGTGAACAGGTCGTTGACTGGTTCGAAATTGGTTCGCTACTGGATCGGCTGCCTAGTCAGATCTCTGGCGGTCAGGCTCAGCGCGTCGCCTTTGCCAAAGCTCTCGTGCGACAGCCAAAGTTGTTGCTGCTCGACGAGCCGCTCAGTCAATTGGATTATTCGCTACGCAACCAATTGTTGGATATCATCCTAATGGCTTGCGAGTCGATGAATACTGCAGTGTGTTGGGTGACGCATGACCCTCGTGAAGCGTTTCAGGTGGCTTCACGCATTGTTGTGCTCAACAATGGATCTTTGGAGCAAGACGACTCTGCCAAGGCCATCTATCAGTCTCCAAAATCGAAGTGTGTGGCGGAAGCGTGTAGCCATTGGCCAGTGAACTTCTTGCCGTTAAGCTCTCCACAGGCCCGCCAACTTAGTTCGCTAGCTCCAGCCAATGCACGCTGTGCAGGCCTGCGTGCGGATGGTGTCCATGATCAGGAGCGATTAAGCGATGGCCAATGTGGCTGTTGCAGAGTCAACCGCGTCGAATCGTTTAGGATTTGCCCAGTTGATTCACGGTACTAGTCGGAGACTAGCCGGCTAACTTTGTTGGATAGTCGCGGTGATTTGGTAGTCGGGCAAGAAGTTCGAATTGCTATAAATTTCCAGCAAATTCTGTGGTTTTGAAGCTGTGGCTCCGCGGCCTCAGGATTGACAAAGTTGGTCTGGCAAAGAGAATCAGCCTTTTAACTCAGTTCTGCTTATCGCTTTTCGGCAGAACGATGGGAAGTTTGTTGAGCCAACTTTTGCGTATAAGGTCGAGTTTGTCATGACGGTCTGTGTTTTAGCTTACTCCGGTGGATTGGATACGTCATGCATGCTCGGCTGTTAATCGATCGAGGCTATGAGGTTCATGCGGTGTACGTTGACCTAGGCCAGCCTGGTGAAGATCGTCAGTTGATGAAAGACAAGGCGATCAAAATTGGTGCCAAGAGTGTCCGTATGATCGATGCTCGAGAAGAACTTTGCCGCGATTTCGCCTTTCCTTGCTTGATGTGGCAAGCCAAGTACGAAGGTCCTTATCTATTGGGTACGAGTATTGCTCGTCCCTTGATCACCCAAAAGATCCTTGAAGTTGCCGATGAAGTTGGTGCAGAGGTTTATGCTCACGGTGCAACTGGAAAAGGTAATGATCAATGTCGCTTCCAATTGGCGGCTGAAGCCTTGCGTCCGAACACCGCGTGTACGCACCTTGGCGAACGAAAGAATGGCGAGATAGTTTTCCAGGCCGCACCGAAATGATTGCGTACTGCCAGGAACGAAAACATTCCCGTGAAAGCTACCGCCAAGAAGCCTTATTCCTCTGATGAAAACGCACTGCACATTAGCTATGAAGCTGGCGAGCTAGAGAAGTTGGACATCTGTGGTGTTGACTTGGTTGACTTCACCATGACTGTCAGTCCACAGCAAGCTCCTAACTCACCAGAAGAAGTCACTATTGGAATTGAGGCAGGTATTCCTATTGCCGTGAACGGAAAACGCTGCTCTGCCCTGGAAGTTGTTTCCCTGCTCAATGAGATTGGCGGTCGGCATGGCATCGGACGAATATGATATTGTTGAAAATCGTTTCGTTGGAATGAAGAGCCGTGGCGTTTACGAAGCACCCGGCATGACACTACTTTACGAAGCGGCTCGCCACATCGAGCAATTGACATTGGATCGCGACCTTATCCACTTCCGCGATACATTATCACCAATGGTCGCCGAGATGGTGTACTACGGCTTCTGGTTTACTGCCAAGATGAACGCGCTGAAGGCCTTCATCAGCAAGTCGCACGAAGTCGTGACTGGCGAAATCACTTTCCGATTGTACAAAGGCAACATGCAGGTGCTTCGACGTAGCAGTCCGAATAGCTTGTATGACGAAGGTATTGCCACGATGGAAGGCGGTGGGGCCTACAATCAAGACGACGCCGAAGGCTTCTTGCGCATCCAGGGCTTGCCCTACAGAGTTCAGGGCAAGTCTCGCAACTTGGGCAGTAGATAAAGAACGTAGCTACCTTTGCCCGAAGGTGATTTTGCCCGAAGGTGATTTTGCCCGATTGGTAGTTGCACATTGCTGCGTTCTGATCGGTCACTATGCATACGCGTCAGTTGATCGGTAAGCTATCGTTCAATCTCTGCAGCTCTGCAATCACATCATCTGTGGATCGACTAAGGGCTTCAAGTATCTCCTTTTTTGATTCAGGGCGCGTTGAAGAGAGCTTTTGTCGAGTTTGTCGGCACTCCTGATGCGTTCACAAAGTTGCTGATTGCTTCGTCTGCTGCGGACCATTGCTTATCTTCTGAATAACATCTAGCCAGAATGTATAGACTGCTCGAAACATGTGGATGTGACTCGGGTAGGATCGCTCGCCGCATTTCCAGGGTCTTTTGTGCAAGCGAGATTGCCTCCTGAGATCGTTTCACACCGCTAAGCTTCCGCCAGAGTGTGCATGGCCCACAGCGTCTCTGGGTGTTCGGCTCCCAATGCTTCGGTGCGAAGACGCAGCGCTTCCTGATTGACTTGGATTGCTTCAAGTTTTTGGCCATCCAACCAGAGCAGCCAACTTTGGTGATGCAATGCTGTCATCGTATGTGGGTGGTCTTCAACTAACATCGCTTTTAGTGGGAGGGACAACCTTTAAGCTTATCTCAACCGCCTCCCTCAGTCTGCCAACATCCTTGTAAGCCCAACTTAGGTCTTCCAATACCTTCAACACATCGGCCGACTCCTTCTTCATGTTTGACCTTAAAGCAAGCAGTCTTTCACCAATGGCAATTGCCTTGTCATTCTCGCCATTCTCACGAAAGGCCCAGGCCAACGAGCTTTCAGCTTCGATTGTTGCCAAATCGTTTGCCCCAACAATTCGAGCGAGATTGGAGGTAGCTGCAAGTAGCAGATCTTTTCCTTTCGCCGCTTTCCTATCTGCAAATTCAGTCTACCTAGCGAGGCTAAACAGCGGTATTGAGAAGGATTGTTTCGGTTTGTTCAGTTTCTGATGGTCATCCCAAGATCGCCTTAGAAACGACTCAGCCTTCTCGTATTCGCCGATTGCGCGATACGTGTTGCCTAGCACTTCGAAACAGTTCAGCCGAAACCTCTGGAGTTAAGCGAGGATCTTCTTGATCAACCTCAAATCGCTTCGAAAATCGATCCAAAAGCTCTCGGAATCGTGGGGTTGGGTTTCAATCGATTAGGTTTGTTCGGATCTCGAATAAGTGACTTTACTTGTTGGTGTGCGTTTGCTTGACCAAGTAGGTCATCTTGCAAGAACTCCCGCACTGCAACTGGAAACTGCTGCCTGCCGCCGTGCTTCCTCTTCGGCTTCGTTGGCATTTTTCTCTGCCGTAGTAGCACGTTTGCTTTCACTGATCGCCGTAAGCATTCCAAGCGTAGTACTGATTGTTCCGACTACCAATGTGGGCGATTAGAAGGCCTACGGCGATGGAGATTCCGCGATTCCGTCGATAGAACTTTGAAAGGCGATAGACAAGTGTTGGGGCATGAGCCACGACCGCATCGCCGTCCAAGAATCTACGCAGATCCATGGCAAAATCATTGGCTGAACTATATCGTTCGCTAGGCTGTTGTCGCCATCGCCTTTTAGACAAATGGTTTTCCAGGTCGATTGGTATCTCTTTTCGCAACGCACGTGGATTGGGAGGATCATCATGAATACCTGATGACCTACCGATACACGATACACGGTACCGAGGAAGGGTTGCCGCCCGCAAAGAAGCTCGTACAGCACCACACCCATAGAATAGACGTCACAAGTGCGGTCGACGAAATGTCCAGCACCGCGTCCTTGCTCAGGGCTCATGTAGGCCGGTGTGCCTAAAACCTGCCCATCCATAGTCACCGTAGCCTCGAAATCATCTCGCAACGCAAGACCGAAATCAAGCACTCCGCGGTCGCGGCCATGTGATAAAACTCCTTTGGGATCAGGGTTGGTCTGAGTCGAGCCATTGGCCACGTTGGAGTTTCCACGTCGTCGAAATCTCGCATCTAGGTCAATCTCATGGTCATACTCGATCATGATGTTAGCTGGCTTGATATCGCGATGAATAAGCTTCATCGAGTGCGCGTAGTCTACGGCCCAGGCGACTTCCGACATCAACTCAGCAATCTCATCGAATTGCAATCGTCGGTGCTTCATCAATTGGACAAGAGTTACTCCTTCAACAAAGCTGGATACAATCGCGGGCACACCCTCTAAGTCAGCAACCTCATAAGCTTGAACAATATTCGGATGTCGAAGTTGAGCAGCGGCGCGGGCCTCGCGCAAAAATCTAGCTCGCACAGCCGCATCAGCACTCAAGTGTTTTCGGATCAGCTTTAGTGCGACAATTCTCGCCAGTTGCGAATCCCATGCCTTCCATACTTGACCAAAGCCACCTTCGCCCACTTGAGCAATAAGTGCGAACTTGCCAATCTTCTTGATGTAGTCGAACGGGCATTCGATGGCTATCGGATTCTGTTCCGAACTACTATCGATCCCTGGATGGACGGTTGCTTGAGTTTGATCGAGCAAGAAGGACCATTCACTCACTCCGCTATTCGGAGTTGCTGTTAGTTCCTCCCCCTTTTTCTCTTCCATTGCGTTCACCACTAGCAGAATACTACGAAGTTCCTGATAGAGATCTGGATACTGCGAGGCGAAATCTTCGATGCTCGGCGATAGACCTTGCTGGCATTGCTGCACAAACAGTTCAACGGCTTGCCCAAGTTTGTCATCAGCCTCTGAGGGGCTGTTATCAATGGTAGTATTCTTCATTGGCGTATCAGAGATACTTGGCAACTGTTTTGCTACCCGAATCGGTCCTAATCGGTAGAACGAGGGGGCGGGTAGATTCAGCCCTATGATACCGGATTTCTGATGGAGAGATGGAGAAATATGCTACGTTCTGCTCGAATGGTCGAGTGCTACATCTATTGGCGTCTGAGGCTTGAGACCTGAGAGCCGACCGTCGGGCTATGCAAGCCTTGGTGCAATTCTTGAGCCTGCAAGGGCATTGGAAAAGTACAGGCCCTTCAACGATGGTCTTTAGGTTTGTTGCCAAGGCTTGAGTGAGCCTGGAATGAACGACTCGCTGCAGTAGTCAACTCACTGCGATAAACTGTCGTCTGACTTCGAGTCTTGAACCATGGTTTGTTCGAACCCAAGTTCAACCCTGGTTGAAGCGTTTGAGGGTGCTTCGCCCTTCCCAGCGGTACCGGCAGTGTTGCCTGTTGTCGAGAGACTCGAATTTTCTACTGGCGCGCGGGTACCCTCAGCCTGTCGTTGAATTGCCGTAGCATGGAAGGTCCCCTTAAAGCCCGAATCGATAGATTTGAGTCCATCGGTAACTTGCATGCGTCTGCGATCGTGACTCATCCACCAAGTTTCGGCGTCTGCTACCTTCCAGTCGTTGGCAACACTGCAGCGAAGCAGTTGCTGGGCTAGGTCCCTGGCTGACTGCGGCCGTCGGGCTCGGGATTTCTCCAGGCAAGCAAGGATGATGCTCTCGAAATCTTCACTAATGCTTACGTTTACGCGATGGCTTGGCGGAACGGGGGCTTCGGTTACGTGCATCTGCATCAACTGCACTAAACTTGTAGCTTCGAAAACGCATTTGCCAGTCAGCAGGAAGTAACCAATAGCACCAACTGCATAGATGTCACTGCAGCCATCCACCAGCGTTGGAGACTGAATCGCTTCGGGAGACATGTATAACGGCGTTCCCGCCAGTCCAGCATCATGGCCATTTTCATCAACCTGCTTTACCAAGCCAAAGTCCAAAACCTTGACCACGTCAGGCTGTCCTCCACGACGATTGAGCATGATGTTAGCTGGTTTGATGTCGCGATGTACCAAACCTTGAGTATGCGCTTCATAAAGAGATCCACAGATCTGCAGTAGAATCTGAATCACGCGAGATTCTGGTTGAGGTCCGTACTGATCGATCAGTTGCTGTAGATCAAGACCATCCAGATACTCCATGGCGTAGTAGAAGACACCCTCAGGAGTCCGACCATAATCGTAAATGGCAATCGTGTTGGGGTGGGTGAGCTGACAGGTGATTTGCACTTCGCGTTCAAATCGAGAAACGGAGGCACTGCTGATTTGATCTAAATTCAATAGCTTAATGGCGGTTGGCCGTCGCATCATTGCGTGATGGCCTTTAAAAACAGTCCCCATCGCACCCGAACCAAGCTTCTCTTCAAGACGATACTGGCCAAGTTGTTGAGCCTCGATAGCCGCCTTCTGAGCTTCCCGCCGCACTCGACCCACAACGATAGAGAATCCGAGAATGGCAATTGTCGCCACGAAAAGTAACGCAAACAATGCCGCGAAGACTCGGCCCAAAATCGTCATCGGTCGAAATGCTTCGGCGCGATCAATCTCCGTAGCGACACCGATGTTGTAATCGGCTAGCCATTTCCAAGCCCCGACAACTGGAACGCCACGATAGTCCGCGTAGCCTTCGACATCAATTCCATCTTTTCCGCCAATGGCTATCTCCACCATCTTTGTTAATTGCATTTCTGCTCGCCGCTTGGCAGGTCGAAAGCCTAGCGTCATGTCACCGCCTGGGTCGCGAAGTTGTAGATTGAGAATCGATTGTGAATCGGGTTGATCGGCGAGAATACCACTCAGAATCAAGCTCTGATCGAAGCGGCTGTTGCTCACCATCGTGCCCTCTTTATTGAAGGCATAGGTCTCACCGCTTTCGCCAACCTGACCCAATTGAAGAATTCGAGTGAACTCCCGTTCCGGAGGAATTCGTAATGCCAAGACTCCACAAATCTGCAAACGATCGTCGCGCACGGGCGCGGCTACGAACATGGTTGGCATGCCAGCGCGATAGTTGCCTGAATTATCCTTCAAGGCGATGACGCTTTGAAACGGTGCTGATACAACCAGCTTGCCGTCTAAGGAAGAGTTAATGAAATCGTTGAACTGAGTTAAGTGCTGCTTGCCTACAAGCTCGTCATGGTTCGACGCCAAAATGCGATGCTCGCGGTCAGCTATCACAAAGCCCTGATGCTCGCGAAGATTGAGCTGCGACATGATCAGTCGCTCCAAGGCAATTCGCGTTTCGTCGCCTTTCAACGGTGTCTTAGCCGTATGTTGCTCGGAGTGCGCCAAGACAAGCTCATTGCATAAGCGACGGATCTCGGAGTTGTTAGCGATCAGCTCGGCAGAACTTTTCTGCGAGGCGTACCAGTTCTCGAGCATCGCTGTTTCGACATTGAGCAGCGTTTGCAGCTCAGACGCTAAGCTAGCCTTCATGGTTGAAGAGATGCTACGCTGAACGGAAAATCCAATGATTGAGAGCACGACCATGGCGATAATCGGCCACAACCAGTATTGTCGTCTCAGCGTCGTACCGGCTCGGCTGAGCGTACTACCGATTCGACTTTTGGCGAATGTCATGTGCGCGCCGCGACCCCGCGAAACGCTCGAACCACCTTTAGAAAAGAACTTGCGGAAAGGCCACAGATTCATCGATGAGGACTCGAAGGAAGACTTGCTCGTGAGAAGGCTCAATAACTAGTCTGTCCATTGTTATTACCCCAAAATTAACTACAAGCAGTTTTCGCGCTCATTGAAGCGACTTTACGGCATTATCGTATCAATCCGCCTGAATTTTAATGCCTCGACGGCCTATATGTGTCTTACTATCGGGGTAGGTAACGCGGACTTCGATCATCTGCGTTCCAGCTTTGGGACTGGCTGGCAACCTGGCTGTCCAAATGTGAGGTGTCAAATGCGGCTTGGGTAAGTCTCGCCACTTGCGACCTGCGTCCAATAAATCCTTGGCAATCTCGGCTTCCAAAGCGGGATCTGCCATCGTCGTAGCTTTCATTTCGACCCAGTCTGTGTTTTTCGAATCGGCATCAGCCAAACGCATTTCACACTTGCATCGTTCGTTGCCGTTGAACACGTTGGCAATGATCTGCGTTTCGCTGGCAGCCGACGATTTGATGCTCTCAGGTGCATAGATGTTCATTTGATAGTCGGCTGGTCGACCGGCAGCTCGGAATTGAAGGCTGTAGCTGGCACCATCAAACTCCATGATCGAATAGCCGTTTGGACCACCGTCGCTCATCGTTGCGTGAGGAATACCGCGTTCATCTTTGCGGCCTGACCACCAACTGCCGCACACCGTGACATTGACGATGTGATGATGCTTTTTCGGACCCATCCAGCCATCTTCTTGGCCAATGAAGTAGTGCTGCATGTTGTGTGTATGCGCAGACAGAGAAATGGCGGCGGGACGTTTTTCGATCAAGCGATACAAGTCCTGCCGATCAAGCACTTCAATCAACGGAATGTGCATCATCAGCACGACCAATTGATCTTCGGGAATACCAGCCAAATCATTACGAATAAAGGTCATTTGCTCTGGACCAAGTCCACCGACGTACTTTGCCTTTTGGCCATCTTTCGCGGCAATCCAAGTTACATCATCGACGACGATAAAGTGAGTTGGACCATGATCAAAGGAGTAGTACGAGGGGCCATAGACGCGTTCGAAAGTTTCATCGCTTTGCGAGTCGTCCGCCGCGTCGTAATTCTGATCATGGTTGCCCAGCACGTTGTACCAAGGTAGTCCAATCAACGCGATTGCTTGATTGTGCGGCTCCATGACGCTCAAGTCGTCAAAGACGATGTCACCTAGCGTAACGCCAAAACTGGCCTGATGTGCTTCGTTAGCGACTACCTGCTCAATCACGTCGTGCGTCATATATTCGACTTCAGCGATGTCGCGCGGTTGAGTGTCACCGAAAAACAGCGCGCGGAACTTATCGGGCTCGGGTCTTTGGTATAGCGCGAAGTCAACCGACTCGGGAAGCGGGCCGGTTGGAGCAACCCCTGGATACTTGAAATTCTTGGGGGACCCGGCGGGCTTATGAATGTAGTAGAACTGCGGCAGATTCTGCGCGTTCACATGCGTCATGTAGTTGCGAGGCTTGATGACGAACAGGATGGTGTCATCGGTAGCTGTCAATTCGTAGCGACCTTGCGCATCGGTTTTGACGATATCGGTACCATTACTAACGCGAACGCCAGGCAGACCCGGTTCACCCGCATCCCGCATCCGATTGCGATTCAGATCGTTGTAGACAACACCTCGAGCCCGAACGGCTCTGGAGGTTGAATCCGCCTTCGCGGCAGGTATAGATTGGTTATCTTGAGACCAAGTGGGTTGAACCAATCCCAGCCCGACGATTACAGTTGCTAGAATCCGTACGCACCAAAGTCTGAACATCGATCTTCGCCTTCGTTTTCACAGATGTGTTTGCAGGTCGAGCCTAGTAACGCTCAACAAGTAACCCGATTTGGCCTCCCAATATATTCGAAAACGATAAAACTTGATGAAGCTTAGGTTTAAAAGTGGTTAAGAGTTGTCAAACCTAGAACACTGGTCAGTGCTTCAACTGAGGGTGGTTTAGATTCTCAGGGACCTGAATGACGGGAATCAATTGGATGCAAGTGAGTCGAATACCTCATCTATTGTTCGGTTCCATTTTGGGAATGGGTCTGAAAATTGATTCCAGAGGTGAGGACCCAGTGCCATCTCTTCATCGGTGAGAAGGCAACTTTGCAGAGAATCGTAAATCGCAACTTCGTCGATTCCAATTCCAATAAACACCAACTCTTGGCGGCAGTCGCCGACTTGATCGTTCCAACGACTGGTGATTTGTTGTCGAATTGCGGGCACGTCCGGCCAATACTCGGGCGGAATGGCTGCCCACCAAAATCCGCCAAAGTCGAGTCTGGCGACTCTGCCGGCTTGAGACCAAACTCCAATCTTGTCTAATCGACTTGCCAGCCAAAAGAATCCTTTGCTGCGCAGTACCCCCGACCATTCCTGACTGAGTCGATCATAGAATCGTTGAGGGTGAAACGGTCGCCTGGCTCGATAAACAAAACTGCTTACGCCATACTCTTCAACTTCGCTTGCTCCCTCGCCACGAAGTGTGAGCTGCCAACCTTTGCTTTGTTTAGCAATTTCGAAGTCGAATCGCCCTGTACCGAGGATCTTTGCAGGGTCAATTTGGCCGAACGAACTGCGTAGCTTTAGCGCGTGTGGATTCAGTTGTTCGATAAGCGCTTCCAGAGTTTCTAATGTGTCCGGATCGACCATTTCAACTTTGTTGATAACAATCACGTTGGCAAACTCAACCTGTTCAGTAAGCAGGTCTGCAACTGTACGCGGGTCCTCTTCGTCTGCTGCTTGCCCCACGCTTTGCAGGTCTTTACCCAAGCGAAGATCCTCCAAGAAGTTTGCCGCATCGACCACTGTGACCATGGTGTCTAGTTGAGCCATCGAGGATAGAGGTATTCCATTACCAACAGCAAATGTAAATGTGTCTGCCACGGGAGCTGGTTCGGAGATGCCAGTCGATTCGATCAGTAAGTAATCAAAGCGACCCTCCTGTGCCAAATTGGCTACCTCAACCAACAGGTCTTCTCGCAATGTGCAGCAGATACAGCCGTTGGTCATTTCGACAAGCTTTTCGTCTGTTGGCTAAGAGCTGCTTCGCCGCCTTGAACAAGCTGCGCATCGATGTTGACCTCGCTCATGTCGTTGACGATGACCGCCACTTTCATGCCATGACGCTTGCTCAAGATGTGTTTGAGCATGGTTGTTTTTCCTGCTCCCAGGAAACCAGAAAGTACGGTAACAGGCAGTTTTTTCATTGCAAACTAACGTGGTGAAGAACGATGGATGTAAGAGACCGATGAAGCGATTGCTCAAGAGCGAACTAGATTACTTTGCAGGCGAATCAATCGATTGTGAAGGCTTCGTCTGACTGGATCCTGCACAGCGGCATCACACTTAAGCAATGCATGGGATGGGTGGCAGTAACCCGATCCGTCATCGAACCAATCGCGTATCAATACCGCAGGGCCTTGGTTTTTCGTGTCCGATATACTCAGCTCGTGTTTGAGCATATATTTCTGAATACGTTCTGCTTGAACTCGAAACTTCTTCTCGCTGTCCGACTCGTCGCTCAACTTGTGTACGGCATAGACAAATCGGCCCGTCTTGCCCGCAAAGGTGGGAAAGGAGCGAAAGTCTCGTTCAATAAACTGGCCGGTTTCAGCCTGATGCAATCCGGCTCGAACAAAGAAATCGATTGAATATTCCGGGTATCCGAAAACAAGCCCCGAATCCTCGCCAGCGTTCATCACGTATTTGTGAACGTTCAATACTCAGCAGTACAACCTCTGGATTCTCTCGAGCCGTTACGCCTAAGCGTCCAAAGTAATTGGTTTGGCTTTCGATCAATTGCCGCAATGCCAGCCGATTGCAAACCCAGCCTGAAGCATGCCGCTCCCCTTCGATCAGATTCTCGAACACGAGTGTATCCGCTTGAAGCAGATCTCCGCACTGCCAGGCGGAAAGAGCATGCTGAACACGCTCAAGGCTCGTGATGTTTGGTGGCGCAATACGAAAACGCGTGTTCCAAAAACCTTCCGAAACGGGCTTGGCAATCGCAGACAAGGTATAGATCGCTTCGCTGTCCAGCGCGTCCTGAAGCAACTTGTTGCTGAGTTTTCGAAGCTCTGGATCGCTGAGTGTTTCAAGCGGAAAGCACTCGCTCCGTGGAACAGCATCGGGATGCCTTTCCATTTGGATTGATATCAGTGCGGGCGATTGTCCAGGCTGGTTGATCTTGTGCGCACAGCTTATCGTTAGCCAGCTGTAGCAACAGGCACACTAAAGCAATGGACGTGTGATCAAGGACTTTTCGGAAAACCAATGCAGTTCAACTCCACTTTAGTGTGATATCAATTTTTGACCCATCATGGCCAGGCGTTGCCCTTATAGCTTCTCGCGTTGCGGACTTCAAAACACTGTAGCAATGTCGTGAATTGCTGGAGACTTTAGGCCTCGTGGTTGGCTATAACGATACTCTCAAGCCAATCGTCGAAGTTAATCGTAACGGAAAATCGCTTCGTACTTTAGGCAATTGCGGAGAACGGTGTAACATCCGATCTTGATAAGTCGGATGCTTGTGTCCCTTCAGAAATACGAGAGTTCCCAGTGGAGCTTGCAGAATCTGGTCTTTTCCGGCTTACGTCGATGTATTCGGTTCCAGGGCCAGCATAGGTCACTAGCAGCCGAACAAAAACATTATCGCAAATGAAATTTTGGACAAGATTGTTCATCCGTAATGTCCAGTCGCAAGTCGAGATAGTCCGTTTGAAAAAGTTCGCCAAACAACTGGCACAACTTTGAAATGTCATCTACAGCGGGGCGATGGGCAAGCTGATGGCTGCCATAACCGGTTCAATGATCGAGTGGCTCTTGTTAGTAGCAACCTTAAGTCGCTTGCTAACCTTGGGGGCCAGTTGAACTTGTGAATATACATCCAGTTCCCAACCGCGTTCTACGATGCAGATGTCTGCGTTGGTTGAGTTCAGTGCTGGAGAATCTCTTGGGAAAGGCCCACCGACGATTCGATCGAAGTGTTCAAGGCCGTACTCCTGTTCGCAGGCTTTTAGGATTGATATGCATATGCATATATTATGCGTCTGGATGGCCGTTGGCAATCACTTTTTGGCCGGTAAAGCCATTTGCACTGGGATTCGTGTGGCTTGGGGGCTATTGATTGAATCGTTCAACCCGTAGCCGGCCGAGGTCACCTCAGCAAAGTCTCGCCTTGCGGCTGCGGGTAACACCATGTTATCGCCACGCATCTCGTCACTTGAGCAGGGAGGCTAGAGAGGGGAAGAACCGTACGGCTCGCGCCGTGACGCTGGAAGACGAAGCTACAGCGTGTCCATCGGGTCGATGTCGATGACATACTGGATGTCTTTGGGCGGCTTTAGGTCAACGATCGTCCGTTGAATCAGTCGGTTGAGCGGTTCGGGCGTGTCAGTCTGAAGCAAGGGCGTGAAAGCGATAGTTCCCGCGCAGCTTGGCCAGCGGGGGTGGAGCAGGGCCCAGTATGCGAACACTCAATCGATGCAATCTGCCGAGTCGCTTGAAGCCGCTTGACGAACGAATCCGCAAACGCCTCGGTCTCAAGCATCTCCGGACCGCGAACATGATCCTCGCCAAGCACCCATGGGGTGGATAGCCAAACTGAGCTCGCTTGGCTAACTCTTCGATCGCAATGTATTGTAGTCGTGGCGACTGGCGGCTTGAATCGCGGGGTGATCTGGTGAATAGGTTTTGCACAAGCACGCGTCCTGCCTTTTCGCCACGTCCTGTTCGACCAGCAACTTGAGTGACAAGTTGAAATGTCTTTTCGGCCGCGCGAAAATCGGGAAGTGCAGGGCGGTATCAGCGTTGATCACTCCAACCAGCAGCACATTGGGAAAGTCCAGGCCTTTGGCGATCATTTGGGTCCCCAGCAAGATCTGAATTCGTCCCTTTCACGAAACTCGGTTAATACCCGTTCGTGGCTCCCCGGTTTTCGCATGGTGTCGCTGTCCATTCTGGCGACCACGGCTCCTGGAAATCGATGCTGGACTTCGACTTCAAGTCGCTGAGTTCCTTGACCGCTGTAACGAATCGCATCGAATTTGCATTCAGGGCAGCTTGGCGGCGTTGGAATGGTGTAATCGCAATAGTGGCAACAGGCCTTGGAGCCATCGCGGTGATGGGTTAAGGGTAAGTCGCAGTGAGGGCACGAGGCGACGTAGCCACATTGGGACACTGAATCGAAGTTGCAAAGCCTCGGCGGTTCAGCAGCAGCATCACCTGTCCGCCGGAGCTGACTGTTTCGCGAATCGCTTCTTCAAGAGGTTTCGAAATGGAACCTTGTCCCGCATGATCGGTTGCGAGCGCAAGTCGACGATCTGTACTTCGGGCAAAGGGCGATTGTGAATGCGTCTGGGCAACTTAGCAGAGCTTGTATTTGCCAGCTTGCGCGCGACTCCAGCTTTCCAGGCTGGGTGTCGCACTACCCAATAGGAGAGGTATCTGTTCAAGAAAGGATCGATGTAACGCAACATCGCGCGCGTGGTAGCGCGGTAATGAATCCTGCTTGAACGACGAATTCGTGCTCTTCGTCCAACACGATCAGTCCCAGTCGTGGCAGTGGGGCAAAGATCGCGCTGCGAGGTCCAATGACGACCGATGTTTCACCTGCCGCGATGCGGCGCCATTGATAGTGACGCTCGACATCGCTCATGTGGCTATGCAATACCGCCACATGGCCAAATCGATGTAAGAAGCGTTGGTAGGTTTGCGGGTCCAGGCTGATTTCGGGGACCAACACAATTGCTTGTCGGCATACGAGACGACTTCGTGAATGGCCTGCATGTACACTTCGTTTTGCCCGCTACCGGTAATTCCGTGTAGAAGAATCGTGCTTTGCTGATGCGAGTCGAGCGATTCGGTAATCAGCTTCAAAGCCTGGCGTTGATCGGCGCTCAGGGCCAATGGAACTGAGTTCGTTGCTTTGTCGATCGGGCTCCATGTTCGAAGACCGCTTCGCTTCGCGCTTCGATCAAGCACTTTTTCGCAGCGCCGCAATTGGACCGGAAGAACAATCTGCCAGCTTTTGAAGTTGCTCATTGGTTAGGCCATCGTGCACAAGCTGCAGTTGCCGAAGCACATGCTGCTGTTTAGCGGGTAGAGTTCCAATAACTTGTTCAGTAGCTTGACCGGAAGCATACAGCATCGTTCGTTGGCGAACCCTGCAGAGGCTCGAACCCCAGCTGGAATGGCCGCCTCGAAAATCTGTCCCAGCGGCGCCAAATAGTATCGGCTCATCCATTGCAGCAGCTCCAAAACCTTGGGAGTGCACAGCGGTTGTTCGTCGATCAACTCTGTTATCGGCTTAAATGCCTCAGCAGCCTGCTGGATCGTTTCGACCGCGATGCAGTACCCTAACATTTCGCGGTTGCCTTTGCCTAGCGGAACTTTGACTCGAATTCCAGGCTTAAGCGATTCGGCAAAATGGTCGGGAATCAGGTAGGTTAGAGGTCCGTGGGTGGTTCGGAGAACACAATCTTGGCTGTACGACACTCGCCAATTGCATCCAACTCCCACGGTGGCACTTCATCGTCAAATAACTGCTGTTGACTCATTACGTGGAAGTGCCAAATTGGGAGTATGGGGAGCGATGCTATTTCGTCAATTGTCCCTATTTCGCACTTCTTGCAAACCTAGCACTGCATTTCGAAGCTCGACATGCGGTTATAATTGGGCTAGCAATAAGCGCGGGGAGCTGAGTAACTCCCATGCAATCGCTGCACGAAAACTCGACAATTTCGAGAAATGACCAGCAAAGCAATGAGAATCGGAGTTTGGGGGGGGACTTTCGACCCCGTGCACGTTGGGCACCTGTTGATTGCAGAACGAGCGCGTGAACAGTTTTCGTTAGACCAGGTGCGTTGGATTCCAGCCGCCATCGCGCCTCATCCAACATTAAAGCAATCGACCGATCAGGCGCATCGTTTGGCAATGGTTCAGTTGGCCATTGGCGGTAACAGTAGCTTTGTGTGTGATGAACGCGAGCTTCGCCGTGGTGGTAAGTCATACACCATTGAAACACTGAATGAGTTAGCCGCTGAGTATCCCGGTGCGGAGCTGTTTCTGCTGATGGGGGCCGATTCGCTGCGTCAATTCGGTACCTGGAAGCTGCCGAATCAAATCTGCAAAGTGGCCAACATCGTTGTTGTAGCTCGTGGAGGCCAAGCGCCTCTGGATCTCCAAATCCTCAACCAATTCTTGCCAGATCAGAAATCGAACGACCAGCTAGAGCACGATCATTTGTTGAAAATGCCTCAATTGGAGATCAGTTCGACGGAGATTCGTAATCGCGTCAGCCAGCGAAAGTCGATTCGCTACTGTGTACCAGCTGCGGTTGAGGCTTATATCTTGCAACATCAACTCTACGTTCAAAGTTGACAGCGATGAGCCATACTTTCAATGGATCAAGCGCTGTTTGCACCGTTGCGTCCGTCGATAACCCAGTCAACCCGCTAGCGACCCGTTATGTGGCTCCAGGAAAATTGCCGTGGATTGATCAAGGATCGGTAGAGCTTCAAACACTGGCTGAAAAGTTCGTAAAGCTTCGACGTGCGCAGATCGTCGGCGTTCACGGAAGTGGAAAATCGACATTGTTAGAGCACTTGGTCCCCATGCTTGGGACGATAGCCTTTCGGCTAGATGCGGCTGCGGTCATCCATGGCAAAAACCTAGAGGACAATCTGCCGACTGCCTCCAAAGAAAGCTCAATTTGCTGGTTTTCACTGCGGCGCGACTCGCCAGTAGTTCCACGACTGCGAGAATTCATGGGTATTCAGAGCTTTCTAGGCACATTAGTTCTTGATGGGTTCGAGCAGTTATCGTGGTGGCAGCGTTGGCGAGTCCGTCGCTGGACAGCTCGGCAAAATTGTCGGCTTTTGGTTACGGCCCATCGCAGTGTTGGCTTAACAACACTTCATCACAGCCATGTTTCTGAAGACTTGGCCAAACAGGTGATTCGACAAGCTTTTCTAGCAGCTTGGGGGGCTGCCGATTTGCCAGCGGCTGTCGAGCGGTTACCATGGGAGCAACTTTTGAAAAAGCATCGTGGAAATCTGCGGGAATGCCTGATGGATGTCTATGATCTAGTTGAGACTCTCAATCGCGAGGCGAAGTGACTTGGCCGTAAGATTAACCGTGGTGATTGTTCAAGCCGCCCAACGGGATCATCGGATGAATGATCTCGAGGAGCAGGTTCTGACGCTGGTGATGCTGGAAAACAATTTGGATGCAGTCTTTGTCGGCGCGCTCGAGCAGATGGATATGGATGGGACCGATGCGCTTTGCTTGAGCAAACTGCCCGCTGGTTCGGTGATTGTTAGCTGGTTAGGTCTCGATGTCGCCAATGACCATATCGCGCGACTTGGTTTGCCCTGGAGATTAGCCCAGCAGGCGGGCCCATCGACAATGAGGTTCCGAAAGTTGGATCTTTCGCAGTCGGCTCAGCAGGTCGTGTCCGAGCTTCAGCAGATTTTGAAAATGGCCAACCTCAAAACGATGCAAATTAGTTTGGCTCCGCCGACAGTTCCTAAGCCAAACACCGCTAAAGTCCAAACTGGATCGATTCCTACTCAGCCGCCAACTGCTAACGCGGGCATCAATATCCAGCCTGAAAAGCGCGATACCCTTGACCGTCAATCGCCTCGCGACGCTCTGGATCAACTGGTCGATGACTTAGAAGCGATGGATCTGTGACTTTTGCAACAAAACGGTGGTGTAATGAGCAAGCCTGAAAACGAAAAATGGTTGGCTTACGAGCTGCACGACCGATTGATTCCGTGGATTCATGGTGCTCGGATGCAGTTGGCCAATCTACAAGCTTTGCCGGGAAGTGAGCAACAACTCGAGGTTGCCAAGCAGTGCTTGACTGTGGCTGCGGAGGAAGGGCGGGCACTCATCGGCTTTATCGAGTCGCAATCCGGAGAGGCCCAGGAGGCCTTGTTGGAGCATTCAATCCGAAAGTTTGTTGCAGTCAGTCAGTCGCTTGCTCAACAATCGCAGCAGAGCATCAATATTGTTGAACCGTTTGAAGTGGGGCAGGACTGGGGGCCGAGCGAGGTGTGGTGTATTCTCAGGATTCTCCAGCAGTCTGTGATGAATGCCATCCAGCATGCTGGCCCTTGTGAGATTGAGCTGAAGTCGAGTCAGATAGGCAGCCAAACCGAATTTGAAGTTCGGGATACCGGTAGAGGCTTCGATGTAGGGAAGCCGTTTCCGGGACATTTCGGGCTCACCAGTATTCGCGAACGAGCAACGTCTATCGGAGCCGAAGTGCTGGTAGAATCCAAGCCGCAGCAAGGCACAGTCGTACGCTTGAAAGTGCCTTGCGGCTAACGATCACTTGGCGATTGAGGCCCAATTCAAGGGCGCAAGTAAATCACAAGCAGTTTTCTACTCGGCTGGTTTGGTCGCGTTCATCTCTTTCAGCGACCTGCCCAGTCGCTTTCGGCCAGCACTAGCAGCCCCTCCGACATTTCGTGTAGGCGAAGCGTTGTTTGTAGAGTTGTTAAGTGTTGGGCTGAGAATTCCAGCAACGCTAGGGTGAATTTCGTCGCTAGATGCTGGCGTACCTAATTGCTCAACGGCATCACTAACGCCTAGCAAAACGGACTGCCGAACACCTTCTCGAATCCAGGTAAAGAAATTGACTCCGTTCATCGTATCTCCTTGCGCATCATGCGGCTGAGTTGATTTTGTTCAGACTTCGAACCCTTATGTCTTACCGTAGGCAGTCAGGCGAAGTAAAGGTCTTTTTCGGCGAACTAAAATGCCTGCAATTCAGGCTTCGGTATGAAGGGCAACAGATTCAGGTTGGTCGGCGGGGCGCTTTAGGGTTCCAGCCACAATCAGGACTCCCAGACTAGCTGCATTGGCAAGCCACATTGGGTCGTGATTCATCGTGGCTCGCACGGTAAGCACCGCAACGACGAGCAGTGAGAAAAAGAAGTGAGTCTGAACCATGCCACTGTTGCAATCTCTGGGTTGCAAATGCAGCATCAAGGCGGCCCAAAATGCCAGGGCCGGTGCGAGTACCCCGGAGTACTCAGCGACTAACGATATAGCAAGTTCCATGTGGCGTTTCCTTTCACCTGGGTCTATGCGGCAAATCCTTTTGCCACAGTCGTGATTCCACTAGATGAAGAGATACCAACTTCGATGTGGCAAGTCAGTATCGGCTAGTTGTACTTCGGTCGGAATCTACAAAAAGAGGCGAGAGTCGCCTACCCGTGACCGTGCTCCTACTCCTACTCCTACTCCTGCTCCTGCTCCTGCTCCTACTCCTACTCCTGCTCCTACTCCTGCTCCTACTCCTGCTCGTGCTCGTGCTCGTGCTCGTGCTCGTGCTCGTGCTCGTGCTCGTGCTCGTGCTCGTGCTCGTGCTCGTGCTCGTGCTCGTGCTCGTAATCGTGCTCGTAATCGTGCTCGTAATCGTAATCGTAATCGTAATCGTAATCGTAATCGTAATCGTAATCGTAATCGTGCTTAACGCTCAACGCTTAACGCTCAACGCTCAAACAAAAAAAGCATGCGGATTTTATCCGCATGCTTTTATATAAAATTCTATGAATCGGTTTGCGCCGATCTATGAATCTTTTCTTTGGGTACGACTCAACGCATTACTTCGTCAAATTGGAAATGATTTGATCTAAGTCGGTCCAGTGAACGCCTGTACGAACAACCTTACCATCTTTATCTACAACAAAGGTCATCGGCAAAGTTAGCAAACCGTAGCTGACGGCTAACGTGCTATCCAGTCCGCCTTTGTCATTCAAGTGAATGAATGGAGCTGGGTTGTCCTTGAGGAATGCTGTTGCTTTGGCTGGGTCTTTATCAAAGTTAACTCCGACAACCCGCAGTTTGCTCTTGGCAAACTTGGCTTGAAGTTCCTTGATACCTCGCATGTCGGCCTTGGTTGTTTCGCTCCAGGTTGCCCAGAAATAGTAAACGGTTGGGCCGTCCTTCAATTCGCTGGATTTGAATGCACGGCCGTCAAGTGTATTGCCGGCGATGGAGAATGGCTTACCGGCTAAGTTGATTCGGTGCAAAGCTCCAGCGGCCTTTTTGCCAGATTCAGTGGTGGGAAACTGTTTAGCAGCTTTGCCGTACCATTGTTGAGCGTCCTTGGTGTCGCCGGAGAACTCGGCTGCCAAAGCAAGTTGCAGCATGGCTTCGGCTGAATCGGTGGCGTCAGGATAGACATCGATAAACTTCCGAAGATTCTCAAGGTAGTTCCTGTTTAGCTCTTCCAGCTTCGCGCCGGGTTCGGCCATCTTTACGTTTTGTTCCGCTGTGAGAGTTCGGAAGACAACATAAGCAATTCGATCTGGGGTAGCTTTTGCGTCTTGTAGCTTACGAGTGAACTCTTTGAGGCGATCGATGCCACCTTGATACTCACCAACTTGAGCTGCAGCACTGACCGTTTCTGCAAACTGTTCAATCCAAGTATTTTGATCAGCTGCAGAATCTGACGAAGAAATTAATCTCTCGATTACATCGGCTCTCTTGGCATGCCATGTCTCTTTGTCAGCATCGGATGCCAGTTTTTTATCAATTTCCTGCAGTTGAGTCACCAGAGCTTCAAGAGTTTTGCTCATTCCGCCACTAGATGCGTCATTAGCTGCGGTTAGACGGCTAGCTGCAGTCGACGCGCTCCAAAATGTGGTCGACTCGTCGGTGGTTTTGTCGTCGCCAACCAGTCGCGGCAAGCTTGCCAGTCGCCACGCATCCTCGACTTGAATTAGCGTGCCGATGATCAATTGTTTGGCCTCACCGCTATCGGTATAAAGTGCTACCGCGTTTTCATAAACAGCCACATCCTTAGTGGAATTCTCTGTACCGGCTGGAACAATACCAGGCTTGTCAGCGCCAAAGTTAGACCACACGCTAGACTTGGTAACAGCCTTTTGTTGCGAAGACCAAGTTGCAAAGTCTTGTTGAGCTTTCTTGATGCGGGCTCGAACGACGTCGGTCAATGACTCGCCGAGTCCAAGTGACTTCAGTTCCTTTTCGCTCAACAGCAGTCGCTCGAAGCGAGACTTGTCGTTATCGGCGATTGCTCGAATCAGTTCCGCTGAAACCTCTTCAGCACTAATCAGCTTCCAGCGATCAATCGATCCATCTTCATTCTCGTCGACGCCCCAGCGCATGCCTTCGGTATTCAGCCAGCGGTATTCATCTGCTGTACCGTTGAAGTTCGTGTCGGATTCGCGATAAACTTCGACCCCATTGCTGTAGTAGCACCAGCGATCGGGTTTCTTGTCACCGTTAGTATCAACGAACCATCGAAGTGGTTGACCGCCAGGTCCTGTAACCCAAAAGCCCTCGCCATCGCTTCTGGTTAATTCAGCCATGGCGCACTTCTCGATGTCTGCTGGAGCAACTTTGTCATAGTTGACGTCCGGTTGCCGCGGCTTAAAGGAAAGAGCCTTGGGGAGTTTGTCATTGGGAGATGCCAAGGCTTCAGAATTTGGTGCGTTCATTGAAACCAATGCGCCCAAAGTCAGAAGGCCGACCAACTGTTTACGTAGCATTCGGTTCATCCTGTCGAAGTTGTCGTAGAGTTGAGGCGGGCAAACAACTGCCGCAAAATGCGTTGAAGCCAGCTTTGAAATTTGAGATACCCGATTGGTTGTAGCATTTCGGCTGGACTGAGTGAACATCTTTTTTGACGAGCGAATCGAACTTTGGTTCTCGCGCAGTGGAGGGCGTGGTCTGCCGGCGGCAGCTTTGCTCTACGAACAGCTTTTCCACAATGCAAGCG
This sequence comes from Ottelia alismoides, assembly GCA_037367405.1. Classification (NCBI taxonomy): domain Eukaryota; kingdom Viridiplantae; phylum Streptophyta; class Magnoliopsida; order Alismatales; family Hydrocharitaceae; genus Ottelia; species Ottelia alismoides. The sequence continues at coordinate 26,180 of JAZKJV010010111.1, forward strand.
GCAGGGGCAGCTGTAGATGGCGAATAATCTCGATGGAGCCTGAGTGCGGAAGCTGGGTGGCTTGGGCGAGTGATTGGGCCGGTTGTAGCGATTATCAAGGTGGGCTGAGCCGAAAAGAAACCATCCGCCAGGCTCAAGTTTGGTCAGGAATTGGTCGATTCCACTAGCCTACGTCGCTGGGAGTAGGTGACTTTGGTCGACCTTTGCTCGGAAGAGTTGACAGGCTCGAACCATTGGCTACGATTTCCGGTCTGCTTGGGGGCGACGAACAGCAGTTCGACGGTCACAAGTTTGCCAGCCGAGGATCAACTCAAAGGTTGAGAATCGAAGCGGGCGCGTAGCTCAGTTGGTTAGAGCGCGTCGCTGATAACGACGAGGTCCCAGATTCGAGTTCTGGCGCGCCCACTGCAAGAAGATTGAATTGAGAAGCTTGAAGTTCGAAACCTTTCGCACTTCACCCTTCCCACTTCAAGCTTCGTTGGGGGTGTAGCTCAGTTGGTAGAGCACTTGGTTTGCATCCAAGGGGTCATCGGTTCAAGTCCGTTCACCTCCACTGGCCGCAAAAACGCCTGTTTTCCTTGAGATTTTGAGAGTTTTCAAAAACTTTGGAAAATGGCCTTGCGGTCGAGGAAGAAATCGAGAAGATTTCCGCCTCTCGAACAGCAGCGAACGCAGTTGTTCGAAACAGTCGTCGAAAGCGACGCCGAAAAAAAGTCACAAGTTGACGTTGACCGGCAAACTGACGATGGCTACAATGTTGAGCCCTTCGCAACGAAAGAAGCGACAGGGCAAGCTGATCTTTGACAATTTGGTTGATTGGTAATTAGGCATCTTACGCAGCACAGCTAGACAGGCTGATGTTGCACACGACGCTGGTTAACAAGTCCATTAATGCTAACCCATTAACGGATGAAGTTAAACTGATTTCGAAATTTGAAAGAGCGTTTAAATGAGCGAAAGTTGCCAACGCAGTGATTGCGTTGGTGCACCGATTCCTCTCAAGGTTCAAGTTTAAAAGCTTGGCTAAGAGTTCAGGATTTCGGTGGTCAAGTTACTAAGGGCGCATGGGGGATGTCTTGGCATTAGAAGGCGATGAAGGGCGTGGAAGTCTGCGAAAAGCTTGGGGGAATTGACAAACAAGTTGTGATCCCGAGATTCCCGAATTAGTGTGCACTGAATTCATAGGTGCATGCGGCCAACCCAGGGAACTGAAACATCTAAGTACCTGGTGGAAAAGAAAGAAAAATCGATTCCGTAAGTAGTGGCGAGCGAAAGCGGAACAGCCCAAACCATGAGGGTTTTCCTTTGTGGGGTTGTAGGGTCTTACACATGAGAGTTACAAAATTCAGGTTAGAGGAAGCGTCTGGAAAGGCGCGCCATAGAGGGTGACGGTCCCGTACTCGAAAACTTTGAATCTCTCGTAGGATACCTGAGTAGGTCGGTGCACGTGAAACCCCGACTGAATCTACGGAGACCATTCCGTAAGGCTAAATACTCTCTAATGACCGATAGTGAACTAAGTAGAGCGATCGAAAGGTGGGAAGAACCCCGGCTAGGGGAGGACACTGAACCTGAAACCATGACGCTTACAAGCGGTCGGAGCACGATTTAACGTGTGACGGCGTGCCTTTTGCATAATGATCCGGCGAGTTACCGTTCGTGGCCCGGTTAAGGCTCTCAGGGCCGAAGCCATAGGGAACCAAGTCTGAATAGGGCGACATTGTCGCGGGCGGTAGACGCGAAACCTAGTGATCTACCCATGGCCAGGTTGAAGCGCGGGTTAAACTGCGTGGAGGACCGAACTCACTTGGGTTGAAAACCGAGGGGATGAGCTGTGGGGAGGAGTGAAAGTCTAATCAAACTGGGAGATAGCTCGTTCTCTCCGAAATATATTTAGGTATAGCCTCGAGCAACTATGTCATGGGGGGTAGAGATACTGAATCGGATGGGGGCCCGTCTAGGGTACCTCACTGAACCAAACTCCGAATACCGTGACAACTATCTCGGGAGTCAGTCTACGGGGGATAAGCTCCGTGGTCGAGAGGGAAACAACCCAGATCGTCAGCTAAGGTCCCTAAACTATGTTCAGTCACTAAGGAAGTTGAATTTCTGTGACAGCCAGATGTTGGCTTAGAAGCAGCCACCATTTAAAAAGTGCGTAACAGCTTACTGGTCGAGAAGTTCTGCGCCGATAATGAACGGGAGTAAACATAGTACCGAAGCTACGGACTCGAAAGAGTGGTAGGAGAGCGCTGTAGAGTAGATACATGCCATACCGTAAGGAGTGGTTTCGGACTCTACAGTGATTATGCCGGAATGAGTAACGATAAAACAGGTGAGAATCCTGTTCGCCGAAAGCCTAAGGTTTCCTGGGGAAGGTAAATCCGCCCAGGGTTAGCCGGTGCCTTAGTCGAGGCCGAAAGGCGTAGACGATGGATAGCGGGTTAATATTCCTGCAGCCGTGTGTGTGGAGCGATTGGAGGGACGGTATCCGAAAAGTATGCGGACGACTAGAAATGTCCGTTGCTTGGTTCTAAGAATGGTGATAGGTAAATCCGTCACAATAGGTTCAAGAACCGAGCTAACAGCACTTAAGATCTGGATGATGCTGGAAGGATATCCAAGAAAAGCTTCTAAGCTTCGAAGCACACATGACCGTACTAAAACTGACACAGGTAGGCGAGACGAGTAGTCTAAGGCGCTCGGGAGAACGGTGATTAAGGAACTCTGCAAATTGGCCCCGTAAGTTCGCGATAAGGGGCGCCTCGCAAGAGGCCACAGAAAATCGGCACTAGCGACTGTTTATCAAAAACACAGGACGCTGCTAACACGTAAGTGGATGTATAGCGTCTGACGCCTGCCCGGTGCTGGTAGGTTAAGGAAGGCGGTTAGCTCTTCGGAGCGAAGCTGGCGACCGAAGCCCCAGTAAACGGCGGCCCTAACTATGAGGGTCCTAAGGTAGCGAAGTTCCTTGTCGGGTAAGTTCCGACCTGCATGAAAGGCGTAACGACTGGTGCACTGTCTCAATCACCGACCCGGTGAAATTGTAGTCGTGGTGAAGATGCCACGTACCCGCGGTTAGACGGAAGACCCCATGAACCTTCACTGTAGGCTGATATTGGGTTGAGGTATCTCATGTGTAGAATAGCTGGGAGACTGTGATGCGGTGGCGCTAGCCATCGTTTAGTCGTCGTTGAAATACCAGCCTTGGCATGCTTTAATTCTAACTCTGATTCCATGAAACTGGACAGAGAACAGTGTCAGTTGGGCAGTTTGACTGGGGCGGTCTCCTCCTAAAGAGTAACGGAGGAGTACAAAGGTCCATTCAGCCTGGTCGGCAATCAGGCGTAGAGCGTAAAGGTATAAGTGGGCTTAACTGCGAGACAAATAAGTCGAGCAGATACGAAAGTAGGTCTTAGTGATCCGGTGATTCCGAATGGAAGGGTCATCGCTCATCAGATAAAAGGTACTCTGGGGATAACAGGCTTATCGCATCCGAGCGTCCACAGCGGCGATGCGGTTTGGCACCTCGATGTCGGCTCATCACATCCTGGGGGTGAAGAAGCTCCCAAGGGTTTGGCTGTTCGCCAATGAAAGTGGTACGTGAGCTGGGTTCAGACCGTCGTGAGACAGGTCGGTCCCTATCTGCCGTGGGCGTTCGAAACTTGAGGAGATTCAACTTTAGTACGAGAGGATTTGGTTGGACGTAGCTCTGGTGTACCAGTTGTCGCGCTAGCGGCACGGCTGGATAGCTAACTACGGAAAGGATAAACGCTGAAAGCATCTAAGCGTGAAGCCCGCTCCAGATTAGGTTTCGTGTACATTTGTACGAAGTCCCCTGATAGACGATCAGGTTGATAGGCCAGACGTGTAAGCACGGTAAACGTGTTCAGCTTACTGGTACTAACGGACAAAGCTTGACCACCGATATTTTGCACTCTTGGCAAATTTCGATGGTCGTCGAGAATCGATACAGGGTACAACCTCGATTCTCTAGATGCCTCATACCAATCAACCTTTGTCGCAGCTCGCTGCGACGAGATCAGCAACACCAGGCTTACGCAGGCGAATAGGCTGCGTAGGTCTCTCCGGTGACCATATCTGAAAGGTCATACCTGTTCCCATCTCGAACACAGTAGTCAAGCTTTCAGAGCCGATGATAGTTCCAAAAGTGCGAAAGTAGGTATTGCCGGTTTTTAAAAAGCCTCTGAGGAAACTCAGAGGCTTTTTTCGTTTCGCGGGTTAGCGAAATTTGCTCTTAAGCCCGATGGGCTGACACAAGAATTAGTAATTGCGACTCGACTGGGCTCAATCCGAAACGAGTGTATTCGAGATTGGTAGGGCGGCCAATCAGAGAGTTTTCTCAGGCCGTGGTTTCTGATTTGAGTCAGAGCTTGCGCCTTTTGATGTTGCACTATTTGGATTTAAGGCCGATTCACCGAGCTCTGGCTACTGCCAATCCCAAAGCCAAACAACAGTCAGTAGCGAGCGATGAGGAAGATCAGCAAAATGAGAAAGAGTTGAAGATGGGAGTTTACCGCTCCAGGTGCCAAGCTTAGATGGAAGTGAAAGGCGATTTCGAAGGCCCTGTTGGATGCTGAATGTTTCGTTGCTGGTGGTGGCTTGGCTGATTGAGCATCGCATACCATCTGTGCCATTGAGCGGCGATGCACAGTCTATCGCCGCAGCGCTGAAAGCTGTGATGATCGCTTGCAAGGAGAAGGTTGGAATCTTGATTAGGGAGGAAGCATCGAACTCTCTCGCTGCGCTGGAGTGACACCCGGCACCTGTTTTACAACGAGGCTCTTCATCAATTCCTCTTGATTCTCATTGCTCAGCAGATCTTGAACGTAGGCTGTAACAAGCGAAGCGCAGTTACGGCAAGTTAGGAACGAACGATAATGCCACTGGATTGAAGATCAATTGGCTCAACGTTTGTCCACACCTATTCACATCACCACTCGCGGCCCACCAGCTTCAAACTTCAAACTTCAAACAAGACAGTTTCGATCGCCCTCCCGGCCACGCTCGTACCTCGCTACGTCACCCTAGTATGTCTCTGACATTGCTAATCGTAGTCCATAGGGCATAGTAATGTAACGAAGCTGGAAGGTTCAGGCCGAGCTTTCCAGCGCCGGTTGGCAGATCGTATTTCACCCTCTGAACTTCGAGTTCGTTCGGGAGCTTGATCGTCAAATCCGGTTCGTTTTTTAACCCGAACGGCCGCTAGATCGGAACTCGCTTTCCAGATCGCATTAAACTAGGTTGGGAAGCTCAAGAAGAGCAAATCCAAGACGTTAGTTGTTTGTGAGGCTACAGGAGGCCTGGAGCATGACCTTGTTGATCTGCTCCAAGAGGCTCATATCGATGTGGTCGTTGCCAATCCAACTCGCGTACGGCACTTCGCTAAAGGCCATGGTTACGACGAAAAGACGGACCCGATCGACGCTAGTGTACTTCGTCGATTTGGCGAGCAGGTCGATTTAACTCCATCAGCTCCTCGTACTCCAGAGCAAAAGCGTTTGAGTGCGCTAACTCGACGACGTAAGCAGGTAATCGACTTGCTGATTCAGGAGAAAAATCGATTGGGCCAATGTCGATTCGATGAGGCCATTAAGTTGATCAAGGAATCCATTGAAAACCTTGAAAAACAGCTAAAAAACATTGATTTAGCTCTCAAGGAATTGATCGATCAATTAGCGCAGACCAATCCAAATATCAACATCTTACTGAGTGTTTCTGGAATCGGTTACACCACTGTGGCAATGCTCTTAGGCGAGCTTCCTGAGCTTGGAAAAATGAACCGAAGCAAGGTTGCCAAGCTTGTGGGTGTAGCGCCACTGGCCAATCAGTCAGGCACCAAAGATAAGCAACGAGCGATATACGGAGGAAGGTCAGCGGTGCGAACCGCGATATACCTGCCGACTATTTCGGCGATGCGACACAATCCTAAATTCACTCGATTGGCAGAGAATCTAAAACGCAGAGGAAAACCTCGTAAAGTGATAGTCATTGCCTGCATGCGCAAGCTAGTGACCATTCTCAATTTGATGATCAAAAATCAAACGCCCTGGGATGAAACGAAAAAAGGCGATGAAAGAGTTAACTCTTCATCGCCCACGTGCTCGATAGGCGTTTGACCTACCGGCGACTGAATTATCCCTCGCAAGAGTTGCGTCCCCGCAGAACTCCGCTAATGTTTCGTTCAGCGGTGCACATTGTAATGCTGCGCGCTTCAGGAATCAAACGCGATTGATCAACCGGCGCCATGCCTAGAAAATCCCGGGGTTTGGGGCTGACCCCAAGTCGGCAGCCAAGTGAGACTCGCTTTGCACCAAAAATGTTTTCCAGATTTTGGAAAGCGGCTATTGCCTTTTGTTAACACGGCCGCTCCCGAAAATCGATCAAACGGCTGTAGTTGCGTTCTCGTTCGGGAGGGTCCGTTGAGCAGGCGGTCAGGAGCGAGGCATGAGGCTTGAGAGAAGTCGGTGACTTGGGTTTCAACGAACCCTCCCGCGCGCTGAGGTTGGCTAACGACCACTCAGATTTATTCGCGGGTAGGGTCGCAATGTGAGTTCAACGAGCATTTGCGGGGAGGGGAAAATGGGCTAGAAGCAAAAGTAACTGCTGGGTGCGTGCAATCATGATGGGGCACCAAAATCAAAACCCTCAGCTAAAGCTGTAGGCTCAGTCAACCGCAACAGCACAGTTCATTTAGAAACTCGACCAACACTCGAGCCCGGACAAGCTCTGCGCCCATTCGAGCAACTTTTCATCCAATCAGCTCAGTTCGCAACATTCTTCCTGCGCGCACAGCCACTGGCCTGCATCTCGCTTCAAGCTTCGAACTTCACCATTCAAACTTCCGAGTGTTACGCCTAAGTCACACTCGGCAATTCTCACAAGCTGAGCCAATCACGCTGAGCAGTCAAAGGCAATCTACTTCTGAGCATCACTCTCTCCCGATCCGCCATTTCGCTCGGAATCACCTATTCTGTGAACGATGCAAACTTCGTCAGGATTAAACTGCTCGCTTCGATTCGGCCTTCCCATTTTCTGCCAAACTTGCCGCTCTGCGTCAATGGTATGTGGGTGGCACAATCTGGAGCGAAGCGACCTCCGGACTCTTAAGAACGTGGAAGGCAAGACGACTCAGCGCATCGCTTTGCATACCCCCCAAAGATTCTTGATTGAATTGGCTGTCCATTACCTAATCAACCAAACAGATCGAATCAAGTTTGTTAGTGATCCAAGCAATACAGACTGGCGAGACCCTAAATTTGTTAGCGACGTCCCGAGAGCGCTCGTCTTTTTAGATTTGCCGCCGGGATCAATTTTCATTCCAACAGCAGCGGAATTTGACGACGGTTCGATTGAACTGGTTTACAACAAATTGAAATCGAAGGATGACCGTACTTCTCCGCCGCCATATCCTGAGCGAGATCTTTCGCAAAGAAAAGAGTATTGGCAATGGTTTAGGGAAAACTTCTCAGCCACCAAGGCGATGCTTGCAGTGGAAGCATCGGGAAAGGCCGGGCGAATTCGATGGATCGACTATCGGCTCCCACTAACAGAAGTTGGAGATACGCTTCACCTTCACATCTGTCCGCGGGCCGAATACGACACAGGCGTTTTCGCATACAACCTAGTAAAACGTGGTTTCAAACACGGTTTGAGATTGGTCGGTACGCTAAAATCCGAGCCGGACATGAATGTGCTGGCTATTTACGACAAGTAGAAACAGCAGTTCAAACTCAGCAAAAACGCCCGCGAACCGAAAATTTGCCCCGCGGGTGTTACCCAAACATAACTCCCGAAATGCCTGCTTCAGCATTGCCATGTCCAGTTCAGCGTCGGCCAACAACCGCTTCAATCGTGAGTTCGCGAGTTCTCGAGTTCTAGCTCCTACAGCCGCTTCGCCTCATCGCTCTTCATCCCGCCATACTGAGCACGCCACCGCTGATAGGTCGCTTCGCAGATCTCCAAACTCTGCAACACATCCGCCACATTTTTGCCCGAATTCAACATCACATCTGCATCCCGAAGCTTCGCGACAATTTGCTCAAGCGTATGTTTCTTCCGCTTCTTCATCTGAAAGTCTCCTGCCTCAAAGTGAGACCGCACACCTCATCGATCCAGACGTATCCAGAACTTCCAAAACTAGAGTCACAACTGCTTGAAATCCAACCAATGGAAAACATGGCACATTACAATACGCAGTCATAAATTGGGTTATGATACAGCGATGCCACTAACGCAAAAGCATTTGGAACTGCTAGGGAGAAGCAAAACGTCATTTTCGAAGATGATTACTGCGATCAAGTGGCTGAGATTACCACCGACTAAGACGCGTTTTGGGGCGTCTCCTTCGCCGCTTTTGCCAGGCTCCCAACAGTATCGAGAGTTAATAGGGGCTGAGGTGGAAAAACCATGAATGAATCGACGCTGCGAGATTGGCTAGCAGACAATATTTCTTTGCTTGACCCTTCGCTTACGGTCATCAAGAAAGAATACCGCCTTGACAACCCCGATGGCACGACTGGTTTTATCGACATTCTTTGCCAAGACAGGTTCGGATCATTCGTAGTAATCGAATTGAAGAAGAGCAACCAAGCGGCTCGCCAGGCTATACAAGAATTCTACAAGTACGTAAGCCTGCTGATGCGTGGACACGGAATCGAGGCAGAACGAATACGCTGTATACTTGTCTCAAGCGAGTGGAGTGAACTGATTGTCCCATTCTCATACTTCGTCGACACCTTTGATCATGATGTCAAAGGTTACAGGGTACTATTCGACAAAAATGGATCTCCATTTGAACTCGAGCCGATAAGAATACTGGACCCGCCGAAGGAACTCGTCCTCCATCCCAGATATTTCGTATTTACTTTTTCATCCAGTGCGGAACGAGACAGTATTCGGACGCAGGCACTCACCAACGCCGAAAAACTTCCAATAAATCTTATCGTCGCTTCAGTTCATTTCCGCGGACTCTATGAAGTTACATTCGCGCCCTATCTTCTGGTATTGAGCATCGCAGTTTGTCCCGACAGTTCAGACATTCGTACTTTTATTGGTGTTTCTAATGACTGGTCACCAGACCCGCAAGAAGGATCGACAATCGAAGGACAGGTTTTGTTGAATTTGTGTGCGCAACCCAACCGTATACACAGAGACATTGAAGTCCTTTACGCTGCACACGTTACAACTCAATTGACGGAAGGCGCAGGCTTACTTGGTTGGCACTTAGACTGTGTTGATTCCACTGGGCCACTGCTACGTGGATTAGGCCTTCGATCGGACACTGACCTCATTCAACTGCTAGGTTCAACGGAAAACACGCTGGAATTCCAGACAGAGGTTGCACTCAGCAATAAGGCGCTCTGGAAAAAACGCAAACAAATGGCCTTGCAGTTTAGTGACGAGTTTGCATTGTGGAAGTTCGTTCTAAACGAAGCCTTTGAGACCGTCGAGGGACTGTCAGGCGTTCCCAAAATTAGTATCGAACTCTTTCGATCGCAAAACATTCTTTTGGGGCTCTGGCGTTTGTACCTCGGCAAGAACGATTTCCTTCCAACTTTTGAACTGCTAGCAGGGCACGACTTGCAGCAAGACTGCGATATGTACAGTGGCCTCGTGGTGTGGAACGGTTGCAAGCACTCGGGCGATTTACGTCAACTCCTTACTGCATCTGGCTGGAATTCGCCCAACGTCTTCGAACTCTTGCGACCCTGTTTTCCCTATAACGCCGAAGTAATGACCATTCTGGGATTAGGATTTGCGGTTCTCCACACCCGAGTTCGTGCCGGTGATGTTCGATCAACGAACTTACTCACATTAGATGATACGATGCTGGTGACTCATGAACTTGACTCTTGTAGGACCATTCATGACTTCCTCGCACAGCACCACGATCTGGTTTCAGCCTTCCGAGAGGTCAGCCAATCAGTCTCAATGGATGAATCTACAGGAACGAAAAAGCTCAGACCTGAGTCTTCCGGGACGGTGACAGATAAACTCGTTATCGGTGAATCAGAAGTTCGTCCTAAAGGAAAATCTATTTCATTGAAACGCAAATGTACTTGGACGCACAGTAGCGGCAATTTCCACATCCACGATCTCGGTATTTCAAGCAATTTTGAATTTATTGCGGCGGCTTGTGATGATGGTGCAATTCGCCTTTTCTACCCAAAAGGCGACAGACTAGCCGAAGTAGTTAAGACCAATCGAGGTGCGGTTCATTCCATTTGTATCGCTCCCAACGGAGATCTAATGTGTTCGGGAAATGACGACGGCACAATTCAGATTTGGAGGGAGAAAGGGTCGCGATACTCGCATTGTAAAATTCCACGAACAACCTGTTGGGGCAATTGCGATCCGTCACGATGGCCGTCGTGTGTTATCAGGTTGCTGCGATCCAACTCTCAGACGCTACAAGAAGAGTCACCAAGAATCAACTATCTGCTACTGGGACTTGGAAAGCAGTGCACCACTCTTCGAGCTTTCTGGGCACGAATCTTGGATCTCAGGACTGGCGTTTGTAAACGACAACCTAGCTATATCGGCCAGTTGGGATGCGACTTTAGCAATTTGGGACTTGGAGACTGGCAGATGCTTGGACAAGTTGATCGGTCATAAACAGTTTGTTACTTGCCTTGCGATCAATCGTAGACGAAACGAAGTCCTCTCCGGCAGCGCTGATCAGACCATCAAGCTATGGGACATCGCCAGCGGTCGCTGCTTATTTACGTTTGAGGATCACGAGTTTCATCCAACGGCAGTGTGCATTGATGAGCAGACCAACTATGCGTTTTCAAGCACATCGCATGGCATGGTAAGGCGTTTCGATCTAACCCAGGGCATTATAACGGAAACGAAGGCGCTTCCAGGATGTTCCCTAGCGAAAGTTCCTATGCTGTATTGCAGAGACAACACTTTACAAGTGCTCGCGGTCGCTAGAGTCGGAGATGTGTTTCTTTGGAATGTAAATGAGAAACGTAAAACTTAGTTTGGGGTCACGTTGGTGTTGTCAATACGAGGCTCCTCGGACTAACACTTCGTCAACGGAAGCCATCGTCTGTGCTTCCGTTATTACTAAAAGCAGAATCGCGACTTGATGCTGTAATCTCAAAGTGATTTGGTAGGGGTTCTCGTATAAGAGCCTGGAACGCAAGTCCGCTTTGCAATACTTCCGCTTCGGTACGGGTGCTCGCATCCCAGCCAGATCGAGGTTGGTCGTGCCGGATATCATGGCCGCTATGATGTGCGGTTCCGATTCGGTTAGAGGGATGAAACGGCGTTTTTTGGGCATGGATTTGAGCGTGCGGTCGATATCACCGAAGTTCCACGCTGGAACCAGAATTGATGCTCACGATTTGTCAGTCGGTTGCGGCTTATAACTCCGCAAGACTTCGGATACATTCGAACTCGATGGTCGTGCGAGATCTTGTCCGAGGTCTTACGGGGCCGCGAGCAGGTTGTCATTCGCAATGTAGAACGGGCCAAAAGCGCAGGATTGGCGTAAGCGTACACCGGTGGCAGGGGGTGTTGGAAGCGATGGGTGCTTGAAAAGTGGTGTAGGTTTGGTAGGCGAGAGTTGCTCGCCTATCCAGCAAACCTTCAGGGAGCACCACAATGTCCACCAGAGCCACCAAGATCGAGCAATGGTCCAATCGCTTTGAGAGATTTCAAAAGTCGAGTATTTCCGTGACCGAGTTCTGTCACCAGGAACGCGTTACAGTTCAGGCCTTCTACTACTGGCGAAATCGCGTGCCTAAGTCAACTTGGCAACAGGGCGGTACTTCGTCGCTAAGCAGAAGGTCGTCGCGAGTCGAATCAATCGTCCGATCAGATGAACATAGAGAGGTGCTCAGTGATAAGCCTATCGTTCGCTTCACGCTGCGATCAGGCGAAACAACGATCCACTGCGAATCAAGCTCGCTCGAGTCGATCGAGCTGTTACTGAAATGGGCTAGCAGCTCCAGAGCCGCTCAGCCAACTGTCTTTCAACAACTGCTCTAGTCCGAGGCTCGATCCACCGTGTTAGCAGTTGCACCAACCACGCGAGTCTATCTGTACATGCATCAGGTCGACATGCGGCGAAGCTTCGATGGCCTCATGGCCATAGTTCAATCACAGTTTGATCGCGACATTCGATTGGGCGACTACTTCATGTTCATCAATCGTCGGCGTGATCGAGTCAAAATCATTTGGTGGGATCGAGACGGACTGGCGATCTTCATGAAGCGATTGGAGTCTGGCACGATACAGAAGCCAACGTTGCCGAGCAATGCGTCGAGTAAATGACAAGAGCTTGATCATCGATCCGACTCAGTTATCGATGCTGCTGACTGGCATTGATGTGAGCAACATCAAGCGTCGTAAACGCTACGAAGTTCACCCTGATACAATGGACAAACTCGCATCATGTACAGCTTAGAAATTCTGAAAACAATTTTGATGTTAGTGACGATTCTTGCGAGCCAAGTAACCTCGAAAAACGTACATACATTCATGCAAGACGCGAACAACAAAAACTCAACAGAACAACCAACGCCACCAAGCGTCAAGATGCTTGAGAAAGAAGTCAAGCAGCTTCAGACAGAGCGTGATTGGTACAAAGCCGAGTATCAGAAGCTAGTCAAAATGTTCATCGCTCAAAACAAACGCAGCGAGCGACATATCTCCGGCTCAAACACTCCTTGGCTACCCTTTGCGGAGTGGATCTATCGGGGACACGATCTATCGGGGACACAGCACTTTAATGAGGGAGGAAGAATTTCCCCGAAAGTTTGGAAAATTATTGTAAGGTTTTCAATCGAGCTCCGTCTACCAATTCGTGCAGTTCTTGATTCCAGCTCTGAGGCGTTCGCGTGACGGCGTACGTTTGGGCCGAGTGAATCCACAGAGCCTTCAAATTGGCAAAGGTAGCGAAGATGACTAGACTAACTCGCGAGCAACTATTCACTCCAGACGAACAGGCGATCGTACATGTGATGAATCGGTCGGTTCGGCGTTGCTTCCTGATGGGGCAAGATGAGTTCACCGGTCGCAACTACGACTATCGCAAAGTCTGGATTGAGGGCCGCATCGAGCATCTGGCCAAATACTTTGGAATCGATGTCTTGACCTACTCAATCTTGTCCAATCACTTTCACCTCGTTTTACGTCAAAGGCCGGATGTGGTTAAAACGTGGGATGATACCGAGGTGGCTAGGCGTTGGTTGATGATCTGTCCTAAGAAAAAGAACAAAGACGGCTCGCCGAAAGAGCCCACCGAGCCGCAGCTCAATTCGATTCGCAACGATCCCGTCCAGGTTGCCGAAATTCGCTCGCGTCTTAGCGATTTTCGTGGTGGATGAGGCTGATGTGTCAGACAATTGCTCAGCGAATTAACGGCTGAAGATGAGGCGACCGGGAAGGTGTGGGAGAGTCGCTTCAAAGCTGTCCGGCTTCTTGATGAATCTGCGCTGTTAGCCTGTTCAGCCTATGTTGATCTGAATCCAATTCGAGCTGCCATGGCAGAGACGCTTGAGCAGAGCGACTTCACTTCGATCCAGCGCCGCATTCAGGCTCTGAAGCAGCAGATTGAAGACGAGTGTTTGAATCCGACTGCGGCTGCAAAATCAGAAGCGAGTGCAAGCACATCGATTGATCATGATATGAAGGCCGTTTCATCGGATAACCAGCAGAAAGAGAAAGCTTCGCAGCTAAGGATCGCAGTTTGGCTCCGATTCACTTAGACGAGTTGCGAGACGCGTTGCAAGTATTGCCAAGTACATCTGGCTTTCGATGCAGCGATCGAGGCTTCCTGAACATGAGCGCAGTCGAATACATCGAGCTGCTTGATTGGTTGGCTCGACAAGTTGTACCAGGCAAACGAGGATCAACACCGGAAGATGCTCCGGCGGTTTTTGATCGACTGGGGCTTGGAATGTCAGCCGAAATATTCTGTGAGTTGGTGCCAACTTTGGAAAAGCTGTTCAGATCGTGGCAGGCAAGCCGCATGTCATCGACGCTCATCGCGGCGTCCGTCGCCCCAAACGCTTCAAGCTCAGCCCGCAAGCCCGCCAGTTGCTTGAGGTCTAGACCATTCGCGCAAAAACGCCCCGCCCGAACTTCAATGTACTCTTAATCCTTGGTTCACAGCGTCTCATCCAAGGCAATCGTCCGCGCGACGATATCTAATTCCGTGTTCCGAGGTCCCACCTTAGCGGTGCTGGGCTAAATACGGATCTGTCTGAGTCGCTCTTTTGATTCCCTCCACTAACCAGAGCTAATCGCACACCTCACTAAAGTGCTGTGTCCCCATACTTCCTACAGAAAGAGAAAGCTTCGCAGCTAAGGAATCGCAGTTTGGCTCCGATTCACTTAGACGAGTTGCGAGACGCGTTGCAAATACTGCCAAGTACATCAGGCTTTCGATGCAGCGATCGAGGCTTCCTCAACATGAGCGCGGTTGAATACATCGAGCTGCTTGATTGGTTGGCTCGACAAGTTGCTCCAGGTAAACGAGGTTCAACTCCAGGAGAGACGCCAGCGTTTTTTGATCGACTGGGGCTTGGCATGTCAGCCGAAATATTCTGTGAGTTGGTTGCCAACTTCGGAAAGCTGTTCAAGATCGTGGCAGGCAAGCCGCATGTCATCGACGCTCATCGCGGCGTCCGTCGCCCCAAACGCTTCAAGCTCAGCCCGCAAGCCCGGCCAGTTGCTCGAGGTCTAGACCATTCGCCGCAAAAACGCCCCGAACTTCAATGTACTCTTAATCCTTGGCTTCACAGCGTCTCATCCAAGGCAATCGTCCGCGCGACGATATCTAATTCCGTGTTTCCGAGGTCCCACCTTAGCGGTGCTGGGCTAAATACGGATCTGTCTGAGTCGCTCTTTTGATTCCCTCCACTAACCAGAGCTAATCGCACACCTCACTAAAGTGCTGTGTCCCCATACTTCGGATCTGTCTGAGTCGCTCTTTTGATTCCCTCCACTAACCAGAGCTAATCGCACACCTCACTAAAGTGCTGTGTCCCCATACTTCCCCATACTTCCTACACAAGAGCCAATTCGCTGCCGTACATACATGCCCAGATTCGACTTCGATGTAGCCGATGATCCAGAATGTCGATTGGTAATTCTCAAGCCCGAAACACCACATCGTGCCAAGGTCATTGACAGCGCCGCCATGTTGGCCGCCGAAGAAATGTTGCAACAACGTGGTAACAGCCCGCGTATCAATCGAAATGCATTGGTCTTCTTGGCGGCAGATAAAACTCGTCTCGCAGATTTATCGCAATCGATTCGGTTGTTCCTAGCTTGGAAATCGATTTATGACGAACGGCAAGCTTTGGACCTAGATAACTTCCAGACCAATCAAGCCAGGGACCAAGACCGAGGAAACAGAGACCACAATCCAATCTCGCATTCTTGAGTGCTACCAGTGGTTAATCTACCCTACTCAGCCAAATCCAACCGAACCTATACTTTGGCAGGAAAAACGATTGTCTGGAGAAGGTTCACTTGCAGATCGTGTCAACAAGTGGATGTCGAATGAAGAGTTGCTGAATTCCGCTTACGCTGGTATTCGCATGCGAATGGACCTAGATCGCATACCACTATGGCAAGGAAACAACGGAAACCATGTTGGTGTAAAACAGTTGTGTGAGTACGTCTCACAGTATCTGTACCTGCCTCGATTTACCAATGAAAGTGTTGTCCTGCAATCTCTACAAGATGGACTATCGCTAGCCACATGGCGCGATGAGTCTTTTGCCTATGCAGATCGTTTTGACGCCGATCGGGGGCGTTACATGGGATTAAAGTATGGTGGCCCTCACGCTGTACGCCGCGATTCGGAGAGTGTGATCGTTCACCCCAAAGCTGCAATCGCACAGATTGAGGCTGAGGAAGCAGCCGAACGAAGCAAGAAGCGGGATGAGACAGCGCTGCCGTCGGCGGGGGAAAACAATCCGAATACGGGAGCGAATCGTAGCGGTGATGAGCAAATGATTTCCATGCCTCCACCTGTCGTGCATCCTCCTAAGCGATTTTACGGAACAGTAAAGCTCGACCCGACGAGACTTGGTCGCGACGCGGGTCGCATAGCCGAAGAGGTGCTTAGTCATTTGTCGAGTCTTCAGGGAGCCGAATGCGAAGTGAGTCTTGAACTTGAGGTTCGCATAGCTGACGGATTCCCCGACAATGTTGTTCGTACAGTCACTCAGAACTGTTCTACTTTGAAGTTTGACAGTCAGGGGTTCGAGAAGGAGTGATTCAGGAATTGGGTTGCAACATCAGCGAGGCTTGCACAGGGCATTGTTCGTACTACGCTCTGATGCCCGTCGCATACTGGGGTTGTTGGGACGGTTGTAGTGACCCAGCCTTTGGTGGTGGAGCCATTGAGCCCGATCGTGGACTAGTACCCAAGAGATATTGTCATGAGCATGGTTCTGCCGTAACTGCGTGAACTTGTTACGGCCTACAACTGGACCAAACTCTCTGCGCTCTGAGTTGCTATATTCGGACCTTGTAATGGATCGAACCCAGCACCAAAAAACCAGGTTCCTTCGTTACGCAGTTATCCGTGGAGATCCGTGCAATCCGTGGCTGTCTTAGTCTTTGTTCGAGGTTGCATGGGATACAGCACGCCGTAACTGCGTGAACTTGTTACGGCCTACTTACTACTTACTCTTCCTGACTGGAAAGATAGCTGAAGGCTAATCGAAGTTCGCCGTAGTCGTACTTGGCTCCAAAGTGCGTCTTGGCTTGTGAGAGCGTGGCTGTGGGATTCGCTTTGAGGTAGCTCAGGATGTCGTCGAGCTTTTCTTGAGGTAACAATCGAAGTATGTCCAACTGCTTTCTCTTCGACAAAGTGGGTTAGATGCGACAGTATTGTGCTGGGACTCAGACCTCGCTCCTTAGCGATCTCCACGATCGACTTGCCGGTTTGAAACATGGCTAACGAGATGTCTTTTGTCCCCATGCCGAGGCCGCCGTTGGGCAGATCTGACTTGGCGGCTGAGCTACCGATGGGAATTTGATTCTCTTCGCAGTACTTTCGAATGATCGCTTCAATATCTGACCCGTAAAGTACCATACGTTTCTTGGCGATCCCATGGATTTTGCGTATCGCCTTTTGTGTCGTTGGTAGAGCAACTACCAATTGTTTTAGCGATTCGCTGATGAGTACCGATCGCGGTGAAATGCCTTGCTTGTCGGCCATCTCCCGTCGATACTCCAACAGTTGAGCGTATAGCTTGGGATGCGGCACGCCTTCCGGAATTGCTTCTTCCTGTATGTGACTTTTCATCGAGCGATTAAAGTCAAGTTCAGCATCAAACTGCGCTCTCTTATAAGCGGCTGTTGAAAAACCATTGCGACAGGCAGCGAAACTGGCTCGCTTCACGAACAACTGACGAAGTAGTTGCTCGCACTGCGAGCTAACCAACGCTAGAACTGCTTGATTGTCCGTGAGCTTGGGGATCTTACCGGCCTCGGCGATCAGTCCCTCCAGCTTTTCGTTGAAGTAGCCGACGGCCTTCACAATCCTTTGACGAAGTTCCGAATTCTCCTCGGGCAGGCCGTCTTGCTGAAAGTAGGCTTTCAACTGTGGACGAAACTTATCGGCGATCGCGGTCAGTGCCTCATGCGCAGCACGAGCCAAGCCGCTAACCTGTTCGTAGGCTTCGATGCTCAACGTACTCTGATGCTCATGGTAGGTTCGCCGCATTTGGCTCAGGATACCATCGATCGCATCAAAGCTAAACAGATCTTCGATCAATCGCTGTTGATACTCACCTTTAGCCTGTCGGACTTGCCCTTCGGTCGGTGCGTTGCGTTCAGCTTCAGCGCTGTAGCTCTTCACCACCGGGTCGGTGATGACGCTTGAGTAATCGATTCTCGACCGAAGCACGATTCCTTCAAAGCTGGTGCAACGACTGAGGGCAACGTAGACTTGACCATGAGCAAACGCGGCCTGTGCGTCGATGATCGCGCGCTCAAACGTAAGACCTTGGCTCTTGTGGATGGTGATCGCCCACGCCAACTTGAGCGGATATTGGACGAACGTTCCCAGTACTTGCTCTTCGATCTCTTTCGTCGTTTCATTCAGCGAGTATTTGACATTCTTCCACTCATCGGGAACAACGAAGATGTCGGAAGCATCGCCCGGGCAGCGAACGCGAATCGTATCGTCGTCGAGTTCAACAATCTGGCCAATCTTTCCGTTGAAGTACCGCTTCTCCGGTTGCAGGTCGTTCTTAACAAACATTACCTGCGAGCCTTTCTTGAACTCCAGCTTTTCCTCCGTCGGATAAGAGCTTGCCGGAAAATCGCCAGTCGTCGTAGCCTGAAACACCATCGGCTTTCCAGGCAACTTAGCCAAGCTTTGAGTGTTGATCTCCAGCGCGGCAGCGTTCGTGGCGGTTAGAGTGATGTACGGTTCTTGAGCTGACGGTCGGAAGTTGGGCACATAACGACTGTTGAGCTTTTGGAGTGTGGCGTCATCCAGCCGATTGTCGCGGACCTTGTTGAGCAGTTCGATGAAGGTCAAGTCAGATTGACGATAGATGTGCTTGAGTTCAATCGAAACATACGGAATCTTCTTGAGCGCTAAGCTGCCAAAGAAGTAAGGCGTCGAGTAGTATCGCTGTAACGTCGGCCAGTCCTCTTGCTTGACCACAGGCGGAAGTTGATGTAGGTCGCCAATCATCAACAACTGAACATTTCCAAAGGGCCGATCATCCCTGCGAAAGTACCTTAGTGCGTCATCGACTGCGTCCAACAGATCCGCTCGGACCATGCTGATTTCGTCGATCACCAAAAGATCAAGGCTGCGAATGAGGTTCAACTTCTGCCTCGCGACCTTTCGATTCTCTTCGCGCCGTTGTCCCTCTGGGATATGCAATCCAAAGGGAAGCTGGAACAACGAGTGAATCGTCATGCCGCCAGCATTGATTGCCGCTACACCTGTCGGAGCCACCACCGCCATCCGCTTTCCGCTCTCCGCCTTAACTTTGCGGAGAAACGTGGTCTTACCACTGCCTGCCTTGCCAGTTAGAAAGACGCTCGTCGATGTCTCGCGAACATAGTCGAAGGCTAATTCAAGCTGTGGGTTGGTTTGAAGGTTCATGGACTTCTCGAATGCGGCATACCTCGGCTTCGCAAGGCAAGGTGGCGAGGATAAGACAGTGCAACTTTTGGCCGTCGGTTGTTCGAATCGAATACCGAATAAACTTGCCCAGCGGCTGAATGACGAGTCGACTGGCTACCGATATTCAATTGTTAGCATTTTACTTTGAAATTTCACTCGCTTGAGCTTCGATCGGCATGACTTGGCATGACTTTATTGCGCAGGAGGCGACAGGAGGCGACTTCTATGTTGATCCGTGGCTACCGATCGAGTTGGTAACACTAGTGCTGATTAGCATTGACTAGTGTTCGGAACTCGATTTTCCACTTTGCGAATCTGTCTTGGCATTTGGTGCGTAAGGAATTTGGAGCACTAATTTGTTGGGGCCTACGCAGAGACGTTCTGCCGTAACTGCGTAAACTTGTTGGGGCCTACGCAGAGGCGTTCTGCCGTAACTGCGTAAACTTGTTACGGCCTACGCAGAGACGTTCTGCCGTAACTGCGTAAACTTGTTACGGCCTACGCAGAGACGTGGCGGCGGTCCGTGAATTTGTAAGATTTATGTAAAGTTTGTTGTCTGGCGAGCGCCAAAGCCAGTTGAAACCTGTGCATCATAGTTGAACAGTATGCCAACTCGTTGCGTAAATTGTACTGCTCTGAGCTACGAAACGAAAGTTGCCCCAAAAAGTAGGAAGTTACCCATGCAGCCCTCGCCGTTGATTCGAGTTCAAGGGGTTGGAAAATCCTTTGTCAATACAAGGGCCGTGATTGACGTTTCGTTTGAGGTAAACGCAGGCGAAATCTTCGCATTACTTGGCCCCAATGGAGCCGGAAAATCAACTCTGGTTCGCATGATGATCGGAATGATACCGCCGGATCAAGGACGCATTGATTGGTTTGACCGGAATGGACAACTATCGACCTTGTACCCAGCCGAGATTGGCTACTTGCCCGAGGATCGCGGGCTCTATCGCGATCAGAAAGTCCATCGGATATTGGAGTATTTCGGGCAACTACGCGGTATGTCCAAGTCGCAATCCAAGCTTGCCGCCGAAGAGTGGGCCGAGCGCCTAGAGTTTAAGCAACACCTGCAGGCCAAACTGGAAACGCTCAGTAAAGGTAACCAACAAAAGGTTCAAGTTGCTACTGCGGTACTACATCGTCCCCGACTAGCATTGCTCGATGAACCATTCTCTGGACTAGACCCCATCAACCAAGAGATGATGCTAAGCGTCATTCGGACGCTACGTGATGAGGGAACAACAATTCTATTGAGCGCGCATCAACTTGAGCTGGTCGAACGGCTGGCAGATAAGGTCTTTTTCCTTTCCCAAGGACGGCAAGTACTAGCTGGTACAGTTCCTGAAATCAAGGTTGGCTCGTTGGGTGGATACTCGCTTCAGATCAGCTTCGCCCAACCAGTGGAGCACCTAGCCTTCGACGATTGGTATTCCGATCCTTCTTTGGCAAGTCTGGAGCTTGTTCAGCCAGACCAGATTCAATTAACGATCAAGCGGCAGGGGGATGCCATTGAGTGGTTGGCTCGAGCCAAGCGGATTGGCGAAGTCACCGATTTTCGTGGTGGCTCCATGTCGCTTCATGAGATTTATTTGCGGGCGCTGAAGCCTCTACAGAGTAGCCACGAACGCCAGATCGTGGATTAATCGACACAAACCTACGCTTTGGTGAGCGTAGCTTTAGTTGCGGACCACAAGCACGTTATCAAGGTTATTCCATGAAGCCATTCAATCCAATCCGTACCACTTGGACTGTTGCATGCTGGGAGTTCCAGCGTTACTTCAAACTCAAGGACCAAATCGTCGGTCTGGTGAGCCTGCTAGTTGGTGCTGCTGTTGCTATCGGTGCAGTCAAGGCATTTCAGTATTCCAAGAAAGTCGATTTGGCCGTGGTTGGTGCAAGCGCTGAATTTGCTTTGCCAGAGAAAGGCAATCTTCAGGCGGCGCAAGGCGATTACAGTATCGAACAATGGAAATCAAAGCTGGATTCGCGAGAGATTGGTGGCCTGTTGATCATTTCAGCAGTTCCCGGAGAGCCCTGGTCGGCTGAGCTTATTGTCCGAAAGGAACCCAGTTGGATCAGCGAACTGGATCCGCTGGTTCAAGCAGAGCGGCTGCGTTTTGAAATGCAGAATGCACAGATTGCGCCTGAAACGTTGGCTAGAGTTGTAACTCCAGTGGCTGTAAAGGTTACCGCAACGGACAGTCGTTCAGTTTCCAAGTCGGATCGATTTATCGCGTTCTGCATCCTTGGCGGTATCGTCCTTACAAGCTGGATAGGCCTAGCCTACATGATGACGGGAATTACTGGCGAAAAACAACTAAGGGTCACAGAGCAGATTGTCAGTGCGATTCGACCACAGATGTGGATCGATGGCAAGTTGCTTGGGATCACCGGTGCCTCCATCGGATCACTCGCTTTTTTGCTAGTTAGCGGAATTGTATCAATCCCGCTAGCCGGGCTAATCGGTCTTGATCTGCCCATTCCTGAATCGCTTAGACGCTGGGAGTTTTTGCCGGCCTTTATTGGCTTCTACTTCGGTGGCGTCATGTTTTGGAACTACTTTTACGCCGCAGTCTCGGCGGTGATCAACGATCCCAATACGTCGTCGCGATCCGCGCTACTGTTTCTTCCTATGCTACCGATGCTAGTCGCAGCACTGTTTGTTGCCCAGCCTGATGGGATGCCGATGCGATTGCTAAGTCTCTTTCCAGCGACTTCGGCCACTGCAATGCCCATGCGAATGGTCCTGGGCGAGGTTGGATGGACGGAGATCATCGGCAGCCTTGTGCTTTTAGCTGTCAGCATCGCCATCCTGCGCATTTTGGCCGGTAGGATATTCGCAGCCGGAATCATGCTCTATGGCAAGGAGCCATCCTGGAAAGACATTGCCAGTTGGACACTAGGCTTCGAGGGACCATCGAGCACTCTCGAAAAATCTCAACAGACTGGGGGCGTGCAGCGATAGGCGCTGAGTTTCTGGAGTGGGTGCGTTTCTCGATCGTACTGAAAGCTGGGAAAATCTGTGACAGTGAGTTAGACTAGCGTCGTTAAGGGTCGAACATCTTCGTGGTTCGAGTAAGCTTCAACCGGAGTGGGTCATCTTGAGATTTTGCTCGTGTGTGTGTGTTCTGGCGGTTTGGGTGGGGGTTGCCATATCAACTTCGCGTTGCACCGCCCAAACGAATGTTTCGGGCATTTATCCACATCTAGCAATGTTCAATGCCGAGGGCGAATGCGGCACAGGAGCTGTCGTTCCGTGGGCTGGAAAGTTATGGGTGGTCACTTACGCACCGCATAAGCCCAGCGGATCGAGCGATAAGCTGTACGAGATCAACGCTGCGTTGGAGCAGACAATTCGCTCTGAGAGCATTGGTGGGACTCCTGCCAATCGCATGATCCACAGGCCATCCAATCAGTTGTTCATTGGTCCCTATGCGATTGATCATGCGGGAAAAGTGCGAGTGATCCCGTACAAGACCATGTTTGGCCGCCCAACAGGAAATGCTCGACATCTGAAATCGCCCGACGACAAGATCTACTACGCGACGATGGAAGAAGGCTTCTACGAGGTTGACGTCAAGACACTGGAGGTGAAGGAATTGTGGGCCGATGAGCAAGTGAAAGAAGGTCGCCACGCAAATCTTCCTGGCTATCATGGTAAAGGACTTTATTCTTCACAAGGCGTTCTGGTCTATGCGAACAACGGCGAGCATGGCCAGGAAGCATTGAAGCGCCCCGATGTCCCCAGCGGAGTTTTGGCGGAATGGGATGGCAAGAGCGATTCGTGGAAAGTTGTTCGTCGCAATCAGTTTACCGAGGTCACCGGACCAGGAGGCATCGAAGGCAGCCAGCCCGACGATCCAATTTGGAGTATCGGCTGGGATCATCGATCGCTAATCCTGATGTGTCGTGAAAAGGGATCGTGGAGCGCATATCGTTTGCCTAAGGCCAGCCACAGTTACGATGGTGCACACGGTTGGAATACCGAATGGCCTCGGATTCGTGACATCGGCGAAAACGATCTACTGATGACCATGCACGGAATGTTCTGGCGATTCCCGCGAAGTTTCTCCAGCACGAACAGCTCAGGGATCGCTCCACGAAGTACCTATCTCAAGGTGATAGGTGACTTCTGTCGGTGGAATGATCGATTGGTGTTTGGATGTGATGATACGGCTCAGAATGAATTCTTAAACAAACGCAAAGCCAAAGGGCAGATCGCGGCTCCGCAATCTCAGTCCAACTTGTGGTTCTTGCAGCCTGAACAACTGGACAAGCTTGGCCCGACGCACGGTCGCGGTGCAGTTTGGTTGGCCGATGATGTCGCAGCTGCCTCACCAAGCGAGCCTATGCTGTTCAGCGGATTCGAGTTCCGAGCGGTTCATCTGGCTCACCAATCCGACTCGGAGGTTACGCTCCGGTTTGAAATTGATCAGCTTGGAAATGGTAAGTGGACCACTGCGAAGGAGATCAAGTTAAAGGCTCGCGAGTCGACTTGGCTTGATCTAGTCGATCAACCAAATGCAGCGTGGATTCGCGTTGTTTCCGATCAGCCGATAACGCGAGCCACTGCATGGTTTACGTTTGCGAATCGCGATCGGCGCAAGTCGACGGCTGATCCGATGTTTGATGGCTTAGCAAAGCTTCAAGCTAACTCTTCTATGTCAGGAACTGGGGGAATTGTTCGCGCCAGGGCGCAAGATAAACGCACGCTACACTATGTGGCTGAACGGATCGAATCGCAGTCAAATCAAAAGCTATCGAACTCATCAGAAGTTATTGGTCTGTACGAGTTAGACGGTTCATTGAATCTCAAGCGAGTCGACGACAATACAGCTCTACAATACCAAACGACTCAGGCAGCTATTCCTGTCGGAGTGCTTAAGTGGGACGACGCCTCGGTGATCTTTGAAGATGAGAATAGCCAGCGCTGGCGCATTCCGAGCGGAGTAGCTTTAGAAGACTTACCGCAAGCCCTAGCGAAACCTCAGAGAGTCTGTCGCGAGGTGGCCACGGAGCGCGATCTGTTTAATGCTGCCGGAATCTTTTACGAGTTGCCCGCGGAGAACGCTGGGGGATTTGCCAAGGTTCGGGCCGTGACAACTCATGGCCGTCGCATTATCGATTTTTGTTCGTTCCGAGGCTTGTTCATCATGAGCGGGTTGGATGCTAAACTTCCCAACGATAATCGTCATATCGTCACCTCCGATGATAAGCAAACATCATTGTGGGTTGGTGCGATCGATGACGTGTGGCGAATGGGAAGGGCCAGAGGAATTGGTGGGCCTTGGAAGAATACTCGGGCAAAGTCCGGCCAGCCTAGCGATCCCTATTTGATGAACGGCTTCGAGAACAGGGAGCTTCGCTTGTCGCATCAGTCTGCTGGAGAGGTTGTTTTTCAGGTAGAGTGCGATATCACGGGGGCTGGCCACTGGGTGCCGTACGAAAAGTTTGTAGTGAAGCCAGGCGAGACGCTGATTCATCATTTTCCCATGGCTTACTCGGCCTACTGGCTACGCGTAACGGCGGCAGAGGATTGTACTGCCACTGCGACCTTGCGTTACGAATAGCACGGCTATTCTTGGCCTAGGTTGCTTATCCGCCAGTCTTGAACATTTTCATGAATTTGGTGCGGTCG
The DNA here is from genome assembly GCA_037367405.1 of Ottelia alismoides. NCBI lineage: Eukaryota > Viridiplantae > Streptophyta > Magnoliopsida > Alismatales > Hydrocharitaceae > Ottelia > Ottelia alismoides. Next base: position 50,962 of record JAZKJV010010111.1, read on the forward strand.
GCAGCGGAGAATTTCTCGATTGCGTAGCGAAGCATGGTACGGGGCATCGTGGTCGCATGCCTCTCTAGAAACGCTCGTAGGATGTTCTCGTCTTGCTCGCCGACCTCGCGCAGCATCCAGCCAACAGCCTTATGGATCAGATCGTGGGGATGATTCAGCAGCTTTTCTGCGATGATCAAGATCGAGTCGAACTGGCCGGCTTTAATTAGCGACTGATTGGCGACAACGGATATCCGTTGATTCCACATGTTCTTGGACTTAGCGAGCATTAACAACAGCGATCGGTCTTTCTCGCAGAGTAGGTACTGGCCGATGATCTGAGGTGCGCAGGAATCGACCAAGTCCCAATTGTTGATACCTGTCGAATTGTCTAAGAGAAACTCACACAGCTGTTGACGAAGCGCTTGGGTGCGGGACTTCTTGAATTGAGTCACCAAGATAAAGATAGCCGTCAGTCTGCACTCGTGGATTGGATCATGAAGCAGCTCCTTAAGCTGGCAAAGTTCCAACTCGCGAAACTGCTTGGCGATTATTCGCTGATCGGGCACGGAGACGCCGATGAACTGATCACCCTCGGCATATTCGCCCGGCCCGGTCTTGAAGAATCGCTGGGAGCTTTTGGCGCGTTCGGGGCTGGCAATTGCTCGCAGGGCCTGACGAACCGCTTCGGCTGATTGCGGGTTGGTTTGCATCACTCGAATCTCTAGGACTTGAAGGAGTTCTACAATAACGAAATATAGTTCAATGTTACCGTTCATTTTGGGAGTGCGTTATGCTAGGGCGACGAGATTTTCTGGGCTTGGCGGCTGCGGGTGTGTTTGGAAGCACAGGATTGGCCAAGTCGGCTCTAGCTAGCAGCGACTGGTCTGGATGGCGTGGACCGAATCGCGATGGCTTACTTCCCGGTGCAAAATGGCCTGCGAAGCTGGACGATCAGCATTTGCAGTTACTGTGGCAGCAACCTTTGGATGTGGGCTACTCGGGCCCGATTGTGGCGGGTAACCGAGTCTTTGTGACGCAGACTCAATCGGCCAAGGAGGAAGTGGTTTCGGCCCTCGATCTGGCATCAGGTACCAGTCTGTGGACCGTTCGTTGGCCGGGGGCGATGCAAGTACCGTTCTTCGCCAAGGCGAATGGCGACTGGATTCGATCAACTCCAGCCACCGATGGTAAGTCTCTATTCGTCGGTGGCATGCGAGATGTCTTGGTTGCTATCGACACCAAGGATGGAGCGGAGCAGTGGCGAATCGACTTTCCGAAGCAGTTCGGGACGGAACTTCCCACGTTTGGTTTTGTTTGTTCACCGCTGATCTATCGCGATCAGTTGTTTGTTCAAGCGGGGGGTGGGCTAGTCTGTGTTGATTGCAAGTCAGGCAATGTGGTTTGGAAGTCGCTAGAGGATGGCGGTGGGATGAACGGCAGCGCGTTCTCGTCGCCGACAATCGCTACCATTCATGGCCGTGAACAACTACTAGTTCAGACTCGTACCAAGCTCATTGGCGCGGATATTCAGACCGGAAAGTTGCTTTGGGAGAAAGAGATTCCCGCGTTCAGAGGCATGAACATTCTTACACCGATCGTCTGGGATAACTGCGTGTTCACCAGCAGCTACGGCGGCAAGAGTTTGCTTCTCTCACTGGATCCTTCGACAACACCATGGACCGTAGGGCTCAAGTGGGAAAACAAGAAAGAGGGCTACATGTCCTCGCCGATCATCATCGACCAGTTCATCTACCTGCACCTTCGCAACAAACGATTCACCTGTATGGAGTTATCCACAGGCAATGAGCGTTGGACAAGCCAGCCGTTTGGTCAGTATTGGAGCATGGTTTCCAACGGCGAAAAGATTCTTGCCTTGGATCAGCGAGGTGAATTGTTGTTGATCGAGCACAACCCAGAAAAGTTCTCAGTTTTGGATCAGCGCGAGGTCACCAAAGAAGAGAGCTGGGCACATTTGGCTGTGGCCGATGATCTTGTTTTCGTCAGACACCTGAAGGGCATCCAGTGTTACCGCTGGTCAGCCTAAGTTGTTGAGCAGCAATTTCGTTCGATCGGATTTCAAGCGGAGGTGCGCGAGCACCCCGGCTCTTGGGATCGTTTGATTTTGCGTGATAGTTGAGTCTTGAGCGAGGCACCGTACGGCTCGTGCCGTTACGCAGAAATGGAGTCTAGCTGCCGATCTGTTTGGCTTGCTCGGCGGCGTTGCCAATGTACGCCGACGGAGTCAATTGAAGCAATTGCTGCTTGGCTTGGTCGGGAATATCCAATGCCGAGATAAACTCCCGCAGCCTAGCCTCAGTAATGCCGTGGCCGCGAGTGAGTTCCTTCAGCTTTTCGTAGGGCTCGGGAATGTTGTAGCGTCGCATCACGGTCTGCACCGGCTCGGCCAGTACCTCCCAGGCTTGTGACAGGTCTTGTTCTAACCGCTGATGGTTTAGCTCCAATTTTTGAAGGCCTCGAAGTAGGGACTCGAAGGCGATTATGGAATAGCCGAAGCCCACACCCATGTTGCGCAGCACGGTGGAATCGGTCAGATCGCGTTGCCAGCGGGAGATTGGCAACTTCTGAGCCATGTGAGTTAGCACGGCGTTCGCAAGCCCCAGGTTGCCTTCGGCGTTTTCGAAATCGATGGGGTTTACCTTGTGAGGCATTGTCGATGATCCGACTTCGCCTGCAACAGTCTTTTGTTTGAAGTACCCTAAGCAGATGTAGCCCCAAACATCGCGTGCGAAATCGATCAGAATTGTGTTGAGCCGAACGAATGCATCGAACAGTTCTGCCATGTAGTCGTGCGGTTCAATCTGAGTCGTGTAAGGATTCCATTCTAGGCCCAGCGATTGGATGAATTCATGAGCATTGGCCTGCCAATCGATATCGGGATAGGCGGAAAAGTGTGCGTTGTAATTTCCAACTGCTCCATTGAACTTTGCCAAGATGGGGACACGGCCAATCTGTTGTACTTGTCGCTTTAGTCGGTAGATCACGTTGGCCAGCTCTTTTCCGACTGTTGTGGGCGAAGCTGTTTGGCCATGCGTCCGCGACATCATGGGTACATCTGCGGTTTGTACTGCCATCGTTGTGAGTTTGTCGACGATCTGCTGAATCGTCGGAAGCAGCAGTTGATCTCGACACTCCTTCAACATCAAAGCATGAGACGTATTGTTAATGTCTTCGGATGTGCAGCCAAAGTGGACGAACTCGCTAGCGGCGTTTAGTTGAGCGTTGTCGAAGATGCGCTGTTTGATGAAATACTCGACCGCTTTGACATCGTGGTTTGTGGTTCGCTCGATGGCTTTGATCTGTTGAGCGTCGGATTCGGAGAATCGATCAACTAGTGCGTTGAGAAGTTCGTTCGCGGTAGGGTTGAACGTTGGAACTTCCTCAATCTGAGGATGGCTAGCCATGCGTTGCAGCCAACGGACTTCTACCAGCACTCGGTATCGAATCAATCCGAACTCACTAAAGTACTTCCGTAGCGACTGCGTCTTGGAGGCGTAGCGGCCATCAATGGGTGAGACTGCGGTAAGTGTCGAAAGTTCCATATTGATTTGATTGACTGAGTAAGTACAAAGAAGAGCAGGGCAGGGGGGGCTACATATTGGTAAGGTCATCTTCGCTGGGTGCGCCCAACAGTTCATCGAGAACTGCGGAGAAAGCCGCGCGATGATCTAGCGTGTGAGCGTATATTCGAGCGATCGTATGGCTTATCGGCAACTGCTTATACAGGCCATGGGTAGTCAGTGGTCGAATCGCTCCAGACGAAGTGTCCATGTAAAAGTTCATGCCTGCCGTGGCTCCGCGTGTGTGTGGCCGATGAATGTGCCGAGCCAAATCGACTTGGAATGGTTCGTGTCGAAGGTGTTGAGGCAAACGCTGCTTGACGCTAGCTGCGAAAACATCGGGGCTGGAGAATATCGAGCTGTTTTCGCTTTGAAGCTCAGAAAAACTGATGTTGCGCTGAGCTACCATTTTCCATGGAGTTTGTCGACGTAGCCAACTTTGCCACCTTTGACCAAGATCAGCCAAAGCCGGATTTTGGCTGCGATACCAACGTCGTACGTCGGTCAATAACGTGAACTCGGTCAACTGCAAATACTCGTCTAAATGGTCCCTTGGATCGCCAGGAAAGATATAGGCAAAGCTGTCGTGAAACAGTTCAGCAAGTTGCAAATCAATGGCTCTGACTGTACGGTGAAAGTAAACATTCCGAAAAAGTTCAGCCTTCATCGACAGAAAATGCACCAAAGCTGGCATGCCGCGGTCTGCTATGGTTAGCCCTTCAGGACGAAACTCGCTGTAGTGCAAGATACGCTCAAGATCAAACGACCGGGGATTAAGCCCTGTCATGTAGGCATCGCGTAGAACGAAGTCCATATTGTCGATGGTGTAGATTCCACAAAACAGGCTTCGCAGCAAATGGAGCCAGCGCGGATGCTGGTCGCCGTCGGTCGCCTTTGGACGTTGTATCAGCCAGGCGATCTGCTCGGGTTCCAATGAGTAGCTCTCTGGAAACTGCCCTGAAGGACTGGATCGTATCGATCGTAGCAAATCAGCCAAGAGAGTCTGAATAATGATCGCGCCCAGGCTTTCGTGGGTTAGTTCAAATCTGCTCAAAAAGTGAGCGTCAAAAAAATGGCCGAACGGTCCATGGCCAACATCATGGAGCAAACCGGCCATCCTCAAGATCGACTCGACTACCGGAAAAGGCGGCGTTTCGGGATCGACCTGCTTCAGAGAATCATAAAGACGTCCGTTAGCTCGCGAGCCTAGGTGCATGACCCCCAGGATGTGCTGAAACCGAGAGTGCTCGGCCGATGGGAAAACCCACCAAGCGGTCTGCAGTTGACGGATTTGTCGCATCCGTCCAACCCAAGAGCTATCAATTATCGATCTTTCGCAAACTTCGTGTTCGGACGCGGCCGCTGGCGCGACGAAACGGATATAGCCGTGAATAGGATCGTGGGTCAGGTTTTGCGAAAGCTGATTCATGGAACAAAGTTTACGGAGGTGCTCGCTGGCCGTCTATCGGAGGCGAGTTCTTGGCAATGACCCTCTGGAGTAGGGTTTTGTTGCCTCCAGAATCTCCATCTTGGCGTTTTAGGGGGTATCTGGCTTTGTACTGGCAAGTTCAATCCGGTAAGATAAGCCGGCTTGTCTTGCAACCAATGGACTGCAGTTGACCTTACGGATTACACGGAAGTGATGGAACGAGGAGATCCACGCGAAATGGTTCGCATATATTCCGCTCTCTTGATAGCTTTGTTTGTGGCCGTGCCGATCGGCCAAGCTGAACAATCCTCGTACTACAAATTGCTGCCAGAATCGGTTCAAGCTGTCGTTTGGGTGCGCAATGCAGAGGATTTAGGTAATCGCTGGAACAGAACATTGCTGAATGACTTGGCCAAAGACCAAGAAATGAACAAGTTTTTTTCCGAGCAACAAGATTCCATCCAGAAGAAGCTAATGGATGCTGGATGGCGTCTGGGTATCAAGCCTCAAGATTTAGCTCAGTATCTGAAGAGCCAAATTGCGGTGGCTTGGCTGGAAAAGCCTGAAGCTCGAAAACCATATGCTTTAGTCCTAATTGCAGATATTCAGGACGATAAAGCTAATACAGATCAAATGCTCAGCCAAATTGATACCGAGCTTGGCAAGAATAAGGTGGGCAAGAAGCAACTTAGCCACCTGGACCAGCAGATCACCCAATACACTCTGCCGAAACGTCCTGGCCAACTACTTGAAGAAACTTCCTATTTGGCAGCCTTCGCCGGTAAGTTGTTGGTAACTGACGATCTGACGTTAATGCATAACCTGATTGCGAAGGTTTTGGGGCAAACAGTTGCTGGCAAAACCTTGGCTGATGATGTCGATTTTGTTGAATCTCGCAAACAATTGAAGATTTCCGATTCTGCCAACCTAGAGTATTTCGTTCGTCCGTTGGGACTGGCCAAAGTTATCCGCGATATCGGTGGCAAGAAGACTCGTAACGGAGTCGACATGTTGGCCGCGCTGAAGAACCAGGGCTTTACAGCAGTCCGATGCGTGTCTGGTGAAGTTTGGTTCGCCGAAGGTGATGCCGATATCAGCCATCGCGGATTCGTTTTGGCCGACTTTCCGTTGCCTGGTGCTGCTGGAGTTTTGGATTTTCCCAATGAAGCTTTGATCGAAGAGCCAAAATTCGTCAACTCTTCGGCAGCGAGTTACTTGGCCATTAAATGGAATGCTCAAGAGTCATTCTTCAAGGTTGGGCCGCTGGTCGACGAACTGGCTGGTGCTGCCAACACATTCCAAGCCGTCATTGATGGTATTCGTAAAGATATCAACGGTCCACAGGTGGACATAAAGGCCGATGTGCTTCCTCTGCTCACGAACGACATTGTTTCGATTACGGACAACGAGAAGGGCGACATCCAACTGAACTCACGTCGCAATCTGATTGCGATCCGAGTTAAGGATAGTGCGAAGGCGACCAAACTAGTTGACCGCGTCATGAAGAAAGAGAATCAGGCTAAGCTCGAAAAGTATGGCGACATCGATATTTGGGAGTTTTCCAACGAGCCAATGGAAGGTAGTGAGGAGTTCAAGGAGTTCGTTGATAGTGACGAAGAGCAGCCTCAAGATGAAGCTTGGCTGAATCAGTGGGCCATCTGTGTCAACGAAGACTGGATACTGTTCTCTTCTCATGCTCAGATGCTTCGTGAAGCGATTGACCAAGCAAAATCGGACAGCAATCGTTTGAGTGCCGAAGTGGACTACAGTCGAGTGAAGCAGGCTATCCTGCAACTTTCTGGTGAAGATCCCTGTGCTTGGAAGATCACTCGCAACCAGATCGCTTTCCGAGTCCAGTACGAGCTTTTCCGTCAAGGCAAGTTGCAAGATTCCGAAAGCATGATGGCCACGATTCTTGAAAAGATCACTGATAAGAACGAGCTTCATAAGGCACCTACGATCAACGGCCATAACCTGCCAGACTACGCGGCAGTTGCCAAGTTCCTTCGCCCCAGCGGTTTTAAGGTTGTTGCAACGACTAAGGGTTGGGCGTTCGGCGGCTTGTTGGTTGGAAAGGAAACTTCGGTTTCTGGCAGCTACAAAGTCGACACAGCTCGATTTGGCGTGTCGGCTCCGGAATCTCGATAGGCCACACAAGTCTCCGCCATGGCTTGCCATTCGGGGTTAGCCCAGCGTAGAAGCAAAACACAGAGCGAGGGCTACTGAACAAGTAGCCCTCGCTTTTTTCACATCTACGATAACATCAGTAACATACAAGCAAACGTAATTGAAAGCAGTGCAAACGAGGTGACCATGAATTCTCGAGCCGAGGTCGAACGGGTGTTTCAGCACATTCGTGAAACCGCCATGTTAGAAGCTACTCAAGCATTGCTAGAGTGGGACGAGCGTACAGGATTGCCCGAGGATGCGGGGGCTTATCGAGCTGATCAGATCACGCAGCTTAGCGGAATGATACACGAGCGCAAGATTGACGCCGAGTATTCACAGCGATTGACTTTGCTCAACGACAAATTGGATACGCTTGGATTGAGCTTTGCCGAGTCGAGTTCGATTCGGCTGCTTTATCGTGACTATCAACGCAACAAGCGATTGCCAACCTCGCTCGTTCAAGCGATATCCAAGGCCTGCGTGCTTGGCCAGCAGGCTTGGGAAAAGGCTAGGCATGCTGATGATTGGATGATGTTTAAGCCAAATCTAGAAGAGATCATTAAGCTGAAGCGAGAGGAGGCACAGCTACTTTCAGATGGAGGTAATCTTTACGACGCTTTGCTGGATCAATACGAAATGGGCACGCGCTCCGAACCCAGAAGCGGAACGGGGCAGGGGACTAATGCTGCAGGGCAGGGGACTGAGTCGAACATGACCGACGTTTTCGCTAAGCTGCGAGATGGCTTGCGTGAGCTGATCAACAAGCTGGGCGATTCGAAAAATCCTCCAAGAGGTGAATGCTGGAAAAGGCCCGTTGAAGTGGAACGACAGAAAATCATCAATCGCTGGGCGGCTGAAAGCATCGGCTACAGTTTCCGCAGAGGACGGTTAGATGAAACTTCACATCCGTTTTGCACAACCCTGGGGCCAAATGATTGCCGTATTTTGACTCGATATGATCGTGAGTACTTTCCAACGGCCTTCTATGGGACTTTGCACGAAGCCGGACATGGCATGTACGAACAAGGCTTACCAGCCGACTGGTACGGACTGCCTGCAGGCAGATATGCGGGCTTGGGTGTACACGAGTCGCAATCGCGATTGTGGGAGAATATGGTTGGGCGTAGCGAAGCATTCTGGACTTGGGCAGCGCCAAAGATTGCCGAGCAAGCTGGCGAAAGTTGGGACGGATTAACGCCTCGAGAGTTATACCGCGACGCGAACTTGGTTAGCCCATCACTGATTCGTGTGGAGGCTGACGAAGCGACCTACAATTTGCATATTCTGATTCGATTTGAATTGGAGCAGCGATTGATCAAGCAGGAGCTGACAGTGGCCGATGCGCCCGATGCTTGGAACGAACGGTACAAGCACTACTTGGGTATAACTCCGCCAAGCCATGCTGACGGGATTCTGCAAGATGTGCACTGGAGTGCTGGATTGGTCGGTTACTTCCCAACGTATACGCTCGGCAATCTGTACGCTGCTCAACTGATGCAAGCTGCCAAACGCGATCTTGGTGATCTAAACGCCTTTTTCGCTAACGGCGAATTCCAGCCGCTGCTGGAGTGGTTGCGTCATCAAGTGCATGCTCATGGTGCAAGTCACAAGCCATCGGAGTTGATTCGAAATGCTTGTGGTCGGCCGCTAGATCATCAGCCACTGCTAGATTACTTGCGAGCTAAACTGTTCGACGTGTATGAGATCTAAGTTCCTCACAACCGAAGTTGTTCGTCGAACAAGTCAATGGATTAGCAGCGTAGATTAACCGATACGATTTCAGGAAAGTTTCAGATGTCAAGATCGCTAATCGTTGCCGGACTACTGGGAGTTATCGGAGTCATCGTGGGCTCGTATGCAGCTCATGGATTGGAAGGCTTTCTGCAAAAGGCAACAGTTACAAGCTGAAGTGATTGCCAAGCGACTAAGTCAATGTGACGTTGCAGTTCGATATCATATGGTGCATACGCTGGCCATCTTGGCGATGGGCTTAAGCGGGTTGCGACATCGATTGGTCACCAGTGCTGTAACATTTTGGTTGTTGGGAATCGCTCTGTTCAGTGGCGGTCTATACAGTATGGTTTTTTGGGGCAAAACAGGTCACTGGGCCATCGTTCCGAGCGGCGGCTTGTGCTTTATCATCGGCTGGGCCTTGGTGATTGGCATCGGATTGACCGCGAAGTCGAAAGAGGGAAAAGTCTGACGTAAATTCGCAGTTGGATTCACCCGAATGAGACAGATCAGCAACTACGTTTCGAGCTTATGTGCTGGCAGGTGGCGGAAGCCGCAGGTTTCCCGGCGATAAGGCTCGAGCCGTGGTTGAAGGGCTGCCTCAGATTCTTGGTTTGAATCGACAACTAGCCCAAGCTGGCCACGCGGTTTACTTTGTTGGCGACCACGCAGATCGATATGCTGATTTGGGTTTGGATTGTATCGTTGATCAGCATCCTGGTGGCGGGCCGCTGGGAGGTCTGATCACTGCGCTAAGCCATCATCAAGCGAGATTTGGCGCTGGCTGGATACTGCTGGTCGGTTGTGACCAACTTGTCTGGCGGTCGGACTGGAGCTACGGTGAGGCAGAACTTGTTCGTATGACTAGTCGAGCGACAAGCCTGGTATGGAGCGCAGAATTGTTCAGTCCCCTTCCAGGCTACTTTCACACCTCGGCATTACCTTTGCTACAAGCAATATGGGATTCAGGGGCCAGAGCGTTGAGGTCGATGCAAGATCACGACGACCTTCGGCCGAGCTTACTCCCGAATCAACAGACGCATCCAAGCAGCTTCTCGTTCAACTCACCCGAGCAGCTTCGTGAGCTATTGCAGAAGGGCATTGAGCGATCGACCAATTAAACTCGATATGCATCACAGGTTATTAATCGTGGTGAACTTGCACGTACGCTGCGGTTGACGGCGCGACGCTTAAGTCCTCTATGTCCTACTGGGCAATCCAGATATCGCGGATGGCGTCCAGCGGTACTGCCAGACGTACAACGATGTTGGACATATCCAAATAAGCTGGCTGGTCAGGAGCTTGAGGATCCTCCTCTGCGTCCGAGGGTGGTTCGCTGGCTATAGATGGACCATCACCAACCGAGATGTAGCAGATCAAGCCAATAAGCTGGTTTTTCTGATTGAAGATGCCACATCCGCTGCCACCTGGAGCAAATGGAGCAGAGACTTCCATCCAACTATGCTTCGCAATCTGCGGATAACGCTTTACATACCTTGATCATAGGTGTAAAAGCGATTCTCCGAATGGTGAACCATGATGATCTCACCGCCCATCGCCGTCGCGGATTTTGAAACGCTCACGTATGGAAAGTTGTTGCCATCCAACTTGAGTAGTGCCACATCGCGATCGGGATTTGCCGCAAGTATCTTTTTGACCCGGATAGCTCTACCGTCGGACAATACTGCGACTAGGCCGTCGTTGATTGATTGAGCTACGTGCCAATTGGTCAAGAGTAATCCGTCGGGGCTGACAATTACACCTCCTCCTGTGAAGAAGTCTTCGTCGCCTTTGCCGCCGCCTAGAACTACGGTGGCCCTGATTACATTTTCAAGGCTTGCATCTGAATCGGCAGGATACGCACCGACAAATCGTCGTGGAACTTTTTCGAGATCGATTTTGGATTCTAGTTCTCGCTGAGTTGCCTCCAGTGTGCGATGGTAGACCGCGCTGTATACCAAGGCATCGTCTACGGGTTTATCAAGTTGCTTAAAGAGCTTGTAGCCAATGCCTGGATCATCAGCAATTTCCACTGGCGGAAACAGTTGCTCGACAAACCTCTCAATCACTTCGTTGCGAGGCTGAAACTCTGTTTCGGTGAGCTTGCCATCAGAATCGATGTCGAGTTCTTTAAAGATCTTGGAGTAAGGAAGTTGCATTCCTTTCAGACGAGGCTTCAGGTATTTTCGTAGTTCGCTTCGCGTGACGAACCCATCGCTATCGGCGTCGGCAAACTTGAATCCGACTGGCAGTTTCTCGTGGTCTTGCGATAGCCGAGCGTGAGCAAGCCTATAAGCCTTCGGCGAACTGCCTTCTGTAGTTTCAGTTGAAGAACCTGAATCGTTGGCGGATGTTAGCCGGTAGAAATCCAAAGCGCAGATAGCCAACATTCCTGCAACAACGACGAAAGAGCTGCGAATAATCACGTTAGCACTGGGCTCCTGAATGTGAATTGGCAAAACCTTGACAGCTATCGAATCTAATCCCTTGATGGATGGAACGCTACCCTGAAGGCACCGCAGGACGCTAACCATAAGTGAAAATCGTTGGCTGTGGAAAACAAAAAAACCGCGTCAGCGGCAACTGACGCGGTTCTGTTGGATTAACTTAAGTCAAAGAGACCTATTTGAAAGGATCGTCACCGGCGGGGTCAGTCGTTGGCGGTGTTGCTGGAGCTCCAAACGGATCGCTTGGGTCGGCAGCAGGCTTGGCGTTGCCACCGAACGGATCAGCGGTGTCCATCTTCTTCTCATCACCGAATGGATCGGTGTTGGAATCGTCTTTTGCCGGAGTCACAGGGCTGCTTCCGTTTCCCCTGAACGAACGCCCTCGCCGGAGAATGGATCGCTTGCGCCTTGGACTGGAGGCAGTGCAACTGGTGGAGCTGCTTGCTGTTGAAGAGCCCGTTGTTGAGCTGCCTGAATACGAGCAACTCGACGAGCCTTTTCAATCTTGGCGCGAACTGTTCCTTGGATGCGAGCCAGAGAATAGCTAATCATTGGGCCAGATCGCCCCGTAGCTTCCAGACGAGCACCTTCTTCGAAATCAGCTTCTCCACCGCCGCCCAACATCTCTTTGGTAAGGCCTCGGAAATAGTAAGCACGAGGATCTTGCGAACCACCAGCGATTGCTTCATTGAGAAGCTGGTCAGCGCCAACGTAATCATGTGCAAAATAGCGATGAACGCCTTCGCCGTACAGCTCGCTGGACGCCGATTGAGCCCCAAGCCCATGATCCACCTGTCACTAAAATGGCAAAAGCCAAGAACAAGTTGCGGGTCATTCCCCCATTCTCCTCTTAATTCGAAACTACTAAAAACAATGTTGTCGGTCGCCTAGTTGCTGGTTAGGCCCAGCTTTTCTCTGCGACTTTGAATTTCCTTGTACATCTTGCTAAGATCGCTCTTGAGCTTTTCGGAGTCAGCCGTAGCTTCAGCTACTGCAACTTTCAGCACGTCAATCTCTTTGCCGTAATTGCTGATGTCCGAGTCTAACAACTGTGTATCCTTTTGGCACTGGGCCAACATGATTTGGCCGTCTTGATTGGATGCTTTTACCAATGATGATTGATATTGGTAATACTTGATTCGCTCCGCAATCTCAAAGCCCTGGCTGGCATAGCTATTGAAAAGTTCTTCGTAGTCATTTAGCGGTCGAACGAATACCGGCCTAACCTTCTCTGCGACGCCCTCATTCACCATGCGCTTGGCTTCCGAATCGATCACTACGATCCGGTTGTCTCGAGTTGACGAATCGTTGAGATTAACCTCTTCTCCTCGCTTCAAACGAATATCAACGGCTCGACCGCTTTGGTCAAAGTAGCCGCTCAGCGTTGCATCGGCATTCTGATCGCTGTCGACGTCTCGCTTAATGTCCTTGGTCAGTTTCATAATTGCCCAAAGGGATTCTGGCGGGTCGATGTCGGTGGCTTGTTTGCCATCGCGAAGATAGTTATTGAGAACCTTTTCAGGAACGCCGACCAGCAGTTCCTTGAATCTTCTCTTCATCGGGACGCCCGAAAACTTCGTCGTCTGTTTTGGCAGATTGATCTGA
>JAZKJV010010112.1:0-352161 GCA_037367405.1 Ottelia alismoides
TAGCAAAGGTAGATGGTGATGGAGGAGGTGGTGGAGAAGGAGGTGATCGTGGCTCAACCTGAGGAGGTGGAGGTGAAAGTAACAGGAGACGGTGGAACAAAAATATCTTCAACCAGAGTCAGAGTTAGACAACCTGTCACTTCTAGGACAGAAATACATAATAGACTCAAAAAATGTGACATCAGCACTCACATAATACTTTCTCCTTATAGGATTAAACCATTTATACCCTTTTTAGGTACGAGAATAGCCAACGAACACACATTTGACAGCTCTTGGAGAGAACTTATCACGATCAGGAGTAAAATTATGGACAAAGACCACAGACCCAAAGACCCTGAGGGTAAGGGAGAAGAGGTCCTTCTCGGAAAACGCAATCGAGAAAGGAACCTTTTCTTCAAGTTCATCGAAGGCATGTGGTTCACTAGGTAGCATGCAATGAGGACCGCATCACCCCAGAACGAATGAGGGCTCGACTTTGAATCAAAAGAGCACTCATAAGTCATAACATCAAGGAGATGACGGTGTTTGTGTTCAGCAACACCATTCTGCTATGATGTATACGCACACGAAGTCTGATGAACAATATCAAGCGATCTGAGGAAGTAAGATAGCAGTAATGTGGAGAATTTCAATGCATTGTCAGTGCGAATAAACTTCACATAACAACAACAACAAAGCCTTTTCCCACAATTAAGTAGGGTCGGCTACATGGATTCTTCGCCTCCATTCAGATCTATCTTGGGCCAATCCCGGGCTTATATCCGCAAAACTAAGATCCCTTCGTATGGTCTCTTTCCAACACTTCTTGGACCGCCCTCACCCTCTTTTAGCCGGCTCAACATCCCAACACTCGCATCTCCTAACTGGTGTATCAGTTGATCTTCTTTGCAAATGTCCAAACCATCTTAACCGGTTTTCTCACATCTTATCCTCAATCAAAGCTACACCAACTTTCTTTCTGATTGCATTATTCTGAATCCGATCTTTACGTGTGTGTAGCATTTTCATTTCTGCTACATTCATTCTCTGCACATGTGTATGGTTCACAGGCCAACATTCAGATCCATAAAGCATAGTAGGTCTCACGGCTGCTTTGTAAAACTTTCCTTTAAACTTTAAAGGAATTTTCTTATCACAGAGAACAGCAGAGGCTCCTCTCCACTTTAGCCAGCCTGCATTTATTCTATTAGTAACATCTCCATCAATTTCCCCATCATGTTGCAGAATAGATCCCATGTATCTAAAGGAATCTCTCTTCTGAATGTTGTCGTCGCCAATCTTCACCTTGATTCCTTCACCATTACTTCCATCAAAGGTGCACTCCATATATCCGTCTTAGTCCTACTTATACGAAATCCTTTAGTCTCCAACTCATGTCTCCAGACCTCAAGCTTCTCATTTACTCCATCTCTAGTCTCGTCAATTAACACAATATCATAGACAAATAACATACACCAAGGTAACTCATCCTGAATGTGACTGGTCAACTCGTCCATAATTAAAGTAAAAAGAAATGGACTCAAAGCAAAACCTTGATGTAAACCAATGTTGATGTCAAAATATCCAGTCTTCCCAGACGGGGTCCTTACACAAGATAAAGCCCTATCATACATGTCCTTTATGAGGTTAATGTATAGGACAGATACTTGTCTCTTCTCCAACACTCTCCACAATATCTCTCGTGGGACAGAATCATAAGCCTTCTCCAAATCAACAAAGATCATGTGGAGGTTCTGCCTTTTAGCTCTATAAATCTCCATTGTTCTCCTCAGCAAATGGATGGCTTCAGTCGTTGAGCGACCTGGCATGAATCCGAATTGGTTTTCTTTTACATTGGAAATTTGCCTCAACCTTCTTTCGATCACACGTTCCCATTTTCATAGTGTGACACATCAGCTTGATACCTCTATAATTTGAACAATTTTGAATGTCTCCTTTATTCTTATAAAGAGGCACCACGATACTCCTCCTCCCAATCTTCAGGCATTTTCTTGCTTCGCCAAATAACATTGAATAGATTCGTAAGCCAAGTCAAACCACGCTCACCTAAAACTCTCCATACTTCTACAGGGATGTCATCCGGTCCTACACATCTTCCAGGTCTCATAACCTTCAAAGCCTCCTCTACTTCCTTTCTTTGTATCTGTCTATAGCATGCACGATTCAAGTAACTTTCACTACAAGCTAGATCACCCAAAGTGATATCTCTATTTCCTTCCCCAATGAAAAGTTTATGGAAGTATTGCTCCCATCTAGTCTTTATATCCTTGATCCTTCTGAGTAACAAGCACATGACCTTCCTCCGTCCTTAATGCATCTCACTTGAGAAAGGTCTTTGGTTTTTCTTTCTCTTGCTTTGGCCAACCTGAAAATATCCTTCTGTCCCTCCTTAGAGTCGAGATTTTTATACAAAACTTCATAAGCTTTTGACTTAGCTTCGCTTACGGCCTTCTTTGCTTTCTTCTTCGCTATTTTGTAGTTTGTGACAGTTTTCTCTGTTCTATCCTTAGACATAGCTTTAAAGCAAGCTTTTTTATTTTTAGCTTCTCTTGCACCCCTTCACTCCACCACCAGACCTCCTTTTGACATGGAGCTCCTCCCTTTGACTCGTCTAGCATCTCTTTGGCTACCTTTCGAATACAAGATGCTACTGCCTCCCACATCTCATTTGCACTACCGCTACAATCCCAAGATAAGTCTTCTAAAACCTTCTCCTTGAAGCTCGCTTGCTTCAGTGGGAGATTCCACCATCTAGTTCTAGTTATCTTAGAAATCCTCCTTTTCTTTACCAACCCTTTCATTTGTACATCCAAGACTAACAAACGATGTTGGGTTGTCAAACTCTCTCCTAGGATTACTTTGCAGTCTTTACAATACAGCCTATCTCTTCTCCTCAACGCAAAGTAATATATCTGTGTTCTAGTTGGCCCACTCTTATAAGTAATTACATGTTCCTCCCTCTTCTTGAAGAGAATAAACTTCACATGAGCAGAAAACATATTCTTTATTTTAATAAGAAAGATTATATGACAAAATCAGCATCAGACTTATTCTTTAACAAGAAAACCCATTAAAGTCTGGAAAAATCATCTACAGCGAGTAGATAGAATCGATGCCCCTGATGATTGGAAACACGACTAGGACCCCAAATATCAAAATGAAATAACTCAAACGACTGACTACTGTGATGACTCCGGCTTCTCGGAAAGGAGGAACAATGATGCTTCCCAAGTTGGCATGTCTCACATTCTAGGGTAGTATGAGTAGATATCTGAAGAAGGACATGACATAGCTTCTGCAGTCCAAAGCGAAGGTGCCACATGGTATCGAAGCGACGATCCTAGACCGGAGTTTCCATATCCCACCAAACCCTTAACCCTACCTGCACCCCCCTCCCCCCCATCCCCCGACTGTCGCTCCCCCCTGCAGGACTCCAGTGAAAGAATAAAATTGCAGGTCTAACATAGAGACCCTAGGGCTCTCTTATATAGGAGAAAAACCCTGGGTAAATTACATAAGAGGTACTTGAAAGATATAGAAATAAGAAACATATATAATGAGATACAAATATCTCAACAAGATAGTAATACAACATCTTCGATATAACATATTTGTAAATAAAAGTTTTATAGAAGTATTGTCGTTATAATCACCACGCAATCTGATACGGCATATACTATGCAAAGTGTGCATTATAAATGTCACCATAAAAAATTGCACAATGACAAATAACTAGAAATAATAAATATAATAGATCCATAAAGCAGAAAAGTAGTACTTGGTGGATCCATGTGCCCCACTCGATAATGTGTTTGCATCAAATGTTCACTTAATCTTATCGACTCTTGGAATTTCAATAATAATTTCATCGATATCACAAAAAATCATGGAAATTGTTATGACAATCATTTATTTTCAAAAATTAGCGTGTCAAATGTTCTCTTATCAATAAAAAAGATAAAATACATGCATTTTTGCTATAATTAAGAAAAACAAGGTTTCTAACAACAATTAAAGTTGCCACATAAAATAATATAAAGTAAGATACGTACTAATATGCAATGTATGTACTATAATTTAGTACTAATATGTAATGTATGTATTATAATTCAGCTACAAAATATGTGCAATGATAAATAACTTGAAACAGCAAATATGGTAAGAACATAAAGTAGGAATGCAGTACTCACCCATATCCAGAAAAGATTCTAACATTCAGAGCCAAGAGTTCTTTGGTGGGTCCATATACTCTCTCGCTTATGTCTTTGCATCATACTTTCACTTAATCTTATTGATTCCTGGAATTTCTCTAACATTTCATCGATATCTCCGGAAATCAGGGAAATGGCTATGAAAATCATTTGTTTTCAAAATTAATGTGTTCATTATCCTTTTATCAATAAATAAAATAAAATACATACATGTTTGCTATAATTAAGGTGTAAATACAAAGTTTCTAACACTGTCATTATAGTTGCCGGCTTGCCGCACAAAATAATGTAAAATAAGATACGTAATAATATGTAATGTGTGCATTATAATTTAGTTACAAAATAAGTGCAATGATAAATAGATTGGAACAACAAATATGATAAAAACATAAAGTAGGAATATAGTACTCACCCTTATCCATAAAAGATTCATCATTCAGAGTCAAGCTCTTTGGTGATCTATATACTCTGCTCGCTTATGTGTTTGCATCATACTTTCACTTAATCTTGTTGACTGAATATTCCAAATATTTCTTCCATATCATATAGATGTATATTCAATTACAACTATATATACATGGTTGGTCATGTGTGTGTTGGAAGAGGGGGGTTGATGTGATAATAATTACATGCAGTGCGGGATGTCGGGAACTGTGATTGACGGTACACTTTGAATTCTAACTTATCAATTAACTCGACAAGGTTGTAGTTTTTTTCAGCCAAAAATGGGAAACAAGCTATGGCATCTGCTTCAATATATGAAAAAGACAAAAAGATGTAATACTCAAGAAGAATCTTAGAATGGGAAAAAACATCTTCGCAATAACAACACTGTAAAGAAAAGAGTGTGCCATTCTAGCTAACTAAATAGCCTAGATTGTTGCCAAAGGCCGAATCCTCTAGGATAATGCTTTGCCTCAATCAAAGAATTCCAAAACAAATCCAAACTTTGGAGATTCACCCAGCTTGTACCAACTTCATCCCAGATTGGAGAAGTTTTCGCACAATAGAAGAAGAGATGCTCTACCGTCTCAATCTGCACTTCACACAAGGGACACCTATGGGATATATCCGCAACGAGCCTTGCACAGCGGTCCCTAATCATGATACGTCTTCTTCGTAGTAGCCACATAAAAAATCCAACTTCTCCTACCAATTGAAGCTCACAAACAAAGTTGCAATCACGAACCAAAGCATTTGTCTTCGATGGTGGCGGCCTGCAAACAGCTCTATACGCTTTTTTTACTGAGGAGTTATTCTTCCATACCAGTGATCTTGCCCATCAGCAGGTTTATCCATCCGATTACGCATTTCAAGAGAAGCAGGAAATCCTCTAAGCGTTGGTCAAAGAAATCCGCCAAGAAAGAAGGCATCCAGTTACCATCAATCCAGCAGTCTGATAGAGAAAGGTCCCTCTCATGTCCAATTATCCGTCCAAAAAGCGAAAGAGTTTCCATTACCAAGCACAAGATGAAAGAGCTCTTGAAAGTGAGGCATCATAACGATGACTCCTTTCCAAAAAGCGGATAAGTGAAGTTCAGACGTTACGGCAAGCTTCCTAGCTGCCCAATAATGTAAATGATGCGAATGAGTCTGCAACAAATATCTTCACTTTTGCCCTAAATTCTACTCACCCATTTTAGCATTAATGCCTCGTTCATGGTCTCCAAATGGGTGATCCCAAGGCCACAATCCGCCTTTGACAAAGTTACTTTCTCCCAGTCTGTCAAATGTACTCCAAAACCAACCTTACCAGACTTGCCCCAAAGAAATCTTCGCATTATCTTCTCAAGGCGTCTCCTAATACCAACAAGTAGGAGACGAGAAGACATGAAGAAAACATGAGTAGCATATAGAACGACCTTAACAAGCACTTGACGTCGATCCCGACAAAAAAAAACGACCTTCCAGCTTGATAGCTTCTTCTCTAGCTTCTCAATGACAAGTAGCCAATCAGACATCTTAATTATTCCACTTATCAAAGGGAGCCCAATGTAGTGGATCGGGAGAGAGCCGCATTCTGTACCCAACTTCTCGTTGCATGCTCGCACATCAACGTCGGAAAAGACCGATTGAGAACAAGCCTGGACGGTTCACCAAAGATCTCTAATGTAACGACCATTCCTCTAGCCTGGTCTTTACCCCCCTCTATAAAGAAGATTGTATCATCTGCATATTGCAAAAGAGGGATAGAAATATCATCAACGGAATACAACGCTGTGAGACCATTATATTGAACCTGAACCACAATGCATGCTAGGATGTTCGTTACAATAACAAAAAGCAAAGGTGCAAGGGGACACCCATGCCTGACGCCTCGTTGTGGTTGGAAAAATCCCCCTCAAGACAGATATTAACAAGCACCGTGTAGCAGTGTTCACGAAAGCGGCCCGTGCGGCCGCATATGCGGCCGCATATGCGTATGCGGTGCCCTCAGCGCACCGCTTTCCTGAAACCCCGCATTATGCGCCCTGTGCGCTTATGCGGGCCGCATATGCGGGCTATGCGGCCGCATATGCGGTCTGTGCGGCCGCATACCCATTTTTTATTTATTTTTTATTTTTTTAATTTGTGCCATGTTTTGTTGTGTTATTTGTGCTATGTTTTCCTTACTTTTGCATGTATGCCAACCAAGCATTCCATGACCATTTATATCCATCGTCAAAGTAGTTGTACTGTGAGATTGGAGTAAACACGCAAGGAAGAAAAAGAATAATATACTAATAATTTAGGAAACTAATTTAGTCAACTAATAGTTATTATAAGTGTAATATATTATATGTAAAGTTCAGTACTTTTGATGGAGGATCAATTATAAATATAACGACAAAGATAAATGACATTATATTCAACAATAGAGGCATTTTGTGCGCTAACTTTTTTATTTTGTTGATTGTTGTCAATTATTTTGTGTGCTAACCGTTCTATTGAAGTATTGATATTTGATTGATAGAGATTATTTTGAACTCTACGAATGTTATTTTTCTTAGATCTTCTGTTGGACCACAATTATAAATAAATTTAGTTCTGTTGTAGTCACTTTTGTATATATTTATTTATTTTTAAATAAAAAATTAGGAAACCGCGTAGAACCGCATATACCCCGCATATGCCCCCGCATACCGCTTAAGCGCTATTCAGTGACCTGTCCGAACGCATACGCATACCGCTTTCCTGAACCTTGCCGTGTAGGAAGCAGTGATGACACAGCACTTCATCCAAGAGATCCAAGTCACTGGGAAACCTCGTTTAGACATTGCCACCCAAAGGAAACGTCATCCATTGTATCATAGGTTTTAGAGAAGTCAATCTTCCATAGAGCACCCTTCGACTTTCGTCTCTTCCAATCAGCAATAATCTCAATCGTCGTAGCTAAACTGTATGCAATCTATCTACCCGAAATAAAAGTCGACTATAGCGGCGAAATGATGTGATCCATAACCTTGTTCAGCCTAATGGCTAAGGTCTTCCCTACTATCAAATAAATAGTGTTGGAGAGAGCAACCAGCCTGAAGTCCTTCACTCTTTCAGACACCTTGAGCAACAACAACAAAGCCTTTTTCCCACATTAAGTAGAGTCGACTACATGGATTCTTTGCTGCCATTCAGATCTATCTTGGGTCATTCTCGAGCCTTGTTAAGTCTCTCGAAACCCGCATTACCCCTGGCAAACTCTACCACCTCCAACACCTTAACTCCCAGTATAGCCCAAAACTCATTGAAAAGAAGATAGGGAACCCATATGGTCAGGTGCCCCCATCTGCATATAAGTTCCAAGATGCAATCTTCACCTCATCCAAAGTAAAGCTTTGCACGAGATGGTTTGTGTGAAGACCTGACAGTTGAGAGGCCCCAAGGTCAGTCCATCTCCAAGGTCTTCCCGCCCACTGATCTCCACAAGAAATCATGGAAATAACTCACAATTGCCCACCCCATCTCACGATCACCATCCACCCTATTCCCATTAACCACCACAGAACGGATGAGGTTCTGACGAGTGACGACGTTTTCCACTTGCAACTCAATGGAAATAACAGGTGTTGACGTCGCCTTCTTTGAGCCATGAATGCATTGATCTCTGCTTCCATTCCACTACACGTTTATTTTCCACAACAACAACAACAACAATAAAGCCTTTTCCCACAATTAAGTAGGGTCGGCTACATGGATTCTTCGCCTCCATTCAGATCTATCTTGGGTCAATCTTGAATTTATATCCAAAAAACTAAGATCCCTTCGTATAGTCTCTTTCCAACACTTCTCGGGCCGTCCTCTTTGTACGTTGTCACTCTTTGTACGAGCTCCTCTGCTGCAAGCTCTTTGTCATCTTCTAGCCCATCAATTCTGAAAACCTTAGCTTCAGCCTCCGGGCGATGCGTTAATCTAACCTCTCCAGTCTCCATAAAAGAACAAAGATGTTTACATAACGATGTTAACTTCTAAGCCAAGCACGCTCGAATATGAAGAAACCCCGCGGAGTGAAAGAATACCAGAATCTAAAATCAAGAAAGTGTAGCCAGATCTTGTACGAGGTATGGCTGTAGATGTTGAGAGAGGGAAACCATCAAGAAGCTCAACAAACGCCAGAAAACGATCAAGACGAAAGCGGGATCCGGAACTCCTCCAAGTATACCTCGTGTCAGTAGCATCAAGTACCTCAAGATCCAAGTCATCTATAAGTTACGTAATCTCCGTCGAACCAGAGTCCTATCCCCTCACAAGCACAAACGATCAGAGGAGAGCAAAGAAATATTAAAGTCTTCCCCAACAAGCCAGGTTACCCTCGGATAAGTGTCTATGGCAGTTTGTAGATCCGACCATAACTCGGGCCTAAGAGCCTGTGAACAAGGGCCATGGACACATGAAACCACAAGAAGAGATCCCGTCAAGTTGGTTTCCAAAAGCACCATTAGAACATGTCTACCCTTCAACTCCGGATGATAGGAAAAGAGTGAGTCATTTCAAGCAACAATCAAACCCCCACAGTGTCAGTAGAGTCAATAGTCCTGAAATGGGATAGAGAGCCAGCTCCAAAGGATCCCCACATAAAGCTGGAACAATAAGTGAGCTTTGTTTCCAATAAAAGAACAACATCACAACTCCACTCGGCAAAATAAGACCCCATTGATCTCCATTTCTCAGGTTCACCTAGAACCCTCACATTCCAAGTTATAGCCTTCATTGAGGAACTTGGTAAGTTCACGAAGTTTGCAACATACCCACTACCAAAGCCAAATGAGCCTTACAATCTAAGATTATTAAGTTTCCCCTATTAACCGCATTAGTGTGTCGTTTGCTTCTGTACCGCTTTGATCTCCATCCATTCCCCCTTCTTGGGGCCGACAAAGATGAGGAAGAAGCCATGACGTCTACATGCGACCTATCAGTAGGGGTCTGATCAATAGCAGCCTCCAAAATCGTCACCGCCTTGTCAAGTTTGAGCTCCAACTGGGACTAGCTCTGATACAACTGACGGAAGAGGAAACAATGGTCCCAGAGCCCCTTTGGAAGGTCCTGAGGCGGAGGGTGTAGTAGTGGCAAGGTGAAGAGTCATAACCCCATCGTGGAGAAGCTGCAGTTCATCGCATCCACTTTTATTAACAAACAGATTCTCGCCCTCAATCTAACCTCATGTTATGTCTGGGTAGAACAAAAGGTGTCGCATGAGACCACCTTCTGTCATGCTCCGAGGCTAGCAATTGGAGCCTCCTTTTCGGGTCCACAGATGCGCCCGACCGGAGCCTTCATAAGCATCCGAGCCCGAGTTAGATCCAAACTCGAAAGAAAGAAATCAATGCCCATTAGGTCATCGAGAACCAATCGAAGTCCCCAAATGGAGGCGAGCGCTGCCACCATGATCTCATGTGCTACTGTTTGAAAAATCTCCCCGTTTGGTAAGCTTTTGAAATTCAGAACTTCCTCCTCTGAAGTAGAAGTGGTTCCCAGATTTGTCTCTCCCGATTTGAAACCTCCTAAAGATGGTTGCATTGAACTCGCACATGCCTCTTTTGACTTCACAAGTTGTAACAGTTGTGCCGCTATGAATGAGCTCGTTGTGGCCTCCTCTTTAGGGCATGGAGGCCGTGGCGGGGGAAGAAACTGAATCAAGAGTTTGAACGAAGCATGATCGACCGATAACAAACGGGAGGCTTTTGCCACCATGTTTTTATTGCTCTCCAGAAGAACAACAGTAGTGAAAGGGTCCGATCCAACCTTACAACCATCTGCTAGAACTCTCGTGACCTTCAAAGCTGGACTCAGCACTTCAACCGAGCGTGAAATGAACGGACGTCCAGATGACGGGCCACTATTACGGTATTACCACCCATTGAGAATCTTCCCCATCAGTAAAACGAGGCAAGCTCTAAGTCACTCCCTCCTCCAGTTTCGAACACAATCGAATGTCCATTTCAGTAAACGACAAGCCCCTGGCACAGCACTTCACGGAATTGAGAATAACCACATCTCCCGCAAAAGAATGTCCACGATGCAACTTCACACTGCAAGAATCGATTCAATGCCTAGAACTTTAGTCTTCTAGGAACCTATAAGCAAACTGTCATTCATAACGACCGGCCCCTATGCGTTGGAGACTACTAACGCATAAGAACGCGTTGCGACTTGCAAGGCCACTCCTGTAGATTTAGTTTTTTGCCAAAGTTTTGGTTGGTGAACAACTCGTTGAAGAATCATGACTTGTCGGGGGCACGAGCTCCTCCGATGGCCTACGTGCCCACACCTAAAACACCGAGGTGGAAGCGTGCAACCCAATGCATGATGGCCAAAACTCCCACATCAAAAACAGCATTTCGTGTATATTGTGAGAGATAATGTCCAACATTCATCTATCCCCGCCTATCCATTCGTTAAGGCCCTTCTCATCCCTGTCATTCCATTGTCGGTGGTCCTCCTCACCCTTTCCTTTTCAGTCTCGGTAGCGCTCCTTCAAGCCTCTAAGCCTCCCCACACCAACCAATGGAGACGTTCCCGCTTACAGTGAGAGCTCTCCATCTTCCTTGGTCGAGTTCGGTTGTTAGTTTGTATGTGCCTTCAACAAGGTTGTAGTTGAGATTATGTTCACAACCTCCATCGGTATTATGAAGTGTTGTCACATTTCTCATCGGCTTTTCTTCCTTTCAAAGGTCAAGCGGGTCATTTTTGCTTGGATGCATATGGCTCTCCGGTACCGAGCAATTTTTTTATTTTCTTTTTCAGGGAGTTTTGGAACTTGGTGGGGAACCCACTTAAATGATCTTGTGGTAGTGCAGTGTGCCTACCACCCCAAAAGACCAGGGTTCAAATCTCTCTTTGTGGGGTTGCGTTAGATAGTCGACAACCAGCGTAAAAAAATAGTCAAAACTTTCAACATGGATTTGAGCAAGAAGTCATGTAGCCGACTCTACTTATAGTTGGAGAAGGCTTTGCCATTTTTTGGGGACTTGTTGGGGCAGGAGACTTGGAAGTGGTGGAAGAGCTTCGCCTGGCCAATCGTGGCTTTGAACATCTAAAAAGTTCTTTGTTGTTCCTTCTACCTAAAAAGGGCGTGGTGAGGCAGGTGGATAACTTACGCCCTATTGTGTTATCAAACTCTATTTATCTCATTGTGGTAAAGGTTCTTAATAACAGGTTGCATGAGGTTCTGGGCACTATCATCGATGTGGCACAGACATCTTTCATCCATGATCGTCACATGATGGAGGGCATTATTTTAGCTTGTCAGATTGTGGCGGAGTGGCAAAACAAGAATATGAAGGGGTTCATGTGGAAAGTGGATTTCTCAAAAGCCTATAATTGTGTGGCTTGGAGGTTCATTTGAGCATCCCTTCATCATAGGGGCTACGCTAGTGAATGGATTGCCTAGATGAAGAGATCTGTGACAACATCTTCTCATACGAACTTACTGAATGGGAAGCAGTAGAGTGACTTTTTCCCAACCGCAATACAGGTGAGGCAAGGGTTCTTGCTGGCACCATTGCATTAGGTTGTGGTTGCAGATGCTCTGGCATGGATGGTGTCAAAGGTAACGAAGGGGGCTTCTTGGAGAGTTTCACTTCGGGGGAGATTTCTATCCATGTACTTTCGTATGCATATGATGCTTGTTTTTTTCGACGGGGACGTGCCTACAGACAGGATGAACATTGTTCTTGAGTTGTTTGGTTTGATCTCCGAGCTCCAGATCAATAACGTGAAGTCTGCTTTTGTCCCTTCTGGGATGAATGAGGGGAAGGTGGCTATTTGTGAAGTGTCTATGCAGACGTCGGGGGGGCTATCTACGATGGATGAATTAGGCTCTTGTTCTTGAGAGGATGGAAAGGAAGCTGACGAGCTGGCGTACGGCTTGCATGTCTAGAGGTGGATGATTGGTCCATGGAAGGCCGTATCGATATCGATATCGTTTCGATATCGTATCGATACGATATTTCGACGATATATCGACGATATATCGCCGAAATATCGCCCATATCGACGAGCCTTTGTGAAGAAAATGTCTGGAAATCGGGATATATCGCCATATCGGTGCCCATATCGGTCCCATGTCGATATCGATATATCGGCGATATATCGCCGATATATCGCCGATATTTCCTTCCATCCGTCTTGTTGAAGGCAATGCTCTCGGCTATACCTTAGCAATGTCTATGTGCATGCTACCGACTGGAGTAAAGGCGAAGTTGGAGGCACTAATGTAGAGATTCTTTTAGTCCACCACTGGGGAGTCTCAGGGGTTGTTATTGGTGGGGTGGAAGACTTCGATGCTTAGGAAGGAGGACGGTTGGATGGGGATCCAAAGCTTGGAGGTGATGAACTGCTCATTTTTTTATGAAATGGTGACTAGAGTGTGGGGAGGAAGCTCTGATCTGTTGTGTAGGACGTTGTTGTCGATGTACGATGTCCCTTAGGATCCCGTTTCACTTGTTAATGTTATTCCTAGACATTCCAACTTCGGGAAGGGCAACTGTGCGATGTTCCCATATGTGATTCTGCTCTTGTGACCAACGCTTGGTGACGATTGTGGCTTTTGATGTTGGAAGGATGATTGGACTGGCCAGGGAACATTACACATTCACTTTCCCCATTTGTTTGCTTTGGTTTCTGCATGGGTCTCCGTGAGGGATCGTTGAGAGGTAGGGAGTTGGCTTCATATGCTTCGCTCTGAGCACTGCAACCAATGTTTTGCATAGTTTTTACGCCTTCTGTATACTGCCAGTGTGTGAGGGGTTTCATGACAGGAGAGACCATTGATCATGGGCTAATGGTCATTTTACTATTTTAAACGCCTACATTGCATTCTACTAGTTGATGGTCTTTGATCCATCGAGGGCCTCAGACAGGTTCACTGGCATTTGGAGGTAGAAGATCCCCTTGAGAGGATTTTTTTGTGGTTGGTGGTTGCTACGAAAGAATGGTCTACTCTCCGCTAAGGATTTTTGTGTGGTTGGTGGTTGCCACGAAAGAATGGCCTGTTGACCGCTAAGCGGAGAGCAAGATTTTTCCCTAGAGCTGGTGGCATGTGTCAATGGTGTCTTGCAGCAAATGAGGATGCCGAGCACATCTTCTTTCTGTGCCCGATTGCAAAGGAGGTGTGGGCACCATCATAGGTCAAGCTGGAGTCAGCTACAGGTTGGGTTGAATTGGTTTTTTGAACTCGATGGATAGGTTGGTATATGCGAGAGGTTATACTAAGGTTTAGGCAGCACCTATTTTTTGGTCCATGTGGTTTGCTCATAATGGGAGTATCTTCCACGGAGAGAGAATGTATATGAAAAATATTATAAAGCATGCAAAAAATTTAAAGACTTCTGCTTTATGTAGCTCCCTTTTTATATATTTAATGTAGATATATAAAAGCTTATGGGTGGACGTCTGCATGACGTCACGCTCTCTTTTTTCCTCAAAAAAATTCTCATTTTGAAGAGTTACTTAATTTAAGAATAAGAAGTTAATTATTTATTCACTTTATAAGTTAATTATTTATTCACTTTATTTAATAGTTATTGGCAAGGTTAACGTACTGTCTTGTTTACACTTTGGTTATGAACAAAGCCTTAAATGTCGGTTTCGGTCACCATTTCGGTATCGACCAAAACAGAATTTCGATGGAATTTCGGTGGAATTTCGACCGAAATTTCGGTCATTTCGGTCATTTTTTCTACTAGGACCCCCATATTTCGGTCATTTCGGTCGAATTTCGGTTTCGACTGGATATCGATATTCGACAGAAATTCGTCCGAATTTCGCTGAAATTTGAGGCCATGGTTATGAATGAAAATAACTCTCAACATATTTAAGCTTTTTATGAATGTATCCACTTCATGATTTTAAACCTATAAGATCTTAAATTCAACTTCTCTTGATTACATCTTACATATTGTCATTAATCTGGCTTTACGAGATAAATTCCAACGAAACTTATTTCATGTCAATCGGAGGTTGTTACGAAGTGTTATGAATTTTTGTAGTAAGAAAGAGTGACATTTATTAACCATGACATTAACCCTTAACATGTGCCATTACGACTAATAAATAAGATAAAAGGGTTCAATAGTTATTAAGACTGCTACTTATAATTAGATTACTTAGTCATGATTAGTGTGTGCTAATCATAATTAAAGAAGAGTCGATGGACAAATTAATCATGATTAGCATTAATTAAGCATCATTAGCGAAATCGTAGTAATAGCCAAAACCATAGGCAGGGAAAATTCAGGGTAAAATCAAGGTCTCTAGCCCATAGTTTTCGCAAGTTGGGGGCCTATAAATACCTCCTACGTTGTCATTTCCTAATCATCAATTCCACTCTCTGTAGGTCTAAATTTGAGAGATAGAGAGGCGGGGAAGAAGCGCTTGCGCAACGCTGCCGAAAGAAAAGAAAGAGCAAGAGTCGAGTCGCTCTTAGTAGGATGTAGGGAAGGAGGGATGTAATCTAACTTGAACCATCTTAAGTTCTAAATAATAGTAAATAAGTATTAACACTATATGAAGAAATATGAGTAAAGCCCTACTTGGTAAGGCAGCTAGATCGTTGGTGAATATGGGTTGCTTCAAATGATTCACCCAAACCCAGTCATGATGCAAGGTATACCGGTTATTCACATATCCTAATATTGATATATTAGCATTAGCATGGGATATAGAAACATGAGTAAAGCCCTACATGAGTGAGCGTGGCAAGTTTGTAGATGAACATGTGTTACTTCAAACAATTCTACCCAATGACACGAGGCATATCAGTTCGTCATTATATGTTAATATAAAGGCATCACATATATGTTATGTCATCTTTTGGAATCATTCTTTCCTCAAGAAACCATGATTCAGTCGAATTTTTCTTTCGAATCACTTTTATGATTGAAAAATCGCTTGGTATAGGGAGACTTTGCCGAAATTTCCAAAGAATTTGCATTATTCATATGTTCTTCGCATTCTTTATGTTTTTTGTGCATTCTGTGTTCCTCCTACATTCTTCACAGTTTTCCCATGTTCTTCGTATGTTCTTTATGTTCTTAGCATATTCTTAAACAGATTAGTTTGTGGCAAGGTTGCAAAAGTCGATAGTCAGTACCTAGTCGGTCGGGTCACTGACTAAGGATTAATCGACAGTCAGGCGACTAATCGAGCTTTAATTGGCTTTGAATTTTTTAACTATATATACCATATTTAAACATATATTCTTATATATTTACATAGATTTTTACATATGTATATTATCATAATGAAATAAAAGAAGTAGCGGAATTTAAATAAAACATTAAGTATATTAGAATAAGTATACTTTTTAAAAAAAGCAAAAAAAATAAAAGAATAGTATCTCCAAGCAAAAATAGGTTAACTAGTGGCCATAGTCGGAATTAGTCAATACTCGGTCGACTACCCCACCATGCACTAGCTAGACTAGTCGGACCTACCAATCAGGTTAGTCGGCCGAATTTTACAACACTGATTTGTGGTAATAAGGAGTCTGCATCCTCTTTTAATATCTAATATTTGATACTTATTTTTTTCCAAAAAAATATTTGATACTTATTGCAAATATATCCAGGCATGCATGCACAACTATAGGTTATTTACATTAAATTTTTGTTTCTACTAGGCGAATCTGTTTTGGTCGGTGACTCGTGATAATCTAGTCAGAAGGCATAAATATCAAATTCAATGTGAGTGATCTCAAGAACTATTTTCAATATCAACCCCATGTTTTTCGTTAATGGCAAAATTAACATTTTTCAAAAGTATTTGATAGTACAATTATACAAGTAATCAATGCGGTGACCAGATAACCTTTATTTATTTTACTTCCAATTTGTTGTTTACAATCAAAGCTTAATTGTGGTGGAAAAGTTTTACCGATTTCATACAAAAAGAGTACCATATATAATATAGAGTTCCAAGCAATAGTTTTTATGTATACAGTCAAACTCTATATAGAAATGTTGAGATATTTGTTATCATTATTATTGTTTTTTCTCATTTTCTATTTCTTTTATCCTGTTCTTGTAATTGCCCAATAGGTTCCTCTCCTATATAAGAGAACCCTAGGGTCTCTCATAAATCAAATTATTCATTTCCCTCAACATGGTGTCAGAGCGACGATCCTAGACCAAAGTTCTTGTATCCCACCCTAACCCTACCCCCCCCCTCCAGCGTGTTGCCGCCCTTCCCTTCCTTCGGCAGCCATCTCTGGCCCTCAAGGCGGTAGCCAAGGCCCCCCACGGCCCTCATGTATTCCATGCGGTAGCCCAGGCTGCAGCCCAGCCCATTGTTGGCTGACGCCCAGCCATCCCAGGCCATCCAGGCAAGCGCCGGCAGCAGCCCCTGCCCTCCTCGGTCGCCGACGGCCCTCCACGCGCCTTTGTGCACCTCTGAGGTTCAATCTGTGGTCTGATTTTGACCGGATAATGTGATTTCAGCCACATAAATCGTGTTTTCCGGCCCTAGCGAGCGCAACTATTGATGAGGATGGTTGTATGAGACTACATGTACAACCAACCCTCTGTATGTTTGTGTAGACTTCTTCACACCGGCCTACTCCCCAGTTGAGTTCCGTCTTTGACCATTTTTTTCATCATGTCAGAGAACAAGAGTGACATTTTCTCGTCCGGAGTCTTCAAGGGCCTGGCTCCCATCGCCAAGATGGATGGGACCAACTATGAGTTGTGGTCCATGCAGTTCCTCACCCTCATGTAGTGCAACAATAAGGAGCATATCCTGACAGATCCAGAGCCAACGGATAAGACGGGGGTGAATGCTTCGTGGAAGCAAGATGACACGTATGCCCGTGTTTGGATATGTGGGACCCTCAAAACAGAGATAGCCAATGATATCTTGAACCAGCCCACTGCCAAGGCGATGTGGGACACTTTGGCTTCAACTTATGCTCAAACGAAGAATGAGGCCAAGATTCTTCAGCTACAGTTTGATATCTACAATGCCAAGCAGAATAGTCATCCTCTGCACGTATACTACTCTTCATTGCGTGGCATGTTCGAGAAATTTCATAGCTATATGCCCATTACGACATCTCTAGAGCAGCAGAAGTCTTATAGGAACTCCACCATGGTTGGGGTTTTCATGGCCGACCTTGATATAGAGTACGATGCAGCACGCACACAGCTTCTCACTGGGGCCACTATACCTCCATGGAGGAGGCCTATAGCTGTCTTAGCCGGATTATCATGCCTTCTAAGGCCACTCCTCCGTCCTCTTCTGCTATGGCCGCTTCTCGTGGTTGAGGAGGGCCGACCCAGTCTAGAGGACGCACCCCTCATGGCAGAGGTGGTGGGCAAGTTGTCATTGCTAATGGTGACCACCAAGGCCTTAAATGTCGGTTTCGGTCACCATTTCGGTATCGACCAAAATAGAATTTCGATGGAATTTCGGTGGAATTTCGACCGAAATTTCGGTTATTTCGGTCATTTTGTGTACTAGGACCTCCATATTTCGGTCATTTCGATCATTTCGGTCGAATTTCGATTTCGACTAGATATCGATATTCGACAGAAATTCGATCGAATTTCGCTGAAATTTGAGGCCATGGTGACCACTTACCCATTACAGGACAGGGGGAGGTGCATTTGACGATGTCCATGCATCTTCAGAATGTTTTATATGCTCCTGACTTCCAGATGAATTTACTTTCCATTAGTCATATTACTAAGGATCTGCATTGTCGTGCTATTTTTTACCCCTCGTCTCTTGTGTTTTAGGACATACTCACAACCAGGGTAATTGGATGTGGCAGTGAGCAGCAAGGGCTATACAGACTGGTCCGACCTCCTCATGCTGGCACTTCTACTATACTTAATGGACCAATCTCTCCATATATGTGGCACATTCATTTTGGTCACCTTCCTCTACAAAAGTTGTGTCATGTTCTCCCTCAGATTCCTACGAGCTCCTCTTTTCAGTGTGAGGCATGCCAGCTTAGGAAGCATCACAATTCCTCCTTTCCATCCCGTTAGGGTCGGAGCAATTCTCAGTTGTTTGAGCTCCCACATTTAGACATTTGGGGTCCAAGTCGTGTTCTTGATTACCAAGGACACCATTTTTATCTTGTTGTTGTCGACGATTTTTCTAGATTGTCGTGGGTCTTTTTATTGAAGAATAAGTCTAAGGCTAGATCCGTGATCAAGTATTTTATTAATGAGATAATGAATATTTTTCTGCCAAAATCAAATACCTTGTTCTGACAATGCTTTAGAGTTCTGCACTATACACCTTTCTGAGTTCCTTAGATCTTTGGGAATTGTTCCTCAGACCTCGTGAGCATATACTTCCCAACAGAACGGTGTTGCTGAGTGCAAACACTGTCAATTACTTAATGTGACCAGAACCTTGTTGATACGGAGTCGTGCTCCTAATGCTTACCGAGGTGATGCTACCCTCATTGCTTGCTATCTGGTTAACCGCATGCACTCGTCTGTGTCGGAAGAGAAGATTCCTTTCTCAATTGTGTTTCCCGAGAAGAATATTTTCTCCCTTATTCCTCGTGTGTTTGGGTCGGTTGTATTTGTTCATGATGTCTCTCCTGGTCGTGACAAGCTCTCTCCCAGAGCTGTCAAGTGTGTTTTGCCATCTGCTCTCGTACCCAGAAAGGGTACCGCTGCTTTGATCCGCTTCCGCTCAGGCGAAAATACTTTGTCAGTGCTGATGTCACTTTCTTTGAGTCTGTCATGTATTTTTCTCCTACAGATGATAGACTTGCTTCGTCTAACTCTGATGCTGAGATCTATATGCCTCCTCTGCCTACCGTCATACCACCACCTCCTCCTCCACCACCACCTACACTTGCTCCTGTGGCTCCTCCTTCTAATGCGACACAGTTTTTGCCTCGTGTTTTTTACTCACACGTCTCACTCTGTCCCCTTATTCACAGGCCTTGCTCGTCATCCAGTACGCCTCAGGTATGTAATGAGCACATAGTTTCTACTGATGGCACTACTGAGTTGTTTGTGCAACAGGATTCCAAACGGGATGAGCAGGTGCCCTCTCAGGAGGGGAACTCACAGGTTACAAACTTGGCAGATGATCTTGATGTACTGGTTGCTATTTGTAAGCCGCAACGTAAGTGTGTCACATATCCTCTTGTTGCCCAGGTTTCCTTGAGCAGGTTGTCAGAGGATTTCAGGAGATTTACCGTGGCACTATCAGCCGTAGAGATACCACGATCATATCAGAAGGCCCTTCAGGACAGTCGGTGGAGGTTAGCCATGGAAGAGGAAATGGTCGCGCGACAGTCACGCGATACGTGGAGTCTTGTTTCTGCTCTAGATGGTGCGTCCGTTGTGGGATGTAAATGGGTGGTAACAGTGAAACACCGTGCAGATGGCAGTGTGGATCGTTATAAGGCGATACTTGTGGCTCGTGGGTTCACCCAGACATATAGGGTGGACTATCAGGATACTTTCTCTCCAGTTGCCAGACATTCCACTCTGTGTATTCTCCTTTTTGTTGTTGTGACACGAGATTGACCCCTTTACCAGCTAGATGTGAAGAATGCCTTCCTCTATGGTGATCTACAGGAGGAGGTCTACATGCAGCAGCAATCTGAGTTTGTTGCTAAGGGGGAGTGTTAGAAGGAGTGCAGGCTTCATAAGATTATCTATGGGCTTAAACAGAGTCCAAGAGCATGGTTCCAGAAGCTCTCGGACTTGATAGAACAGCACGGGTTCGTGCGATAGACTGTTGATCACTCCTTATTTGCGCAGAGGTTCTAGAGAGGTACTATTGTTATTTTTGTTTATGTTGATGACGTTATTGTTACAGGAGATGACGAGCAAGGCATTCAGGGTGCCAAGGACTTCTTAGGTCTGCAGTTTGTGATCAAGGACCTTGGACATTTATGTTACTTCCTTGGACTGGAGTTTGCCAGGAACTAGCGAGGTCTTGTGATGATCCAGAGGAAATACATTACAGACCTTCTTTTAGAGACAGGCATTGCAGATTACAGACCTGCCACTACTCCTAGTGACTCAAGTATGAAGCTCTATGATGATAATACTGAGGAGGTCGACAAGAGGTACAGGGAGCTTGTTGGCAAGCTAATATATGTGACTATTACCAGGCCCGACATATCCTTTGTCGTGAGCAAAGTCAGTTTATGGAGCAGCCCAGACAGGCACATATGGATGCAGTACATATGATTCTGATATATACGAAGACTTCACCTAGTACAAGACTTCTTTTCAGTAGAGGCATATCTCTTTCAGTTACCGCATGTGCAGATGCAAATTATGTTGGGCGTCCAAAGGATAGGAAGTCTACATCAGGTTTTGTTGTGTTCATAGGGAATACCCTGATTTCATGGAAAAGCAAGAAGTAGACTGTGGTTTCCAGATCGAGTGTTGAGTCAGAATACAGGGCCATGACGCAGGCTAGCACAAAGATGATGTGGGTCAGATATGTCCTTACAGACCTGACTATAGAGATGCCTCTTTCCATGCACCTCCAATGTGATAATCAAGTTGCTCTCTGTATTGCCAACAATCCAGCCTTTCATGAGAGGACGAAGCATGTAGAGGTGGACTATCACTACACTCGTGACATGACACATAAGGGTCTTATCGCCACTACGTATGTTAGCTCTGCAGACCAGACAACAGATGTTCTTACTAAGGCTCTAGCCAGTGGACCTTATCAGAGATGTTGTTCCAAGCTGAGTATGATCGATATCTATGCTCCAGCTTGAGGGGGAGTGTTCAGATATTTGTTATCATTATTATTGTTTTTGCTCATTTTCTATTTCTTTTATCCTCTTCTTGTAATTTGCCCAATAGGTTCCTCTGCTATATAAGAGAACCTTAGGGCCTCTCATAAATCAAGTTATTCATTCTCACAACAAGAAATATATTCTAATAAATATTAAGCATTGTGTTCCATATATCATGTTTTACATATTATACTTACCATTGTTGTAAAAATCCCCCGACTGGCCCGACTAGTAGGTCCGACTAGTCTAGTCAGTGGGGTGGCTGATCCAATATTGACTAATTCCGACTAGGCCGATTAGTCGATCGATTTTTGCTTGGAGATACCATATTTTTTTACTTTTTTTAAAGCTAACTTATTCTAATATGCTTAATGTTTTATTTAAATTCAAATGCTCCTTTTCTTTCATTATGATAATATAAAAAATGTACAAATATTTGTAAATATATAAGAATATATGCATAAAAATGATTTATATATTTAAAATAACTAAAAATTCAAAACCGATTAAAGCCCGACTAAATCCGATTAGTCGCCCGACTGCCGATTAATCCTTAGTCAGTGACCCAACCGACTGAGTATCCACTACCGATTTTCGCAACCTTGATACTTACTATCTAATGAATTATAAAGGATTTTAGAAAATACAAACACCACAATTGTTCTCATATGAGTCATGAACTAGACATCAAATATAATGAAAGTCATTAGATATGACAAAGCCATACGATTTGGCGGTCATCAGATAGGATTCAGAGGACCTTAGATGGCATTCTAACTAAATATGGGCTTTGGCCGTCTACAGTGTATTTTTTGACCATTAAAGATGTCTACACATATTACCTAATTTGTTTCAATGTTCGTGAACATGATAATTAGCTATGGTGGTGTTGATACAATAACCATAATGTAATGATTTTGACTGCAGGATTTTTATCAGATAGTCTAAAAGTAACTGCAATTAAGTTACTCGAAAACATAAATCGGCTATAATTTATTCAAAAACATAAATTTATAAGCTTTATGATCTTGCAAAGCCTCTGTTCAAATTATTTCGATTCAATTTACGATTTCAATATAATTATCATCTAAGCAAAGTCATTTCCAAATTAAGTCATTTCCAAATTAGCCTAACTTACAAAACGCTTGAGATGCATCCACTGGATCTAAGCTCAATTTTTATTTAAATTCCCCCTCTATTATTTAATGTTATTCGCTGATTTACATGATCCAGATCCCTATAAAGCACGAGCAGATCACATCATTAGCTGGGGGTTGTGCCATCTTGTATCATATTTTGGATTTTTTATAGTTTGCTACATAATTTTACTTCAGATAAAGTGGTATAATTTACAACAAACATTGAACATGTGAAAGAGAAGATGGTTCATTTTATATATATGACAACAATGCTAGTTTGTAACTTTGTAAATAACTATAGTTTGTCATTTTGCATATGTACCATTAGTTCTGATTACAATTGATGCGTGATTATGTTAAGGAATACATGATATATGATGTTTCAAATACATGTTGATGTTTGGGGAAATCCATATTATAACGAAATGGTTGCTGAAAATTTTATGGACAAAAGTTTATATAAATTCAAGATGATATCTTATAGAGTTTTGCCATGCTCATCTTGACTAGCAAGAAAGCCCATGACAGGTATAGCCTCCAGTCAAAAGCGAGGGTCTCGGTACTCAGTCAGCAAGCATGACGGGGAAAGGAGAGGCTCTACAAGGTAGCAAGTATGACCCCTCTCCGTTGCGACGGGGCTCAGAAACGGAGCTCCCAAAGCCTAATCACAAAATTTTAAATTATTTGAGTTGGTTTTTAATAAGATCTATATATCAGTTTATTATATTTTATTTTATTTTTTGAAGAGGGGGAAACACGCACATGTACCCACCTCAGGATTTGAACCATGGTCTTTTGGGTGGTAGGCACACTGCACTACATCAGACCATTAAGTGGATAATATATCTGTTTATATTGGGAGGGCTATATAAGCTTTAAGATTATTGCAAACAATTGTATGTAATCTAGTGATCTGTGAGATTATTTACAAGTCATGAGACTAGGGCTTTTCATAAGAGGAAAAGGACTAGGCAAAGAAGCAGCATAAATGCAGCAAATATAGAATGACATTTGAAGACATTTCAGCAAAACTAGACGATGTCAAGGAAGATCATTAAGGATTTTCACATTTCAACAGAATTGAGGTGAAATTTGACAAAATATTGCCAATATGAGGACAAAATCATGAAACACCGTATAAAGGAGAGTATTTATATTGTCATCTCGACGAAACCAAAATATTGACGAAACATCACTAAAATCCAACGATAGTTAAGGCTATAGTCCAGCCCATCATCCATGCACATCGTTGTGTAAGGATCCACCTCAATCCCAACATCATTCGCACTCACAAGCCAACCCCACCCCTCCCATGTATTCCAGCAACTAGACGTCTCTCCAACCAATCTTCTTCCACTACCTGGATGCCCATTTTCCCTTGCCCTCGTCATCATAGTCCTCCGCCCATTGCTCCTCCAATTTCATTTTCATGTTTACTTCACCACGCACATCATCCACGCACCCATGCACATCGTCGTATATGGATCCACCTCAATCCCAACACCATCCGCACTCACAAGCCAACCACCCCCTCCCATGTATTCCAGCAATTAGACATCTCTTCAACCAATCTTCCCACTACCTGGATGTCCCCTTTCCCTTGCCCCCGTCATCATAGTCCTCCACCGATCGTTCTAATTCCATATTCATGTTTACTTCACGTTATATCTTGGAGGAAAAAACAAATCCAGCAAATGATAGAAAGAAAACGGGATGGAAGACTTTATTTACTAACAGAATTATAGTTGAGGACCAATTCTGTCCAGAAAACACATTGGGACCTTATATGATATTAAAGATGGTTCTATTTAACTTATTCAAACCAATTAGCTCATTCTATAGTGTCTGTGAGCTATCAATCTCTTGAAGTTTCCATGGAAATTCAACTTGAGATAGAACCAAAATCTAGTAGTTGAACTAAAGCAACAAAAAACTAAAACAACAAACAGATAAAACACGTGGTAGGAAGATGCAGTCCACTGCCAACATGAACCCATAATATAATCTCCAGACTGCCAACATGAATCCATGATCTAAACCCCATAGAGGAAAATGATGTTAAAATGGCATCGGAATTCCTGTCATCCAGCTAAGAAAGAGGCTTCAAATTAAGATGCAAATAGACATTAACAAGGCATACTGATAGGCGTTTATGCCTTGTTAAAATCAATAAAGGAACAATGATGCACATGAAGCTGTTTCTGTACAATGCTAGTTAGCTAGATAAAGAAAAGGTATAAAAATATTACCAAATTCTAAACCTACCAAACTACTTTTACAACAGAGAGTACCATGCTGGTGGACAACTGGTAATATAATAATTCATACCTTCTTTGAGAGATTCTATTCGGAGAACGATTTGTTAGGTTGATAGTCAGGGACAGCAGGCAATACAAGCCCATAAGCCATAAACACAAACCAGATCATCACGTATTCAGATTCTGCTTCATAGCTTCCATTTTAAGCAAAAGATTCTTAATATCAGCTTCCATTCTAATTTTCATACTGAAATACTCGTGCTGGGCACGCTCAAGGGCCTGAAGTTCTTCAGCTTTTTGTTTTCGCCTTTCCTCAGTCTCGTAAAGCCGTAGCTTGGCAATTTTGTTAGAATACTCCTCATCAATTTTTTCACTCTTGGCAACGGCAATGCGCTTGAGTCCCTCTGCTTCCCTCCTAGCCTCATCAGCACGTGACTGGTACATTTTAGCCTCCTCCTGTTTAAATTTAACAACATTATCCAACTCATCAAGTACTGGTTTCTTTTGTAAGGATCTTCTGAAGTCAATATCCATATTTCTTCGGCCCATCTTATTGCTATCAAAGGTAGGAAGTGCACTGCCAGTAATTTCAAGGCAAGGAGACTTCAAGTGATCATTGTCTAATCTAGGAACAGAAGCACCAGTAATTTCAACACGGGGAGATTTCTCACTTGACAGTGACGGATGCCATGCAGGTTTCTCGGTGGATTTCTCCTGCGGAGCAGATGACGATTTAACATTATCCAACTCATCAAGTACCGGTTTCTTTTGTAAGGAACTTCTGAAGTCAATATCCATAGTTCTTCTGCCCAACTTATTGCTATCAAAGGTAGGAAGTGCACTGCCAGTAATTTCAAGGCAAGGAGACTTCAAGTGATCATTGTCCAATCTAAGAACAGAAGCACCAGTAATTTCAATACGGGGAGATTTCTCGCTTGACAGTGACGGATG
This sequence comes from Ottelia alismoides, assembly GCA_037367405.1. Classification (NCBI taxonomy): domain Eukaryota; kingdom Viridiplantae; phylum Streptophyta; class Magnoliopsida; order Alismatales; family Hydrocharitaceae; genus Ottelia; species Ottelia alismoides. Next base: position 25,769 of record JAZKJV010010112.1, read on the forward strand.
CCATGTAGGTTTCTCAGTGGATTTCTCCTGCGGAGCAGATGACGGCCATATATATTCTTTAGGAGTACCAGCTATGCAACTCCCACCATTAACAGCCCCGCTAATTCCATAAGGTATAATGATATTTCCTTCTATGGATTTCTGAGGAAATTCCTTGGTATGTGCAGCTGCATTGTTGCTCGGCTTAGAATCACTTTCTGTTACAAAAAAAAATGAAAAAATGTCATTGGGCAAAAATGTAGAACTTTTGTTTATGCTTTGACAAAAGCTGACATGAATATCAAAATTACATACAACATTCTAGATAGATCTTCTGACAACAGTTCATTAGCGGGACATTTTTTCTGAGATAAAGGTTGACGATATCATCCAGTTTAAAATAACAATGTTTCCTTTTCTACCTTTTGCTTATTACATATGTAAGTATGAAGTGATTTAATGCAAAAAAATCAGACTCACGGGGGGGACCTTCAGGTTGTTCAATAACAACCACGAAAGGTTGCATATATCTGGCGAGGATTGATGTATTAGTTCATGGAAACGAAAAGGCGCAATTCGCCAAAGTCCTAGCCTCTTTTTTGAGATAAGAAATCGTTTAACCCTGGCCTTCTAGACAAAAGGGTTGCTGCTCTTATCATTTTTTTATGAAGCATATAGGCTATATTTAACATCCAGAAGAAGCAATTTTTTAGGCAGCCTTGAAGGACTGGTGGAGTGAGTAGACATAGAAGTCAAGATAGAAGTGGTTATACAAGAGGGGCATGGATACAATAATTTCCATTTACTTGAAAAATAATGCAGGAAGTTTGATTGACATCAGTTAGAATTCATCCATTGCAGTCGAATCTGCATCAAAGAACAGAAAAACATGAAATTGTAGTTTTTTGAATGCTACTCCTCCCTCAAACAGCACCCAACCCATGGAAGCTCCATCCATATATACAGTCTACTTGGGGCAGTTGTGCTATCCCTACTTTTGTGCCCGGAAAAGCCTGCCTTAGAATGTTAGATGCTCTGTCAGTTCCTCTAATGCTTTTTCATTTAGCATTAGTAGTTCAATGGGTGGGTCAAGCGAACATGAACCACCACCACTCCTCTTCAAAGCTCGTTGACCAGGCAGCAAGACATTCACCCTCAGTTCGCTTCTGGAAGGAGATCAAACATCTTTCATCAAAGCATATCTATATACATATTTTACACATGTTAGCATATCACCAGCTTTTATTTAGTAAGTAATAGTAGTATAGTAATATAGATACAGCAAAGGACTCCAAATGGTATTGATTGTCCTTTTTTAGGAAACAAAAAAGGTGAACACTCAGACTTCTTCAATTCACATATAATTTTTAGTTTCTAATTCATTTTATAGCATCTTATTTTACTTTCAAATGAGTTATGTACTCTGATCCACATTGAAGTCGAATATCAGTTACATAACACAACCTCATTTACCCTAATTAGTCACATTCAAGATGAGATACATTGGTGTATGTTGTTTGCCGGTGATATTATGATTGTTGATAAGACTAGAGATGGAGTAAATGAGAAACTTGAGGTTTGGAGAGATGTCCTATATACTAAAGGATTTTGTATAAGTAGGGCTAAGACTGAATATATGGAGTGTACATTTGATGGAAGCATGGGTAAAGGAATCAAGGTGAAGATTGGAGAAAATAACACTCAGAAGAAAGATTCTTTTAGATACTTGAGATCTATTTTGCAACATGACGAGATCGATGAAGATGTTACTCATAGAGTAAATGCAGGTTGGTTAAAGTAGAGAGGAGTCTATATTGCTCTGTATAACAACAAAACCTTTTCCCTCAATTAAGTAGAGTTGGCTACACGGATTTTTGCCTCCAATCAGATCTATTTTGGGTCATTCTCGGTCTCTATTGTTCTATGTGGTAAGAAAATCCTTTAGAAAATCAAAGGAAAGTATTAAAAGGAAGTTGTGAGCCTGAGACTTGAATGTTGGCATGTAAACCATATACATGTGCAGCGAATGACAGTAGTAGAAAGAAAATGCTACTATGGATGTGGGATCATGCACGAAAAGATCGGATTCAAAATGATGTGATCAGAAGGAAAGTTGGTGTAGCTTCGATAAAGGATAAGATGAGAGAATCGCATAAGGTGGTTTGGTCATTTGCAAAAGAGGTCGGTTGAAGCACCAGTTAGAAGATATAGGATTTGGGATGTCGAGCTGACTAAGAGAGGGTGAGGAGGGCCCAAGGAGCATTGGAAGGAGACTATCTGAAGGGATCTTAGTTATTTGAACCTAAGTCGGAGAATGACCCAAAATAGATCTGAATGGAGGCAAAGAATCCATGAAACCGACCTTACTTAATGCACGAGAAGGTTCTGTTGTTGTATGGTACTTGTTCGTTTTTTAAAAATGCCTACTTTTTGATATCACTCAGGTTATCATGTATATATTGTATGCATCATAAATTACAATCAATTTATTAAATATACCTCTTATATGCCTAGATCAGTGTACTTGTATGTAATTGATCTAAAAACTAATATGACCTTAATTTGCAAGAATATCACTTTGTTGAGCAATTTACAAGATTTCCACCTATATTTTTTACATATCCAAATATATATCCCAACATGTCCCTTCCAAACCTTCTAATACAAGAACGATTTGAAATTTCCAACATCGTTATTTGTAGAGGGCTCCTCTCTATTAAAAGTGCATATTAACATTGACAATTAGATACAATGGACATGGACAACGTTCGAACTAAAGCATGCATTAAAGTGTGTTGCCTTAGATCCAAGAAGATCAAAGATAACTAGATGTTCCAGATACAGTTGATCAAGAAAGCATAAAAAAAAGATTCAAGTTTCAATGCATTTGTAACTATTGTAATACATCTATAAAATATGTTAATCCCTCAAACATGTGCATGCATTATAGACATACAATCAGGATCATCGGCATTTGTTCTTAACCCTTGTCAAACTTAAATACTAATACAACATATATTTAAGCTCAACCTCAAACACTTGAGGGGAACATTTCATCGAGTACACCATTTCCTATAAGATGCAGATAGATGAAAAGAGTGTTGAGGATGTGGTGGAGGATTAAGGAAGGAAATGGGACTTCGGAAATGAAAAGCAAAATGTGCAAGAAGATGAGCAGTAGAGGAGAATTAAGGAGAAAAACTTTTTAAGGAAAAAGAGGGTGTGACGGCGTGTAGAAGCCCACAAGATCTATATATTCAGAATAAGTATCAAAAAGGAGTTACAAAGGTCAAAAAATCTTTGAATTTTCCGCATGTTCTATAACATTTTCCATATACATTCTCTCTCCATAGAAAATATTCATGTTCTACGCAAGCACATGGACCAAAATGTAACCGCCACCCACACCTTAGTATGAACACTTGTGTTTCCCAAATTAGTCATCGAGTCCCAAAAGCCAACCCAATAGTTGTTGACTCCAGCTCCACATGTGTTGCCGCCCATACCTCCTTTCGCAATCAGGCATAGAAAGAAGAGGTGTTCAACATCCTCGCTCGCTACAAGGCATCATCGACATGTGCCGCTAGTACCCCAGGGAGAAGCCTGGCTCGGTGCTCTGCAATCAACAGATGACTCTTGCATAGCAACCAAATAAAAATCCTCACTCAGAGGGACCTTCCACCTCCCAATGTCGGTAAATGTCAAATATTATTGGTTTGATGGGAGTTGGATGCTCATGTTCCGTATAGATTTTTCAGACCAACGTTTAGATGATTTGCTTCAACTTCTCGACTCACTGAGCGGTATCGATGGCCCATCAGATGATAGGGATCACTGGGTCTGGAAGGATAAGTTGTTTTCCATGAAAAGAACTTATAGAGTGTTGGATATGCCCTCTCCTCCAATAGTGGACTTTCTGATTCATGATTACAATTTTGTTTGGGGTCTAAATATTCCAAACAAAATCAGCATCTTCTTGTGGTTATTGAGACGAGGACGCATCATGACAAGGGATCGTTGTGCAAGGTTCTTCATAGGTGTTTCGTATTTGTGCCCTCTCTATGTTGAGGAGAGTGAGACAGTAGAACGTCTCCTCTACAGATGAGGTACCTCCTCACCCGTATGGCAAGAATTGGGTTTAGGCTGGGTGAATCTGCAAAATGTGGATACTTTTTGGGAATCTCTTTACTTGACAAAACATAGACCCACAACTTAACTTATCTTTCCGCTAGCAATATTTTGGGCTTTATGGCTTGCTAGAAATGGTATGGTTTTTTGCTCACAGTGTTTTTATGTTGATAATGTAATTCCTCATACCAAGACTCTCCTCGAGTACCAACTTTTGCAACCTTGTCTGAGACAAATTCTTTTTTTAAAGAAAAAGGGGCCTCCTCCACCGTAGAGGTGGGTGGATAATTCATTGAGTCTATATTCATGATAACCCATCTCAATTGTGATCCACCCCTCTTCACATAAAAATAGATAAACCTATTTTTACCGGATATCATTTGCTACGCACATACCATTGCTTTTGCGTGCATTGATTCACCCATGATTTCAACCAAATCATGAAAACTCACAAGTCACGTCAATAAACCTACATTTTCTTAAATTTGATTAAGGACAATAAAAAATATAAATTATAATACATCTCCAAGGCATTAACGGGGCAAAGCAAAGCCCGCTAATAGCGTTATCTAATCTGTCACACCACCCAAATTCAATCAGACAACATTCAAGAGTGCAGCAAAAGAAGCAAGAGCAACAATACAATCAGACATCAGGATAACCCTTCATTCAAGACACCCACAAAACCAACGAGAACAAAAATGAAGGCCAATAGATTAAGCAAACAGAAGTAGATCCTGAATTAGAGAACTGAAGATATAATTCAGCATATTGGCAAGATGCAGTAACTGGCCATTCAATGATTATTGTTAGATAACACAACAATTTTGCTCAGTTCTACCTCGTAGTGGTACTGCATTATTTTCATCTGTCTAAACAATACAGGCAAGATTTTAGCACAAGTAACCAGCTTTTAACCAGTAAAATTACCTTAATGGTAAGGACAAAATCGAATAGACAGCAGCCTTGCTAGTTCTGAGCACATTGGGGACTTTTTATTTCTAAAGAAGTTGCCCCAGCGTGAGGTTCGGACATTGATTCCATTTATTATACTAATTCAATATACATATTCTATTCAAGTTTAACAATGAAGTGTCATTTGGGTCGTAGTGATCAACATTGGAGTTGGATGATTAGAAAGAGACAAGAAGAAACAAAAATGATAACAGTACAATACGAAAATAAACAAATCAAATTACCAGCAAGAAATTCCATAATGGAACTATGTACTTCCTGAAGATTGGATTTGTTTTCCAGTTTTTGTAATAGTTTGGCTGCTATATCTTGCAACCTTTTGCCCCGTGTATCACAACTGGCAGAAAAGATTCTCCGGACATATTCAAGTTCTTTGGCTAAAATTTCTGCATTCCAATTATTTGCACATGCATCGAATACATCCTTAACAAAACCAAACATCTCAGAAGTATGGTCACAGGCAATACAGTGGAACTGCATCTCTGTCGTTCCAGGTGCTCCTGTGGTACTGCGGCCATTTCTAATGTATGAGTTGCACAAACCACAGTCTGTATGGCACCAATGTAAGCACACGTCGCACCCAACCCAACTGCAAGTGTTTGACGCAGTGTCAAACTTAGAACAGATGAGACACATGCATGAACTGCAGAAACCATTCTTCTGTGAGCAAACCTTGCAATCACATTCATCAACAGGTATATTACTTCTGCAAGCAAGGTTCCGACACTTCATATTAAAAAATATTTCAGCCAGATCAGATGAAGAAGCAACATTTGCCCTCACTAGAAAATCAGGAAGGCCGGTTTTTATAGCAACCAATATCTCCAAAAGAACCCTATGAGCCTTGGAAAGTGTTTCCAATGTAAGGTCTGACCTTCTTGATAGAACCTCCTGCAGCTTAAGCAATTCACTCTGTTTATTCTCTTTGCCAAGCATCTCCCTTAATGCTTCTCTCATATACAAAACAAAGTGCTCTGTCATTTCTTGGATTTTACTACCTATCAATTGTAAAGGTTCTGACACAATTTTGGCAAGAATTTTCTCAAAACTATTTCCATTAAGAACAATATGTTTTTTTTCTCGTTGTTCAGTTCTAATTAAGCTATTGCTGCTTCTTTCTCTAGTTAGTGTCTTACTTTCCTTCCTGTTCTCGGGTTTAATCTCTTGAGGGCCAAGGCTTTGAATGGAGTGCAAGTGCCTCGAAAGATTGGATTGATGAGGCAGTCCGTTGGACTCTGAATAAGAATTTTCGCCATCAAAATTGGCAGAATGATGAGTCGTCTTCCCATTCAGAAGAATCCTTTGATACAGAGGAACTGTTTCCCCTCTTTGTTTTAGTTCGATGGACGGTTGACCTTGCCAAACAGTTCCATTTGAATTCTGATCAATTCCCTGAAATATAGGACGGCTATGGACAGAGTGTTCGAAATTCTCCATGGAATTTTGCTGAAGAGAGCAGCTCGGGTTGTGAACAAACGTTTGAGAACCAGACAAGGAAATCGACGTGGTGAAGTCATCCGAATTAGTGCGGAAGGAAGACGCAAAAGATTGGAAGCTCCTCGTTCTTGGTGGAGAATTGGGCTTCGAATGATGCTTCTGGAAGGGAGGATTAGAGCATATACCAGGCAGCCCAAGTGAGAGGTCAAGCGGCTCCAATTTCGGTCCTTCATCCTTGCTCTTACCTATAACAATCCCGCCCACACTCATCTTCTCCGGGTTCATCACTTCAGAGCGGAAGACCAGCTCAAAGCCCCTGCTGCTCGGCCCTTCCATCATGCCACTATCCTCCATAGAATTCTCCTCGTTTGAAGGCGAGATCACAGGAGCCTTCCCTTTATCCTTTGTGCACTCATTTGTCAAGAGCCCCAGAGTCACAGCCTCCCTCGTCCTCTCCTCGTCGCTTCCAATGCCAGAATCGGAGTCATCGCCGTCAACCTCCATTTCCGCCTTGAAATCCATGCAGTTGCTCTCCTCTCCCGCATCCGCTGCTTCTCCTAATCCTGCAGGACCCTCTCCCATCTTCGCTTCACCACCCGTCTCCACCTCCAAAGGCAGAGCTCCCACAGAAGTTCCCGAATCATCTCCAACTCCGTCCTTGAGAGCTTTATCTTCCGCAGCAGCTTCCGATCCACTATGCTGCACAGCCGGAACCCCCGACCCTTCCTCAACCGCATCTGTCACGGATGCAACTGTCTCTTTGGGATCCACCGACACCTTCACAACACCTACCTCTTCAAGGTCCTTCTCCTCCGGCTCGACCGAGCCGTCGGAATCCAGGACCAACTCCTCGCCTTTCCGGTCCTCCACGAAGGAGCACGGCTTCTCCTCGATCGGGGGTTCCGGATCGGGTTCGAACTCGCCCTCCTCGACATCGCTCCGGTCCGCCTTCCTGGACTCGGGGCTCGGACGGGCGGGGGAGTCCCTGGAGCGGATCCTGGTGGCGCGGTCGTCCCCGAGGTCCCTTACAGCGGTGGACCTCCTCCAGCCGCCGGCGGAGGGGCTGTCCCGGCGGGGGCGGTCGCGCTCGGAACGGAAGCCTTTGGGGAAGTCCCGGCGTGGGGAGAAGGGGAGGCGGTCGCGGTCGGAGGAGGAGGAGGAAGGGGGTTTGGAGGTGTGGTGGCGACGGTGGGGGTCGTCGGGGGGATCGTGATCGAAGCGCTTGCGGGGAGGGCGGGGGTCGGAGGAGTAGAAGCGGCGGACGGGGGGCCGGTCCCAGTCGTCGTCGGAGGGGTCGGAGGAATAGGAGTGGGGGCGCTTCATGGGAGAACCCTAACCCTAGAATTTGGGGAGGGAGGAGAGGGAAGAAGAGGAGGGAGGTGCTTTATCCGTGGCGGAGGTGGAGGTGGTGGTGGTGATGGGCTATGCTTTTGGGTTTGCCTTTTGTCGTTTAGCTTCGGAGGGGAGTGGGTGTGGAAGAAAATCGGGAGAGGGGTCAGAGGAGTCAACGTTGAGGGGTGTTTGAAGGCCTCAGGCTTTTGTTATTATTATTTTTTTTCGCGGGGTATTTTTACGTATATATCCTTGTACTCTTCATGTTTACATGAGTATAAAGAGTTCGTTGCGGACCTTATGATCCCAAAAAAATATTCGTGTATTATAACTTCTATTTTTCATTCATATGATTACGCACAGCAATCTCCATTTCCATCGTCTCCTTTGAAACAAGACAAGAATAATTTGGATTCTTGTGTTTGACCCCGTGAAATAATTGCGATGATAAAATTACAATAATGTCCCTCCTTTTAAACATGGCTACGTTCTGTTGTTATCATTGACTCTGAGAATAAATGTAAAACTGTAATTACAAGAATATCTATATTTATATATAATTATTTTAGCTTTTTTCGGTGGGTAGAGTCAGTCATCCATCATGAGTCATAACTTATAAGCCTTCTCCTACACTATGAAATCTATATCAACGTGATGTTTGATGGGTCATATGGGAGAGTTGTTGAAAAACCATTGAAATGGAACAAGTTTATTGAGGTGTGTTGTAGGGAAATGAAACTTTTGACTGCGAATATTCTTTTCGTAAACACAGATATCATTTTATTGTCAACTTGCTTTCATTAGGATTGGTATTTGACTTGGTAGAACATTTAGATGTCAAACTACAACCTGTGACTGAAAGAGATTTTCATGCCCCTATTTATATGCTATACTAGGGTGCATACCCGCGCTTCGCGGCGGCTACATCGTCTTAATCGTACCATATGCGATCATTATTGTCTTTAATATATTTATAAATTAATCTATAATTATCATTTTGATTATAAAAATTACTAACATAGTATTTAGAAAGTATTTTTTACAGTGACATATGATTATAAGAATGCATTTAGAATTTAATTTGCAAATTATGGAAGAAAGATTGTACTTCAGATAATATTATTTTAAAATTACATTTTTATATTAAACTATTTTTTCCTTTGAATAATGCAAAATATAAAATTATTATAATATAAAGATGTACGTATATATAAATATTAATATAATAAATATAAAAAGAAATATGAAATTCATAAATTTTAATTTAATAAAATATTAGAGTAGAGAGAGAAAGAGAAGGGTGAGAGAGAGAGGAGAGATAGATGGGTTTGAGAGAGATAATAGAAATGGAGAGGAGAGAGAGATCGATGGAGAGAGAAAGAGGAAGAGAGAGAGGGAGAGGGGGGAGAGAGAGAACGGTGGAGTGAGGGAAAAAGAAAAAGTGGAGAGAGGGAGAGAGAGAGATAGGTGGAGTGAGGGAGAGAAAGAGAGATAGGTGGAGAGAGAGAGAGAGAGAGAATGAGGGGAGATGATAGGGCATGTTTGGTTGCAGGGGCTGGGTGAATAGTAACCAGGGTTGGGTCAACTCTGCCCAACCCTACAACCAAACAGGCCCTATGTGTCAAAATAAAAAAAACGATAGGAGAAAGGGGAGACCGCGGGAATGGAGAGAAATGGAGAACTTCTAAGGGGTCCATGTGTCACATAGGCTGGAAAATTACCAACTTTAGTAAGGTATAAGATTTTTTACAACATTAAATGTATATAAGTATGACATCTACTTTAAATAATAGTGTTGAAGGCTTGAAGCACCCAAACAAACCACCAACATGATGATTAAAATATAACATCATAGCTAAGCTTATAACTATTCTAAAGTCGGGTTTCTTTCGAAATGGATGACATTTGAGTGTCTCTGATGTATTTCTTCTTTCCCTCTTTGGTTATCTCACTAAGTGGTTTCGTTCTTGGTGACATGTTCCTCGAGTGCATGGGTTCGTCCTTGATACCACATTCTTGATTGTGTTGTCGATTTTTGTGTGCGATGTGTTGTGTATGTTTCTCCATTTGTTAGTATATTTCCAAGATAAAAACCCCATCGAGACGAAAAGACCTTCATGCTTCTGTCCAAAAAATCTCCGTGCTTCGTGCTTCAACCCTAACTTTGGTGTGCCTCTTCGTTTGCCATCGTTTGTGCGATCGTCTTCTGGAATTGCGGTGTTCTTTGTCTTCCTACTTTGGGTGTTTTCCGGTCACGACGGTCTGCTTGCACTCTTCGTCGAAAGTGCGAAGGTTTCTTTCTGGTATGTTTCATTAATCAAAAAATAATCTCTCTTTGGTTGCTACATTCTCGCACATATAATTTGAAGAATGATATTGACAACAGAAACTCTTGTTAATTATGAAGAAGATGAGACGCCACCAAAAAGACACATAACTCTGAAAAGACATCAAGTTAAAACCCTGATTTTTCTTAGAAATAAATAAACTATTGATTGTAATTATTCGACAATAATCACCATAAACAGTGAAAAGAAGTTAGTTACATTGTAAGCATTCCATCAGAACATTGTTCTTAAAAAAGATAAATCATTGATCGTTGTCTTCTCATTCATGACCGTGCAAATCTCAAAGGGTACCTTAAAATTACTATTATCTTCACATTTCATTGCAGAAATCAATAATGAAAATAATATTTTAAAAAAAAAAGATTGCCATAGGAACATTGGACGTACGATCAACAATTGCTTGCAGATTCTACACTAACTTGGAGATCCCGAAAGTTAAGATGCTCTCGAAACAGTATAAATTTAACAAAATAATTTATTTATCAAGAAATTTCAATTCCCAATTATTTATGATTTTCTCCTATTTAGATGTCGACCACGAGTTACATTACCTACTTATAACAGTTCATCCAACTTTAAGTCCTAAAGGCCCACCAATACAGTAAGCATCAAATTTCTTTAAGCAGAAAAAATCTTTATACTTTGAATATCTTACCCATATATCTATATTAATCATATTACAATTTACTTTGTGCAGGTAACTGCTGTAATTACATGGATGCCATTATGATTAGGGGAAAAAACTACAACAAGTTCTTATTTTGTATTTTGCAGTAAACGGATTTTTTTAGCATATGCGTTTATGCAAAGCTAAATAGTTTTTCGAATGTAAGATATATGGATCAAACTCCATTAGGAATTTGATAAACCCAAGGCTTTTTTTCATTCTTCCCATCGATATATTAAATATCTAAATTGTTATGTTCCCCATCCCTATCAGTCAATACAATCTTGAGTAATTACACAAAAGTCTCTCAACTTTACACTCAATTTCAATATGATACCTCAACTTTCAAAAGTAACAATATAGTACTTAATGTATTATTCCGATCCAATGCAGTCTTTTACTAACGAGAGCATGTGTCCATTAAATCCTTTGTTGTTCGGATAGAAATAATCCTACTGAACAAAGCCCCAAATCTCCCTCTCGTCCCCACCTACATCCCCACCTTCTCAAACTAAAGCTCCAACAGTGGCGGTGAGGCACGATCGGCGTGAGGTTCCGGCATAGGGGATAGACCAGCACGAGGGCTTAGCGGAGGGGCACGACCACAAGGGCTTGACGAAGAGTTCCAGTGTCTGGATTGGCTAGGGGGTCAGTGGAGTACATACTGCCAGCACTGTGGAGGAGAACCCGCAACACCGACCTCGATGCCACAAACCATTCCATCATCGCCATGATGCTCTGACTCCCTCAGTGACACCGCTTGTATCCTCTTTCCCCTCGATTAATCCTCGTCGTTTTCTCTCCACTGCTTAATTAGGGATCCACTCCTCGAACCCCTTTCCTATAATCAACTCTTGGTGTGCATTTGAATGTTGATTCGCAAATGTCTGCATGGAAACTGTAACAAAAATGACATTGAGAAACTATTTCTTCCTGAATATCACATGAATTGGGAAAATTGTAACAAAATGACATTCAGAAACTGTTTCTTCATGAAGTATCGCTTGAATTGGGGAAATTGTTTATTCTTTTACTGTTGAAGTTCTTGCTCGAATGGAAGGGGGTGTAACTAAAGAGCATGTCTGTCTCTCTTGACATTTAAAAGTTTCAAATGCTTTTTTGATGTCATTGTTGGTGGCAAGCACGTGCGGAAATACAGATATACTCGATTTATTCAACGTTGTGACTATCGCTAATGAAATGTTCACATGAGAAATTCATTTTTTTTTTAGGTTTTTCTATTTACAATACCTATCTTGATGGAACATGTGATCAACAAAATGATTCCGCCATTATTAATATGCTTATTAATCGCACATGAAAAATGTAATGTGATAAGCTGGAATTTTCATGAGCATCATCAACGGAGCCCTCTGCAAAGACAACCTCTAGAACCATCCACCAAGCCCTTGCAGTCGCACCCCTCCGACGATCGTTAATGGAAGATGTGCCTCATGTCGTTGGTGGAGCCCTCGCATCGATCTTGCCCCTTCGCCTGCCCTCTCGTCAGGCGTGCCTTGCCATAACTGTGGATCCCTTGCTGTTGTGAAGCCCCTTTGGAGTTTAGTTTGGGAAGGAGGGGATGCAAGTGAGGAAGAGGGAGGGATTTGGTGATTTGGGGCTTTGTTCAGTAGGGGTATTTTTGTCTAAACACTAAGGGCCTTTTGGTTGCAGGATTGGGTAGGGTTGGCCCAACCCTATTTACTATTCACAAGGGTACTTCCTCCTCACACATTACTATTCACCCAGCCCAACCCAACCCTGCCCAACCCTGCAACCAAACAGGCCCTAAAGGACTTAACGGACGTCACCTGATCCCGTTAGTAAAGACTGTATTGGAGCCAAAACAATGCTTTAGGTACTATATTGTTAATTTTGAAAGTTGAGGTACCACATTGAAATTGGTTGTATAATTCAAGGACTTGTGTGTAATTTACTATACAATCTTTTTTGCTGGAATTCAGTATTTTTTTACTAGAAAAATGTTTTCTTAGGAACTATATTAAACAAATAAGTAGAATTTCCTGATCAAATTCAAATATGATTTAGAAATGCAGATACCCAATTTATATATAATTTCCCTCATGTTTCATTTTTAATGCCATTATATATATAACTATATGTACCAACTTAGTGGTCTAGTGGTAGTACATTATGTCCACCACACAAAAGACTAGGGTTCAAATCCCACTCTTACAGGGGTTGCGTTAGGTAGTTGACGGTCAGCGTAAAAAAATAGTCGAATCTTTCAACATGGATTTGAGCAAGAATCCATGTAGCCGACCCTAGTTATAGTGGGAGAAGTCTTAGTACATTTATATATGGGTAAAATGGGACTGCCCCCATGGGGGGAGCTAACTTGGCTCCCCCCCGCCCCATTTCGCCCAGTTTTTTATTTTTTTTTTAAATTTCTTCCGTGAATTTTTATCAATATATCCCTATATTATGTCATTAAAACTTTGTGCAAAACAAAGACTCGTACGGCCTCCATCCAGACGGGTCGTTTTTAGCAATTCTGTCACTGTTAAAAAATGACTGTCTGGATGGAGGCCGCAGGAGTCTCTGTTTCGTACGAAATTTTAAAGACATAATATAGGGATTTAGTGATGAAATTCCACGGAAGAAATTTTCAAAAAAAATCGGGCGAAATGGGGCGGGGGGAGCCAAGTTAGCTCCCTGATGAATACCCATTCATCACTCTTTATTCTTATATTTTAGCTACAAAAACCTATGCAAATGCATGTAGATACTTGTAAATAGGAAAAATTAGCAAAAGCATGCATTTTGTAAATATCTATAATTAGCATGCTTTTGTGCAAAAATAAAAGAATAAAGATTAAAAAGAAAAAGAGGGAAATATTTAGAATAAATATTGAGCAACCTAACCCAAGGGAGGGCTCAGCATGGGCCTGACCGCATAAAAGCCAAAAGTAGAGGGAGATAGGGGCTCATGTGTAATTATCTATGTAAATAAATAAAATTATATTTTCCTCAACCAAAAATATGCTTGAACATATTTTGTATATATTTAGAAACTATTAAAAACAAAACAAAAATTTAAAAATCAAAAAGTTTAAAAATATCCTTTCACCATGTACATAGACCATGCCTCCTTATTTATTTAACCTTGTAAATAAATTTATTTATTTTCTAAACTTTTTGTAAATATCCTATATTATATATTGTAAATAAATAAAATAAACAGAATCAAAACAAAAATCAAATAAAAATTACAAAATTAAAAATATAAAAATATATTGTACATATGCCATGTATATAGATGTATATATCTATTTATTTTACCTATATACATAAATAATAAAAACCAAATAAAAATACCCTTTTATTCCTCATGTTATTCTATAAATAAATAAAATATAAAATAGGAATAAAAATTGTATAAAAATAACTAATTAAAAAATCAAAATTAAAAACCCTATATTGTACATATACCTATATATAGCCCTATTATGTAAATACCTTATTTTTATTTTGAAAAATTAATTAAAAATCACCAAAAAATAGAGAAAAATAAAATAAATATTTTTCATGTTTTAAGTTTTTCGAAATTCGGCCATTTTATAACTCAAAAAAATGGATCAAAATAAATAAGCGTGGCCTCTCCTGATTGGTCCACGGGGGATGTTGACCCCCCGGTCAACTCCCCCCCTTGGACCACAGAGTTGCGGATCTGATTCCCGACCCGATTTCTCAACCTTTCCGCGAGCAGATCCGATCTCCATTAACCCAAACCCCGGGCTCCATTTGTTCCTTAATCATCCCTGATCCACGCCCGACTGATAGCCTTGGGATCCGCGCTCCGAGCTTCACGCCCGACTCCCATCTAGCCGGACCCCTAGCTGTATATAGTCTAAGCTCCGCCCCCGTTTTCACGCATCTTTGGCTCTCCACCCTTCATCCCGTGACCTCCACAGCAGTCCCTGAGGTGACAACTCTCGATCGCAGCGAGGAGGGGGTGGCCGGACCACTGATCCGGCGACGTAGCGCCGCCGTGCTCCGCCCAGTGCAGGAGCTCGAGCCTCAGGACCAGACGACCTTCGAGGCTACGACCGGGAGCTACCTCAGCTCCAGCCTAGTCTAATTCGCCACCCAGGTAACCTTCTAGCTTTCCCATTTAGCTTAATTTCTTGGTTGCCCCAAATCGTAGCTCTGCCGAGTTCCGTCGATTCTGGCTATCTCGCATACTCTTTCGATCATCGGAACCCACGTTCACCATCGCCTTTCCCCCACGCACCTTCTCCGCCCCTTCGTTCAACCCAGCTCGCACAGGAGCTGGGGTTCGAGCTCCACCATCCGTCGCTCGCCGGAGCTCGCTCATCCCGACGCACAGATCACCTTCACGCCGCCTAACCGGGTCGAGGCACTTTGCCCTCGACCCGCGACGCTTCTGAGCTACTTTGCAGGTCCATAGGAGGCCATCTGAGGCTTCCCTACATCCAGGCCAGGAGCTTTCCTCCGCCGACCTCGCCGGAGCCCCTCCAGGGCTCGGCTGAGCCATCGGAGGCCACCAACAGCTGCGGAGCTTCATCGCCAACCTTCTCCGATCTTCAGAGGCAGCTGAGGAGGACCACAGCACTCGCACGAGGCCGGCGAAGCTCGCTGGCCAACTGTTCTTCGAGGGTCCTCGAGCACCGTCCGATCGCCCTCAGCTCTCCAGTTTCCATCGTGACCATCCATCCATCGGGGAGCAGCCACCGCTTGATCCGTCAGAGGAACGATCTGGACCGTTAGCGCAGAGAGAGAGGCACCAGCACCTGAGGCCGTTAGATCTTCCACGTGCCCTCCTCCGAGACGTCGATCAGGCCCACGTGCGGAAGGAGAGAGGCGCCCGTCGTCCAGGACCGTTAGATCAGCCACGCGTCCATCATCCAACCGTCGACGTAATAAAGGGGTAAATTACCGTAGGCCCCCTCTTAGTTTATGCTTTACGTTTCAGTCCTGTAAATATTTTGTGCTTTTTATTTACGTTGGGTTATTTACACATTGGACCTCGTGCTCTTTAGTATTTGCATTTATGCCCCTGTATGTGTGAGCCACGTGCGTCGTCACGTGTATGTTTGGTGTATTTGCAACATTAGTCCTGTAGTTCTGGTTGTTTGTCAATGAATGAAAACTTTTTGGTAATTGCATATATGCCCCTGTGAGTGTTTTATTTGCGCATGTGCGTCTTTTAGTGGGATATTTGCATAACAGCCCCTGGACTTTTTGGTACGAGTTACCAAAAGGTCCTCGGACTTGTTTTTCTTACCAAAAGGTCCCTGAGTGCCCCAGGCACGCGCTGCGCGCGTGACTTGCTGGGAAAATTGCACCTGGACCCCCAGAACTTCGGGTATTTGCACTTCAGTCCCTGTGCACAGTGCCCTCTTTTGATTTTTGAATAAAATATCAAATCACCTCCAAATTCGATGAAAATTTGACACATGGCTCCTGCCATGTTGTAGGATTTTTGAGAATTTTTGAGGACATTTTTAATTTTATTTGTTATTTTTAAAAATTCAAAAACCTCTATTTTAGCTACTGTCTAGAATTAAAAATCTCAAAAAAAATATAAAAACCCCCTCAAAAATTCCACAAAAATTAGGTACTGTTTCTTTAGTGTTTCTTGATTTTCTAGCCAATTTTGGCTATTTTTCATTGCTTAAAAACCCTAAAAATTCAAAAATACCTAAAAACTCATAAAAATTATAATAATTAATCTAAAAACCCAAAAACAATAATTTTGGTGCTCAAATTTTCCTTATCTTCTCTAGTATACAGGAAAATTACCTCCAGGTCCCTCTGAGATCCTTAGATATTTTATCTTTGGATTTTGGGCCTGGCTGGACAGTACCTTGTCTTTTTAGTACTGTTTGATTTTTAGGAAATAAAATACACCTTATAAAAATCCCAAAAATTCACCAAAAACATTAAAAAACCTAAAAAACATAAAACCCAGGGGGCAGCCCCATTTAACCCGTTATATATATATATATAGGATTTTTATCCAATGGGCACTGTGACCATTTGCGTTAAAATGAGCCCTTATTTTTCACCGTTTGATTAAATCGTGCAATCCCATGATTTTAGAAACCGTAATGGTAACCGCATTTTACATAATATTGAATATTTATTAGTTTCCGTAAATAACAATAATAATTTGTTCTCGCCCGATTTTTCTATCGACTGTTCTCGCCCGATTTTCTATCGACTAAAAAATTTTTAGCACACTTCAGACATACGAAGTTCGTTACCAAAGGTAATTTGATTTGTTTTTTAATGTTTATAAGTTATTTCATTGCTAATATATTTTATATAGATTCGTACATGGATAATTCGCCAATCGAAGATGATCGGAATATTTTAGAAGCAATCATGAAAAACGACTTTCTCGAAGATTTAAAAGTGAAGATTATTGCTTTGAAGTCGACATTGAAGACAGTCTTCGCGACTTGGTCGATGACAATAAGAACTCTGAAAGATCAGGTAGATTTTATATAGGTATGTAATCATACATTTTTTTTCATGTTAACTGCAAATTAAAGTAATAAGGTTGTGACTAGTATTGCGTATATGTATTCTCTTTATTAAATTTGTTTCTTATAACTCTAAAAGTAATTTTTGTAATGCATTTAGTAATTTGTAATATTATGTTAGTAATTATCTATGCCGCACAAGTAATAAAATGTAATACAATAGTATTAGTATTAATATGCATTATATACGTAAGTTGGATATATAACCTTTATATTAATAAGCAATAAAAGGAATGTGACAAGTATTATTCTCACAATTAATAGTAGCATTCATTACCTGCTTTAGTAATTTAATTTATTTAAGTAATGAATCGAATCGTAACTTCTATTAATTTCAAAGGTAATATTTCGTATGTTATCAGTAATTTCGATAGCTACAAGAAGTAACTTCGATAGCTAACAGTACAAAATGTAACTTCGTAGATATTAGAGGTAAGGAGTAATTTTACTTCACTTATCAGTAACTTCTTATGATGTATCAGTAAGTCTCAAGCAATATAATTGTAACAACACACAAGATAATAGTAGTCTTGAGAGTGTTACAAGTAATAAGATAATATTTCAATAGCTATCAGTAACTTGTAATGATTTACAAAGTAATAATTCATATGTTATCAGTATATGTATTATTTTTATTAAATAACTTTCTTATAACTCTAAAAGTAATTTTTGTAATGCATTTAGTAAATTGTTATATTATGTTAGTAATTATCTATTCTGTACAAGTAATAAAATGCAATACAATAGTATAGTATTAATATGCATTATATACGTAAGTTGGATATATAACCTTTATATTGATAAGTAATAAAAGGAATGTGACAAGTATTATTTATACAATTATTAATAACATTAATTACCTGATTTAATAATACAATTTTTTAAGTAATGAATCCAGTCGTAACGTCTATTGATTTCAAAGGTAATATTCTGTATGTTATCAGTATCTTCGATAGCTACAAGAAGTAACTTCGTTAGCTAACAGACCAAATTGTAACTTCGTAGATATCAGAGGTAACGAGTAATTTTACTTCATTTATCAGTAATTCTTATGATGTATCAGTAAGTCTCAAGCATTATAATTGTAACAACACACAAGATAATAATAGTCTTGAGAGTGTTACAAGTAATAAGATAATATTTCAATAGCTATCAGTAACTTTTAATGATTTACAAAGTAATAGTTCATATGTTATCAGTAAATTCGATAGCTATCAGAATTAACTTCAAAGTTAATAGTAGTCTTCAGAGTGTTATAAGTAATAAGATAATATTACTTCAGTTATCAGTAACTTGTAATGCTTTCAAAGGTAATATTTCGCATAATAGTTGTGTTGAGAGTTTCTGATGTCTCTTCCATTTGTTAATAACAAATTTTTATTGTTTATTCATTTAAACATTGATGAATATGAAAGCTTTAAAGAATTAATTGATGAAGATTCCTATATATCAGCTGTAGATCCTGCTATTATTCCTCGTGAGAGTCTTTCATTCTCAAATCTAAAGGAATGTGAACTGTTCTATGAGAAATATGTCAATGAACTTGGCTTTAATATTAGGAGGAGCAGTACAAAAAATTGCTTTGATTGGAAAAACAAAGTAAGGAATCTTTCTTTCAAAAAATTTGTCTGTTGGAAGGAAGGACATTATGTTCAAATTCCAAAAAAAAGGAAAATATCATCGAGCCTGACATTGGTTGACATAGAAGCTAATCTAGAGGGAATAGACAGAAAGGGTAGAAGATGTGGAATAAGCCGTTGTGATTGTAAAGCAAAATTGTGTGTGAAGTTAAATCATATATCAAAACAGTGGGATGCAGTCTCATTTGTTGAGGAACATAACCATAAACTTATTTCTCCAAGTAACACAAAGAATTTATTATCTTCAATGACAGAAGTTAACATCCCTACGGCAAAACAAATTGCGTTTTTGGACAAACAAAATGGTTCCGATGAACGTATTGGATCTATAGATAGAGATATCTACAATATGAAGCGAGATCAGAAGAAAAAAATTGAAGGTCATGATGCCATTATGTTATTGGAACATCTTGAATATTGCAAAAGCATAACACCTGAATTTTTTTATGTGTACAAGCAAGACGAGGATTCGTGCTTAACTCATTACATGTGGATAGATTCTTATTTTATGGAAGATTATAAATTCTTTGGTGATGCAGTTACATTTGATACAACATACGATACGAACAAGTATAAGCTAATATTTGCTTTTTTTTGTGGGGTTACAAACATAACAAGACCGTATTTTTCTGCAATACATCCTTAATGAATGAGACAAAGGAGTCTTTTGTATGGTTTTTCAAAAATTTTCTGATGGCTGTCAAGGTTGCTCCCATGTCAATGATTATTGATCAGTGCCCATCCATTAATGCGGCTATAAGAGAAGTTTTTCCCACTACGAAAATAGATATTGTGGTTGGCACGTTACAGCTAACATGAAGAAGAGGATTGATTTAACAAAGAAAGCTGATATAGCAATTCTTTCATTGAATAAGATTATTTGGGGTGCCAAAAGTGAAGAAGAATTTGAAGATGAGTGGCACAGAATAGTATTAGAATGTAATTTAGAAAAAAATAGATGAATTAATGTTATGTATCGGATTAGGAGAAAGTGGGTGCCTATTTATATGAGAAGATATTTTTTGCTGAGATGAATACAACACAGAGGAGCGAGAGCATGAATTCTTTCTTGACTAACCATGTCAATCAGTTGAATAGTTTATATGAGTTTATGACCAGATTTCATACCGCAGTTGAAAGAATGAGAGAGCATGCTAATAAGATGGACAATGATAATGAAAATAAAGTTCTGAAGTTGGCTACGTAGTGGAGCATTGAAAAATAATTTTCTGAGCATTTCATAAAGACTTTGTTTTACATGGTTAAGGCAGAGCTTTCGGAAGGTATTGAACTGAATGTGATTCCATTTCCCATAGTTGATGACGTTATACAATTCAGAGTATATCATATTGGGAAGATTGAAGATTTTAATAGAGTTATCTTTAATGCTTGTTACAACAAATTCCTTTGTGATTTTATGAAAATGGAATCAATGGGTATTTCTTTTAGACACATTATTAGTGTTTTAAAACATACTGATGCGTTAGAGGTTCATTTCTCTCTTTTATTGAATAGATGGAAGAAAGAATTAAGAGAAATGGCTATTGTCCACTTTATAGGAAGAGAACAGTACATGACGACAATAGTCAATTAAGGGTATTGACAAATGAACTTATCAGTGAAGCTGATGGCAACAAAGAAGTATACGATTACATTAAGAAGGTTCTTATAGATGCTTCTGAAGCAGTCAAAGCTATTAAGAGAAAAAGGAAGATTGTTAATGTTGAGGATGTGCACGAGGCCAATGAAAAATGTGATAAGACAGTTTTTATTGTAAAAGATCCCAATGCAGCAAAACCAAAAAGGTCTGGAAAAAGTGGAAGATCAAAGGGAAACACTAATAGATTGAAATCAATCAGTAAAGAGAATTCGTCAATGGAGAGACAATGTAAATTACGCCATAAAGTCAATGCTGGACATGATTCAAGGAATTGCCCTTCAAAACCTGCAAATAATTCTTGATGGTAAGAGAAGTTCATTAATTGATATGATTTATATTGTATTTCCATTATATTAACATTATGTTAACATTATCTTATTTTTTTCATTACACAGTTGGATACATATTCATTGCAACTGACATTCAGATGGTTTAAAGTCGGTTGATATTTCAAAGGAATGAGAAGACTGAAGCATAATTTGGCATACCCCAATTCAATTTATAGAAGAATTCCTTCTTTTTCATATTGTTTCCTTCTTTGAAAATTTTGTAAATTGTGAACTATTTATTCATGTTGAAGTTGTGTGTTTTTGATCAAATTTTATGAAATTAGAATGTTAATGATATGTATCATGTTATGTAAATTGAACGTTCTTTTCAAATGTAATTTATTTAACTTCTGATGCATTCAAAGGTAATATTTGTTATGTTATCAGTAACTTTGATAGATATCGGTAGTATATTTTGTAGCTATCAGAGCTAGTCATAATTTCGATAGCTATCAGAAGTAACATGTAATATATCTCTTGTTATCAGTAACATGGTTTACTGTATCATTAAGTCTCAAGCATCATAGTTTAAACAATATGCAAGATAATAGAAGTGTTGCTAAGGATTCGTAACATCTAAGACTCTAAAAGGTAATATTTATTATTTAATCAGTAACTTCGATAGATATCAGTAGTAACTTCAATAGTTATCAGAAGAGTTTGTAAATTCGATATCTATAAGAAGTAACATGTAATATTTCTCATGTTATCAATAACATGCTTTACTGTATGATTAAGTCTCAAGCATTATAGTTGTAACAATATGCAAGATAATAGAAGTGTTGCTAATCATTCGTAACTTCTAAGACTCTAAAAGGTAATATTTATTATTTAATCAGTAACTTCGATAGATATCAGTAGTAACTTCATTAGCTATAAGAAGAGTTTGTAAATTCGATAGCTATAAGAAGTAACATGTAATATTTATCTCGTTATCAATAACATGCTTTACTGTATGATTAAGTCTCAAGCATCATAGTTGTAACAATATGCAAGATAATAGAAGCATTTCTAATGATTCGTATCTTATAATTCTCTTAAAGGTAGTATTTATTATGTTATCAGTATCTTGATAGATATCAGAAATAACTTATATAGCTATCATAACAATTCGTAAATTCGATAGGTATCAGAAGTGACATGTAATATTTCTTTCGTTGTCAGTAACATTCTTTACTGTATCCGTAAGACTCAATTAATATAGTTGTAAAAATATGCAAGATAATAGAAGTTATTCTAGCGATTCTTCACTTCTTCTTATATCAAAGGTAATATTTATTATTTTATCAGTAACTTCGATAGATATTAGTAGTAACTTTAATAGCTATCAGAATAATTTGTAAATTCGATAGCTATTAGAAGTAATATGTGATATTTCTTATTTTATCAGTAATATTCTTTACTATATCAGTAAGTCTCAAGCAATATAGTTGTAACAATACGAAAGATAATAGAAGTTTTGCTAACTATTTGTAACTTCTAATTATCTCAAATGTAATATTTATTATTTTATCAGTAACATCGATAGATATCAGATGTAACTTCTATAGCTATCAGAACAATTTATAAATTCGATAGATATCAGAAGTAACATGTAATATTTTTTATGGTATCAGTAATTTTCTTATGTTGATTTGTAAGTCTCATTCTAGATAGTTGTAATAAAATTCAAGATAAAAGTTGTTATGATACTGTGACATGTAATATGTATATTCGTAAATTTAATAGTTAGTAATTTCTGTAATAGAATGAGTGACATTTCAGCAAAGTTTGTTACACGTAACAATAGCTCTAAGACAAGTAACTTTCTGTTGATGGTCAGTAACATTTAATATTACAATATGTAAGAAATCAATCTTGAATTAACTCTTGATTTCTAATGGTAGCACGCATGGTTTCTCTAGTATTTCTTTCCACATCATAAACAATCTCTGAATTTTATACAAGTAAGTTCTTTATGTCGTCTAACAATCTCAATAAAAGGCAAATAACATCAACCAAAAATTTCTCATTTATAAAAATATACTTGTTCTCAAAATAATGTTGTTATTTTACTTTATTGAATACAACATGTAACTAATATATAGAAGATATTCTCTAATTCCATGTCTAAGAGAATTTATTTTCTTCAATCTTTCTTGTTCTCACTTGTAAGTATAATAGCAGCTATTTCGGCGCGGAACTTGGAGATATCTTCGATGCGGAAGACCGGCTCTTTTCCCATATAAAATGAATTCCATATATTTCATGACATAAACTCCGCAATCAATGGAATCACTCCGCTGCTTTGGGATGCCTTTTGCAATGTTTATTGGCCACTTTTCAAGGTGTTCTCCAGTGAATAGCATGAAGTATTCCGCCATCCAATCAACCTAGCAAAATAAAGAAAGATATTTGTTAGAAACATGTAAAATCAAAAATGAATGTAATGTATATATTTTTAAATGAATATTTACCCATTTTCTAACACCCAACAAGTGTTTCTTCATCCCAGTAAGTGAATTGTAAGAAATGAATTTTTTGGCATCGAAATCAGCTGCGAGAAGATGTCAATGATTGGATGTGTGGATTACACAAAAAGCCTTCTTTACACTATCAAACATTGTTCTTGTGCACGAGAATAAATTGTTAAGAGGCTCATAATCTTCTTCAGTTGCTTCTTTCACAGTCTTCGGGAACAATTGCTGCAATGAAAAATGATTAGGGAACATAATATAGCTTAAAAAACAGAAATATTTAAGTATTCTTACCATTTGAGCTGTAATTGCAAAAATAAAAGGACATTCCACGTCACTCTCTTGATATAATTTGTATAGTATATCCATGAACATGTCCAATATAACATCAATGACCATTTTATTATAGAGTAGGTCTTCGATGTGTCTTCCATTACAAAAATTGTCTCCTGGTCCATGGTAGGTTACTCTCATACCGTAATTTAATTGATGTTTATCATTCAAATATTGGTTAAATAATAAAATTATCAAATATATTTAGTAATTTACTATTCTTACTTGGCGACAGGATCCTTCAAAATTCATGAATTGTTGCTCTCTCTGATTCAGAAATCGCATCATATCCAGCATAATCGATGCGAGTTACATTGTAAACCTATAAATAAATTAATATAACCTTAGGCATCAGTAAGATTATGAAAGCATTAGTATTATTTAATCTCTCCAATACTGTAATATGCAATAATATCAATAAACAATTAATCTTGGTACATTGCATAAATTATTAACTGACACAAGTAAAAGTTTAACATCAATACAATACATCATAAGTAATATTCGCATCAGCCTATGTAAGTATTATATATTTTTTAACATCTTTAAAAGACTAGACATCGGTATTAGATAAAAATAACATCAGTAAAATATCAAACAAAGTCAGTAAGCATATAAATAATCGTTATATAACTACAGTATTATGATTTGATAGTGCTTTCAGCAACAACCGCAGTAAGTTATTAAATGACACAAGTAACATTTACAAAATCGATAGTAAGTTCTTATGTAAGCATCTGTAAGTTTAACCAACAATATAGGTAAGTTATTAACTAACACAAGTAACATTTACAAAATCGATATTAAGTTCTTATGTAAGTATCTGTAAGCATCAGTAACTTTAAGCAGCAGTATAGGTAAGTTATTAACTTACACAAGTAACATTTAGAAAATGAACAGTAAGTTATTATGTAAGCATTCTGTAAGCATCAGTAATTTTAAAAAGCAGTATATTAAACTACAAACAAGTAAAATTTAAATGCAACATAATCAGTAAATTATGCTTGGTTGATTTCATACCTCCAAAGCTAGCTTTTTGTTGTTTTCGATCTTTTGAATTTCATCTTCGTCTTCAACATGCAACACTTCTTCAAAATTCTTTTTTTCAAGTTTTTTTTTCCTTACAACTTTCTCCTTAAGTGGACTGGTTGTTGTTTTTTCTTCTTCCTTTATTG
Organism: Ottelia alismoides; assembly: GCA_037367405.1. NCBI lineage: Eukaryota > Viridiplantae > Streptophyta > Magnoliopsida > Alismatales > Hydrocharitaceae > Ottelia > Ottelia alismoides. The sequence goes on from JAZKJV010010112.1 coordinate 50,761, forward strand.
CTCTTCTTGATTTGACCATTTTTGACATTCTGCTAGGAGTGATAAACTTCTTGCTTCTACCCCGCTTTGGAATATTTGTTTTATATTGGTCATTATCTTCCAAATCTTTCTCAATTTCAAGATCAAAAGTTAGTGATTCATTGGTTTTTGTGACCTTGTTTTGTTTTTCTTGTTCAACCTCCAAAGTTATCTTCTCCTCTTGTTTCTTTACATTTATTAATTTTGCAAAGAACTACTCAAACCATTGCTTTAGAATTGTGATTTCGATTTTTAGCTTCTCGTTCTCCTTCAATGTATTCTCATACTCAACTTTCAATTTTTTGTATTCTTCTGATGTGTAGTTGAGATATGATACTCTCCAAATCACTTATCTTCTTCTTGTGTTCTTCACATTTACACTCGGACAAATTTTGGTGTTGAGCAGTCTTCACAAGTGAGGTCATTGAACAATCATCAAGTTGTCGTGGGTGTGGTACAATGACACGCAATGCATTAGCATTTGAAATGAAACACTCGCTAACGAAGGTTTCATAATAAAAAAAGAATTCATTTGGGTCAATCGTGAACATCTCTTTTTCTCCAAAATCTAGCTGGACAATAATCTAATGCATGGAAGTTATTTTAGGTTGCAAGTAATAATCATATTGATAAACAGTAACATTATTGAATGTATCAGTTTGTCATTAACACAAGTTTCGTATACTTGAAATCTTATTCTATAGGTTAGAATTACAATCATAATTGAAAACGTATTAGAATTTATTGTACGTGATCTTCATCAATGTTCATGAATTGCTTAATGGTAACTTTGCATAGAGTTGATCATTTCTTTATTCTTGACAATAGATTTTGGTTCAAAGCAAGTGATGGAAATAAGTGCTCCAGTGCCCATGACTGAAATATAATAGAAAGTTAAGTATCATCTATAAATTCATAAAAAAACATAACAGTAAATTAAATAAAATAGGCTTACATATAAACAAGCGGCACATCCAGTTAAGTATCCAGCTGTGCCTTTTCCATCTGATGATGCATGCTTTCTCATTTTTTCAACTATGTCTTCCAAACGGTGCATCTTAAGTTCTTAAAGAGACAAGAATGTCACAAATATTATGACGATTTAGTAACATACTTGATTGACAAAATAACTCTTCGAATGAACTTGGCCATTCAAATGAAAACCCCTTAAGATGTATAGGAAATGCGAATGATGGCAATTCCAAAATCAACCCTATTTCATTATTTGAGAATAGGAGATCCTTTTCTTCAAACTTGAAAACCCGATCCCCTTGATATCTTTGAAAATAAAATCCAAGACTTGATAATTTATAGCAAGTTTTGTAATAGATACCAGCCTTGAGAAAGCAGACTTATCAATCAACTCCTTATGTCTCCCAGTCAACTTGTTGTTAGCAAGATACATTATAAATTGTTTTATGTAACATCGGTGTTGTACACAATATCTTGCTGCAATATAGTAAAATAAAATCAGTTAAAATTATACATCAGTAAACATAAAATGCAACCCTCATCAGTAAATTATGCTACATCATAAGTATGAATCAGTAAGCATATGTAAGCATTTTATTTAGCAACATCATCAGTTAAACTTGTTCATTATCCATGCAACACCATTTAGCAACTTTTTGAAAAGCATCGGTAAACATGCAACACTTTTAGGTATCAATAAATATTTATAAGCAATAGTAATAATTAAGAACAATATTAAAATTCTCATCAATATAAGTAAGCACTTATAAAAGTTTAACATAGCTACAAGAAGTAACTTCGATAGCTAATAGAACGAATTGTAACTTCTTATGATGTATCAGTAAGTTACAAGCAATATATTTGTAACAACACACAAGATAATAATAACTTCGATAGCTAACAGAACAAATTGTAACTTCTTATGATGTATCAGTAAGTCACAAGCAATATAATTGTAACAACACATAAGATAATAGTAACGAGTAATATTTCTTCAGTTATCAGTAACTTCTTATGATGTATCAGTAAGTCTAAAGCAATATAATTGTAACAACACACAAGATATTAGTACTGTTGAGAGTGTAACAACTTAAGTTGTAAATATATGTTGACTTATCTGGTATTGGTTTATGTTTACATTGTCCTTTATAGTATCAAGCTTCAAACTTGAGGCTTTTTCTACATTGCATAATTTTATTGTCAATAATAAGTTTTAACATTTATTAATACACAATGACGTTTATATGAACGCTTATCGATCGAAACTTCATTACTTTTATCACCTTCAAAGCTAGTATCTGCATAAAATTATTTCTTAATACATAATTCAATTAGTATATAATTATTTTAGAATAAATAACAAAATTACCACTTGCACATTCTATTATTGCTTTCTTGACATTTTCTTGAGGTTGTCTCCTGTATGAAACCTCAAACGTTTTCAGTTGATTCATCTGCAATATTTTTAAATACAAAATAAATACAATTAGTGATATATTTTTGATCGTGCTTTCAGCAACAACAACATTAAATTAGTAAAAAACTCAAGCAAAAACCCTTATAGTAACTAACATTTGCGAAATCATCATTAAGTTCTTCGATAGCATCTGTAAGCATTAGTAAATTTAAGCAGCAATATACCTGACAACGATGAAGATATCTTTAATGCATGCAGCTATTGTAATCATCCTAAGTGTTCATTATACATGTAGGTTTTTCAATCATCCGCAAGTTTTCTATTTTGAATCGAATTTGTTAATGAAACCCTAATACGACCACTTCCTTAAAAACCCTTATAGAGATTGAGTTTGCAATCAAATGGAAGATGTCTTTTTGTTACAAGATTTCTAACCGTGTCTAAGATTGTCTTGTCCCTCCGCCCGCGATGCAAACGAAACTAAATTCTTCTCTACTCCGCCGCAAACCAAACTCTTTAGCTGGAAGTAAGTTTTTTTTAATGTTAACCTAACTTGTAACTTTTTATAAGACGGTAAAAAGTAACATATTTTATATATATCTTCAAAGTTATCGAAATAAAACCATTTTTAAATGCTAATGCTCTAAAGGTAATTCAATGTGTTCAAGTAAAAGTAGTAATTGCTTCACCAATCATTAGTAACTTTAAAGTAAGAATCAATAACCTCTTAATAATCCCTTGTAACATTCATAAAATTAATGTATCAGTTACGCTGTAGTAATTTTTCTCATGTTATCAGTAACTTCTTTTATATTAATCAGTAAGTATCAAGATATTTATCTGTAACAAAATGAAAGCACGAAGTTTGATAACGATTCGTAACTTTTGATGCTGTCAAAGGCATTATTTATTAGGTTATCAGTAACTTCGATAGATAACATAAGTAACTTCGTTGGCTACAGAACAGTTCGTAACTTTCTTCTGATGTATTAGTAAGTTATTTATTATTTCCTTTCTTGTAAGTAACTTTCTTATGATGTATCAGTAAGTCTCGAGCAATATAGTAGTAAGAAAATGCAATATAATGCTAATGCTATAAAGGTAATTCGATGTGTACAAATAAAATTAGTAATACTTTCACCAATCATTAGTAACCTTAAAGTATGAATCAGTAACTTCTTAATAATCTCATGTAACATATCATCAAATTAATGTATTAGTAACGCTGTAGTAATTTTTCTCATGTTATCAATAACTTTCTTTATAGTAATCAGTACGTCTCAATATATTTATCTGTAAAAAATTGAAAGCACGAATTTTGATATTGATTCGTAACTTTTGATGCTGTCAAAGGCATTATTTATTAGGTTATCAGTAACTTCGATAGATAACATAAGTAACTTCGTTGGCTACAGAACAATTCGTAAATCCAATAGCTAACAGAGGTAATATTTATTATTTATTTCGTTGTAAGTAACTTTATTGTGGTGTATCAGTAAGTCTCGAGCAATATAGTAGTAAGAAAATGCAACATAATAGTAGTTTTGAGATTGTGACAAGTATTAACCATTAATGGATTCGTAACTACATGCAACACATTGGAATCAAAATCAAATCTTTATGACACATCAGAAGTATCTGATTCGTTTTAAAACCCTATTGTAATTACAACTTAAAATTTAGTTCATCATCTTCTTCATTCACAAGTTTCAAATTTAAATATCGTTAAGATCAATAGTAAGCGAACAAAAATTTCAATTAAGTTGTTGATATATTGCTAAAACTAAAAAAACTTACAGTTTCTCGATCCAGAACCAACGCCAATCGATCTTCGAAAAAGAAGAGAGTAGGTTTTGTTTGATAGCCGTATCCCGAATGCATAAACCCTAAATTTTTTTGCGGAAATTATTCGAATAGTAACCACGATCAAAGAAAGGAAATTTACTTCCTTTAATTTAGCGATAGCGGTTATGGAAACAAGAACGTGCCATATTTAACGTTTTATTTTCTATTCAATTTTAAACGCACGATTGTAATCCAACACCACACATTGGGTGCTCATTAGAACCTAAATGGGCACATGGCCCTCTAGATAAGCCCTATATATATAGGGGGCACTTCAAATGAGGTGGGGTCTCACCAATATTGTGGTGAACCATCGAGCAGATTCGTCAGATCTCAATCTAACGGTTGCATCAAAAACCTCATCCAAAAGGGCATTTTCGTCAAATTGATTTCATTAATTTCGAGTTTCATTTATTGGTTTCAAATTTCCGTTTTAAGATTTTCTTGATTTGGTATTTTCACAAATGCCTTTATTGATTAATTTTCGATTTTGTTCCAAACGATCTGAAATCAACCACAGCTTTGTAAAGTACAACGAGATTTTGTAAAATATATTTTACTCTTTATAAATTTCAGTAATGATTTCATTTTATTACTATAATTTCATTTTGTAAATGGTTGTGTTAGTTTTATAAATTTGTATATTCATTTTGTACTTCCAGCGAGTTTTGTAAGAGTATTTTTCCTCTTTGTAAGCTTCAACTTTTTTGTAATTGTGTATGTTTGTTTTGTAAAAAATCCGTGAATCTTTGTAACTGAATCTCCCTTCTTTGTAAAATTCACGCATGTTTTTCATTTCCGTAAAGTTCAATTGCCATACATGTTTTCGAGTCCCGCAAAATAGAGAAAAAATATCGAGATTTGTAAAAAAGGTAAATAAATATGTAAATCTGAATATCAGTTAAGTAAAATTATTATACGGTAATGTAACGGAATCTCCCTCCTTTGCAGAGTATCTGATCACTTTGTAGATTTTAGACGCTCTTTTGTAAAATGATCTGATCACTTTGTAATATTTCTGTAGAGTTCTGCGACAAATAAGTACACTGTTAGATATTGGAAACATGTAAAAAATTGACATGATATTGCAAAAAATTCAATATTTGCACAAAACATTCCCATTTTTGTAAAAAAAACTACGATTTGTAAAAAAAGCTAAGGGGTCCCTCCTCCGCGCACATCTTGACGCTTCGGCGTCGACGGCGAGGTGCCGCATTGGAGGACGTGCAGGCGGAGCGCGGCGTGATGGAGAGCGGGGCCGAGGGCAGGCGGTAGGGGCACGAGCGGAAGGCTACCACCTCACCGAAGAGGATGGCGCGCGGGGCTGCGGCTCCACCTGAAGGTCGGTGCACGGAGGAAGGCCGACGCCACACGTCGACACCCGACTCTCGACGTCGCCCTCCGCCTGGCGCCACCGCCCGCTGCCATCTTCATTCTCCTCGCGTCGTCGTCCTTCTACCTCGACGTGCGCAGGGGCGCTCCACCCCTCCTGCAGCACTCCCGCCGGCCATCCTCCACCTGAGGTCGGCACCGCCCGCTCGGATCGCCACCTCTCCAGCATGCGCGTAAGGTAGCGCGACCCCGCCCGGCTCCGCGCCTCCGCGGCAAGGCCTCCAGATCCACGCCCGCGTAGATCGCCGATGTCGGATGCCCTTCCCCCTTGTGGTGGCGTCCTTGGTCCCCTGCAATTGATTTATCAAGAGAGATTTTAGGCAATATAGTTGTCACATTCTATATTTAGAATGTGATAAAAAGACCAAAATGACTTTTCGATCAATTAAATATTATAATTAAAGCATCATTGATTACGACCGTGCGATTAAAAATAGATGGATGATGATGGATGGCTCACCATAAAAACGGTGAGACACCGCCTCATTTGAAGTTTATATATATATATATACATACATACATACATACAACAAATATATATATATATATATGTATGTATGTATGTATGTATGTATGGTGTTGATGGGGCTCCTGGGGGCAGCCAACATGGCTGCCCCGCTCCCATTTTTGGGCAATTTTTTTTATTTTTTTTGAAAATATCGCCATGTATATTCACCCCTATTTCCCTCCTATATGCCATTCGAATTTCATCAGAAACAGAGACTCCTACGGCCTCCATCCAAACAGGGTCGATTTAAAAAATCCTGCAATCGTTAAAAATAACGTCTGGATGGAGGCCGTAGGAGTCTCTATTTTTAACGAATTCGAATGACATATATGAGGGATATATGGATGACTATAGATGGTGATATTTTTTCAAAAAAAAATTGCGAAAAATGAGGTGGGGGCAACCATGTTGGCTGCCCCTCGGAGGTAGCCCCATTTTTCCCTATATATATAAACAGTAACAATTTTCACACTTAACATTAAATAGCTACAATTGTACAAAATTCTACCCCATCTTCGATCTTCCTCCACGTCCCCAACACCCTCTTCCTTGAGTGGTTAATTTCAATATATACTTAAAGTACTTATTTTGTAATATTAACACATATGGATGATCTACTCATACATCTATTATGAAAAAAATATGTAGCTTTATGTCTTCCTTATTTTACATGTTTAAAGAATTTGCATAATAAAAAAATACATACAACCTGCCGCGAAGCGCACGTATACACCTTAGATAGTATGTATGATAGGTACATAGATGCTCATCATACACTCCTATTAAGATCGGTTTTAAGAAAATGTCCGTACTACTTTAATGTTTTTTAGGTCTATCTATATATTATCGTTTTTTAAATTTCTCTTTGTGACTTTGATTGAAAAATAACTAGAAAAAATAAAAGGAATGTAAATGCTAACTTCATATTTATATTTCCACGTGCATAATAAACTTCTATTGATTTCTCCAGTAGAATGTGCAGTGTTCCCAGAAAATTATTCTTTATTATAATGGAAGTCACAAAGATTGAAACGAAGAAAATGGATTTTATATCATGAACCTTATAAAATTTGTCAATTATGTGATAGTACACGTATTTTTTGTAATGATCCCATAACTCATGTGGACTTACTAACTCTTACATCACACCTCATATGGTTAACTCCCATCCTTTTAGTCGTTAAAGAGGGTCGGATTATGTAAAAAAATGCAAATATACCATTCTTATTTATCAAATTTACAAATGTATAACCTTCTCCACTTCCATTTGTCCATCCTCTCATCATCATAGATTGTACGCATCAATGTAGTATATGATATCACGTTCGACACGTACCCCTTCCTTTGCATCTCCCTTAGCAGCTTGTATCCATCCTCAGTCTGCACGATCATGGTGTACCCATCGAACACTGTATTGAACATGACTACATCCAAGTTGAATCCGACCCTGCAAACCCACACAAGAACAAAGTTGGCCTCAATGAGATTCCCTTTTATGCACCATAGAGTGGATCCTCTGCAGTAACGTAGAGTTTACTGCAATCAATCCGAGCCGTTCGATATTGATCGAGCGGTTCACACGAATTTCCACGGTATGGGCCCACAAAAACTGAGAATTCGTGCGAACCGCTCGATCAAGATCGAGCTGCTCCGGTATTCCACGATTTTGCAGCAAAATCTGCAGTGCAGTACTGCAGAGGAACTGCTCCCCTATGCACCCACCGTAGAGGAGAGAGGTGAAGTGTCAGATGGTTGTGGCAACCTCTTGCTCATTTCGTTGAATAGCTTGGCATCGTTGCTGACACTGCCATTCTTGCAGAGGGCGTCGAGGAGGGAGATGAAGAGGTGGGAGACAGGCTGGCATCTGTAGGAGGGCATGTCGTCGAGAACTTAGAGGGTGTGTGAGAGCATGTAGGAGGCGGCAACACGGTGGATGGGGACAAGGTCTGTGGTGAGGAGGTCGTGGTGGTGAAGACGGATGCCTTGGAGGAGAGCCCATGAGGTGGCGAAGTTTCAAGGCTTGGACAGGATGTGGAGGAGGGGGGGGGAGATCAAGTGGGTGTCCACGGTGAGGAGGTAGTGGGGGTGGCATGAAGCCCGCGAGAAGAAGGGGAAGGCCATGGAAGAGGCGAAGCCGCATCGACGCAGCACAGAGCTAGACGAGGCGAAGGTGGAGTGGGACAAAGGAGAGGAGAAGCTGGAAGAGAAGGAATGAGAGGGGGGGAGGATCCATCATTATCGTAGTTGGTTGACTGTAGATTAACTCAAGCAAATCAACTCAAACCGAGTAAAATAGACATTTTGGGATAGTGTTGTTATTTGTTAAACAGGGCAAGTTTATACAGTTTCTAGGATAATTATAGAGAATATAGGGTTTGTTGAGTAATTGACAAAGCTATCGTGATAGAATCTTAAAAAAAATACACTTTATATTATCCAATCTTCATGTGTTATTGCTTCATCGGAAAGTACTGAAAAATAAGTTTTTTTTTGTACACGTGCTTTAGCAAAACACACGCAAGAAAACAGTATCATCTTTATTTGCAAATGTTAGAAACATAGAAAAGTAAAAAATCTATGTGAAATAAAAGATCTATTTATGTTACTTTTCGCCCATTTACAAGGGTATAGAGATGGGAAATAAAGTGATAAACTTCCTCACATACCAACTTATGGAGGACCATTTTATAAACAACTTTAATAAATGATACAAATCATTTAATTTCCGACGAGTAATATATATCATTTTCTATTTTAAAGATTACTTAGAGTCTCAGATGCATAGTATAATATCAGGACTTCCAATTATATTATCAATAAATTTGTTGACTTCTTGATGAACCTATATAACTAGTTTTTTTATTTTAAAAAATAACATCTTAGATTAAATTTCAATTATTGTATAATAAACCATTAGTTACCGGTAATCATCTGAACAAAATAGAATGCAGATCGAGTTGACTCTTTTTCCTCTAAAAAATATTGAACAAACTTTATTTTATCTCATTGGATTTGGCACCTCCTCCGCTCCCTGTGAAGAAATCATTAGATATCCAAACATACAGCTATTATACTCTCCTCCAACATGGGGGGACACATATCAAACTTCAACTAAAATTTATAGAAGTCACCCTTTTACCCTCGAGTGTCTTATTTATGATTAGTACTGCATAAAAAAAATAGGGATTTTTACCTGGCAGACCCTAGAAACTATGCCAATTGCCTCCACGACCTTTGAAACAACCTAATTCTCCCCTCGACCCCGTAAATTGGCCAACTCTTGCCCCATGAACCCTCCGAGTAATCTGTTTGAAGCCCGTGGAGGTTCTTGGGGTAATTTATAGGATCGATGGAGTAATTACGTTGTACAAAAGGTTGTAGAGGCAATTAGTATAGTTTCTAGGGTCTGCCGGATAAAAATCCCAAAAAAAATATGAAACTCAAGATCAACTCTACAAAAGAGGACAAAATTGAGTAAGGTTCCGTCTCTGTAAGATCGATGAAGAAAGTTGAGATCATTTACTCTACAAATATCCTTTTTCCTTATACATTTTCAACATGGTTGGTGGCCAATCGACGATCGCTTCCTCTTTCATTTTTTTTATTATCCACATGCAATCAACATAACAAGAGTCATGATTTCTTGATCAACAGAGCAAGTGTCGCAACTATATGATGGTTCCTTTGGAAGGAACAATGTAAGAGACCTTCTAGGAAAGTGGAAACCCATCCCAATCTTTGCTTTCGAAATTACATCACTTCCTTTGATTCATGTCAGTACAAACTAATGTTTTTTTACTAATCTGTGGATATATTTATTTCAGGTCTAGAAATCCCTCCTGAGTCTTTGCCTGAAACTTCCACAAAAATAATGAAGTGCAAGCAAGTGCATTGATGACCCTAAAATATGGATCGATTCGATTTTTTTAGACTCAGTTGTGTCGATTTCGCAAAAATAGAAATCCTCTACCTTTAGGTATCGTTTGGATGACGGGTTACCTGCGGGTTAGGGGAGTTTACCCCCCTTAACCCACATCCCCCTCTCTCCCCGTGGGCCCCACTTTATTCTTTTTTTTTTAAAAAAAAATAAATCAATTTTACGTCACCAATCCTATCAAAAAATAATATATTATACCATCATATCATATAAAAATTATAAACTACTCCACTTCTACTCACTTTTCCAAACTTAAATACAATCACATCACAATAACTACTCACTTTTTCAAACTTCAATACAATCATATCGCCCCAAATCCACTTCTAACCTACCCCCAGTTTAACCCTCTATCCAAACACCAAAATCTAAAAACGAGTTACCCTCTACCAGTTAACCCGCCAACCAAACGCACCCTTAAATTTTTGGAAAGGGTTTACATTTTGAAGAGTCATTACATATTTTGTTGAAGTGGTTACGAAATCCCTTTGATATCTATCATATGATGAACTTTAATTGCGGTGCTTTGCTTTATTAGATGAATGAAATTTGACATTTTCGAGGAAAAAATATTTGAATATATAGTAAGTTGGTAGAAGGGCAATCTTTTTCTGAGGGTGTTTATTCATTGGGATTTTTACCAGACAGGCCCTATAAAGTTTGCCAATTACCTCTACGACCTTTTGCACAACGTAATTACCTCATCGATCCTATAAATTACCCCAAGAACCCTCACGAGCTTCAAACAGATTAACCGCAGGGTTTATGGGGTAAGAGTTGGCAAGATTACAGGGTCGAGGGGGGAATTATATTGTTTCAAAGGTCGTGGAGGTAATTGGCAAAGTTTATAGGGTGTGTCGGCTAAAAATCCCTTATTCATTTTGGTGTGGGTGATGGGTTGGTTATTGGGAAAGTTTGTTGTGACATGACTTATAGTCAAATTTGGGAGAATGATTGCTTGTTATCGTTTTATTACGAGCGGAATGTGGATGTGATATTGTACTGAGTATTTTTTTTGTTGATGTGACGTTTATTTTAGGATGGGTTTCGAGGTTTATTTATTAATTGAATAGTTGTTTAAAAAATCATTCTACAATTTAAGTCTAATTTTAATACAGCATTGATGGTTTATTGTAATGTAACCTATATTCGTGTTTGGGAGTATGATTTGTTGTACATTGTTTTATTTGAGTGGAATATGGAGGTATATTATAATATATATTATTGATGTGGCGTTTATTTTAGTAGTAGTGGGTCTTGGGTTTATTTATTAGTGAAGTAGTTGTTAATACTTTTGTTAATTTATCATTTGATACAAATTTTAATACACCATTTAAGCATGCAATACATTATTCTCATATCTAGTCATGTGATTGCATCTAATTAATTAAGATCGTATTACCTTTTAATATCGTGATATTGCTCATAAATTAACTACACCATTCATTTTCTTATATTTTGAATTGCATTCCATGTGATATTTATTTAAATATTTCACTCATTTATTAATATCAAGATAATTAAGTCACACATTTGTTAATATTTACGGTTATTAAGGTCTCCCATGATACAGCGTTCTTTACTTATCACATTTGATTTACTGATCAATTCACCATTCCGTTTAACAAAAAAAAAGAGAGACCACCTATGGGTAATCATTTGAGACAACAACACGTAGTTGTTGATAAACTCGATGGGTTCTTCTTTCTGTAACTGCAATACGTGTATATAATTTGATGCGTTCGTTTTCATCTAACATAGTCCCAGTATAACATGATAAAATTCAGAAGAAGAAGAAGATTGTGTTACTCTTTTTCCAACCCCTACATGATGGATGATATGTCATGATAACATGTGAAGATGTATCCCTTTAGCTAAAGGAACTTATAACTTCCCCTTACAACTTAGAAGTTATGATGTCATAATAAACTCGATTTCTATGCCTTTTGGAAAAGTAAATACATTGAACGTTCAGTGTATCCCACATATTTTTCCGTATTTTAATTTGGACCTACCTAGTGGGTGCCCATACTGAAGAATCATCAATCATATTGAGACAGCAGAGGATTGTTGTAATGCCCGAGCACGTCAGAGTTGTTCGATCAAGATCGAGCGGTTCACACGAAATCAAGGTTTTTGTGAACCCTTACCATGCAAACCACCCGATCTTGATCGAGCAGCTCGGACGTGCTCAGGCACTACAACAGTCCTCTGCTGTATATAGGATCTGCTCTCTCCTCCCGTACTTGTTACACAATGCATGGGAGGACTCTTTAGTACATGTGGGGATCGATGTATGACCTTTTCTAAAAATCTAAAAATACAAGGCTATCGGGTCCCAACCATCATGCGAGAACCAATATCATCAATGGGGAGATATGCGTGCATGGTAATATACGGTGTGAACAAGCCCTCAATCCATCTCAGGTGTCTAATGGTCCTTCTTCTACTTGCATAATGATGTGCTAAGAAATGCGACACAATAACAAATGTAAAGTCACTATTCATTGATAAAGGATTTACATGCTTATAGAAGTACAAAAGTTGCGGTATAACATAATAACAACAAAAGGCAGAAAAAGAGGATACTACTGCACACATCCTTATCCAATCAAGTGGTCAACTATTTGCATATTAAAATGATAAATATGTAATATGTACACTGGCCCTAATCCAAAGACGGAGCCAGTGATAGCTTGGTTGACTAAAATAAAGTAGGGAGAAATATAATAACCATGAAGACAATCACAAAAAAGATTGACTTTTGTACATTAAATAACACTTGGAACAATATTTATTCAACGTACAAACTTCGTTATTTTCTATAGAAATTATGCTCATCCCGATTAAATTATTTTATTCTTGAAACTGGTTCACAATAATTTCAAGAAAAATATTCAGGAAAAATATAAAAAATATGTTTTTAGATTCCACAGTAATCGAAAAAGCTATAATCTCTTGCCATGTTTGGTGTCCTCGTTACCAACTGACCTCCGCCTTCCTCTTGCCATCCCAATGAAATCATTTATCTTCTCTCTTAGCCTATAAATATATAGCCCTATGGATACCCATTTTGATATTTTCCATCGACATCTGTAGCTCCTACTCTCTTTGAGTTTCTGAGGTACAGAGATCGGTGTAACAACCCTAAACTTTAGTCTAGTGAAGCGAGATGAAAGGATAATCCTTGGCACGATAAGGTGGAAGCTTCTCCTCTATTGTAGTCCCACTTGGAGCAACTCGAGCCTCCATGCAACTCGCACAACCATCGAGGCCGAGACATCGTTACTTCTCAAGAAACACAACCATACAAGGTAGTTAATTAAACTTCCTCCTACCAGGTACTCTCCTTCCTCCTACCAGGTACTCTTGTAAATATTTGCTCGTATGTATTAGTGCGTGTATGATTCCTGGGCAACGCGTGACGAATTAGTTGTTGTTATCGATGAAGTTGAATTAGCCATAGAAGTGTGCATGTGCTTTATATATATGCCGATGAATGCCTCCAAATGCTCCTGCTATGTTCATATTAGGAATATCAAGAATGTTCTTACTCACTGGCATACATTGGAGGAAGGTGGACCCCACTCGGTGCGGCTTATACTGGCTGACATTGTTTTGCATCACTTTCATTTTTGTGAAATCGTGCTCAGTATGCCAGCGAATGGGAGGAACCATTGGTTCCAAAGATGAGATGCTGACAGGGGCGGAACTAGTATATATTATGGGGGGGCATGCCCCCGTTGATTATTATACGTCACTTGTATGTATTAAGTTTTTAATACAACCCCTCCTCAAATCTATTATAATTAATGTTGTTAGAGAAATGTTATAGAATCATTAATGGTTGAGTGGTTGATTGGTATGGCTATTATTTTGGAAACTCAGGTCCGAATCTTGTCTCAATATATTTTACTTTCTTTTATATGATTTAGCCAATCACTTCCAAAGTATCAAAATAATTTGATATAAAATTGTATTCGAGTTTATTTATCTTTCTTATTATTTTTAGTATTCCTTATAAATAAAACGAAATTTTATTGTTTCCTTTTAAATATGAAGTTTTTTTGTTTCAAAATCTCACTTGCTAATTTAGCCTTTTTAGGATAGATTTAGAAAGGCTTAAATTATTATATTTATCAAATTTTAAAAATAGCCACTGAAAATACCAATCTATTTGAAATTCAAACATTAATAATAGATTTGAATTCTACATTTATCAAGATTGAAAGAGCTTTATTTTAAAAATATTAATTCCATTTAAAAACATCATTAAAAAATACAAAGATTTTTTCATTTTTGAGAATACATAATAGTTGTATACTCGGCCCCTCCTTGATGAAATTCCTTGTTCCGCCCCTGGATGCTGATGAAGCCATTCATTGTTTGTGATGTCTTCAACGCTTGGGGTATCGATCTCATTGGACCATTCTCGGTTAGCTATGGTTTTGAGTACATCCTTTTTGCGGTTGATTATTTATCAAGATGGCTGGAGGCTCTCCCAACTCGAGCCGCATACATCAGGGTTGTCTGCAAGATTGTGAAAGATCACATTATTTCCAGGTTCATGCCTCCAAGATACTGATATCAGATGGAGGTAGCCACTTCATGAGTAGATAAGTTGAGAAGCTTTTGAAGGACTACAATATCGAGCATCGTCAATCTATACCATCAACAATCCAACAACATACTAGAGGTGTCGAATAGGGAGGTAAAGGACACTTTACATAAGCTCGTCCACTTAGACATGAAGGATTGGTCCTAATTCTTGGACAAATTCCTTTAGGCTTACATGACAACTTATAAGACTCCGTTGGGAACATTTCCATTCAGGATGGTATTTGGAAAGCCATGTCATTTGCTAGCAGAATTAGTGCACAAATCTAAATGGGCAATCAAGAAGGTCAATTGAAACACACATTTAAGTTAGAGGAAAAGAGAGATGGATCTTAATGAGCTAGTGGATATCAAAAACTGAGCATACAGCAACAGTTTGGTGTACAAGGACATTGTTAAGTGTTGGCACGACATATTTATCAGACAGAAGACCTTCGTTCCTGGACGAAAGGTATGGTTATTTAATGTAAAGTTGAAGATTTTTCAGGAGAAACTCAAATCCAAGTGGACAAGACCATACACAATCCATGTTGTGCATGATAATGGAAGCGTTGAGATTTCAGATCTCACAGACGGAGCATAAATAATCCTAGTAAATGGAAAATTGCTTAAGCACTTTGTTGGATCAAATGAGCGATTGGTCCATGCTGAGGAGTGATGAATCTATTTCGATCTCTATTAATGATATTTAATAATTATCAAATTGTAGTATAGGAGGTAGGAAGCAATTCAAAAAAATCACCCTATTGAATATGTGGAGAATTTTACTTGGTAAGTGTACCGAGGTCAAACTCAGGGAACGACATTTCTTTAACGAGTGGTTTAAATTAATCTATATATTTAACTAATTATAATGTCAATCTCTTTGTCAAAAAATAAAATAAAAACTAAGAAGAAAATATTTTCAAATAAAATATAATAAAACAAAGAAAAGGAGAGATGGAGAGAGAAAGATCTTGTGAATATTTGCCTTAATCTTCAATAAAATAGGCAATCAAATCCTCAAATAATTTACATATTAAGATGAGATCCAACAAAGATTTATCAATAAAATGTGTTCTTACATGATACACATATTTGAATATGGCAACCGATTGAGATTAAGTGTAAAATTTACTAATGAATCAAGTCTCAATAATATTTGAAATAATTATTTCTCAAGAATAAACTAATTCCCTAAAAATCAAAGAAATATTTAATCAAGCTTTCACAATTGAGCCCATGCAAAGGATTAAATTCCTCAAAATTTAATTTGCAAACATGTCAGATCAAGCTTGTACAAAATAATTGGCTCCATCAATAACGATTTAATTCAATAATACTCTAATCTATCTGAAAAATATCTAAATTATAGAGATAAAATCATCTTCAAAATGACATAATATATGCAAAAATCAGAGTTCAAATGCATGAGATATTCAATGTGAAAGATCTAGGACTAAAGTACAAGAAAACTACAATCTTTTATCAACAAAAGGTCCCGTCAAGGACTAATCTTCAATTTCTAAAAGTTGTTAGGGTATTGGTTGCAATTTACCCCAAACGAGACTTATCTACCAATATAAAAAACTATTGGGGCCTCCTTTGCAATTTGCCCCAGGTGGGGGCAATTTTGTAGTTCTGCGGACTCATGAGGTCTCTTCCACAAATGTCCCAAGTCACATGCCTCCTGCACATGCCTAAGGCCGAAGCGGTGAGGCTCAGTCCGAGGCTCTGGTGTGGGGCTGATGTGGCTCCTATAATGTGGTTCAGGCCAGCTGAGGCCGGAGACTCGGATGGAGGTGAATGAGACAGTGGAGGGGTACTTCTAATGGTCTGATCATGTGGTAGGCGATGGATCTGAACATGGCAGTTGGATCAAAGCGAGGGCTTTGATCATACGACACATGTACATTGCGTGTTCCTTCTCTAGTTCAACCGAAGGAGGTGGTGTTGGCGATATAGCACTTGCTCCTCCTCCTTCTCCATGGTGTCTATGAAGCTTGGAGCGAGGGGTATGGAGCTGGGGCTCCTGGTTCTGCTTGTGGGAATGCCTCGATGGTGATGCATATTAAGGTTGAAGGCTCTTGGCGGAGCTCCCGAAGACCAGGACATGCATTGGGTTAGCAGAACACGGAGAAGAGAAGGGGAGCATGGCTCCTTCTGTGGCGATGGACATGAGCTCATTCTCCAACCTGAGCAAGGTCATACGTGAGGGAAGACCTAGAAAATAGACTAAGAAGCAGAGGGGAGAGAATGGGTGAGATGGAGTCGATTCGAGGGAGTCCTGGTTTTGGTTTGAGTGAAGACATGAGATGTAGTGTCCGACGATCAATTGCAGGAGAAGAAGAAGAATGAAGGGGTACCTGGAGGTGAAATGAGGTGGAGCGGATCTGGTGGATATGTGGTTGCCTGAGGGGAGGAGTAGGAGAGGGATCATATGAAGGAGGACTTATGCTCTGGTGTACTTGCTCAAGAGCTCCATTGAGGAGAGATCAAGCTCCGCAGCCGTGTCAATGCTGTTGCAACGAGGTGCTTGAGGTACCTTAGATCACTCCAACTGGATGCTCCTTGCTGTTCGACAAAGCTCTTGGGGGTTGTCACCGCCCTCGGATTAGGAATTGGGGAGTTTTTATATGGAAATGGCATATTATTATTGATGGAGCCGAAGTTATATAGGAGAGGGCAGATGCCATCGGAGGCTTGACGAAGGTGGAGTGAAGGTGTCATCATCGTAGATGTTGTAATGGAGGAGGGGGTTACATGCAGGTGTAGTAATGAGGGGGATCCGAGGAGGACAAATGACTTTCAGAGTTGGAGGATGCGCAAGAGTTGGCGATGGTCGGAAGGAAGAGGGCGAATAACAACTATCGTTGGACCAATTGAGATCCAACGGCTGAGGATGGAAGAGGGAGGCATGTGAGGTACGCATGAGTAAGACAAGATGAGGTGTGGTCTGATTACATTCATTGGATTGAGATCAATACATCCTAGGATGCGGGCACTAGGGGACAAAAGCCCTTGTCCGGGTCAATGTGCGTGGCTAACTAGGCGCGAGGCGGTCTAATGAGCAACCACCACCTAGGCGTGGAGTTTTGACAAGGAAATAAAAGATAAGAAAATATAAAATAAAATAGAAGGAGGGTCAAATGAAAAGTGGATAATATAAAGTTGTTGGTCTTAATGAGATCTACAACTTTCACGAACGGTCAAAAAACAAATAAAGTCATCCGTACAAAATATATTTTTGTATAGCTATTAATTTAACAATTAGCCCCTATATTTTATGCTTTGTATTTTTTGTATTTTTATTTAGATTCTAATTGTGGATTAATATATATATATAAGTACATGATTAAACTAATTTTTATGAATTTTTATAAGTTAGGGAAAATGTGAATAAAATAATTAAAGAGATGGAATACGTACAATTTATAAAAATCAAATCTTTTTATTTTCTTTTGATTTTATGCTTTTTATGGGTTTTATTCTTTATGTTAAGTTAGTAAATAAATTAAAGAATATAAATGAGAAAGAATTAAGTCAAAATATTTATTTTTTGTACATAAAATAATAGACACAAAGTGGCTAAATATTAGGACTTATTTACACACAAATTTAGCCCTAATTTATGCATAATTAGTTAAGTTAATTAAGTTAATTTAAAATGTTTAGATAATGATTTATTAAGGATATTTTGCTAATATCCTTATATAAAGTAGATGAATCATGGATTCATCACCCCTATACTTAGATCTTTGCTCGTCCTCGAGCAGTTTGAATAGGTTAGAAGGTTGAATCCCCGACTGTGTATGTCAATACATGACTTGAAGACCAGTCCACGAGTTTTAGGTAACTCCTTAAATTTAAGTCGAACTAAATCTCATCCAAAAAGGAACTCAATATTTCTAATTATCAGACTCTCCATAGATACGTATATGTACAACATGCATGACTTTAATGTGTAGATTTCATTCTCCCATGTAGAGTCTTTGCGTCGCCCGAAGCTCTAAACTAAGAGTCTCTCCCAAGGTCCCAATCCTCGACTCTAGTCAAATGATCGATTTTCTCATTAATTCGTCATCTCTTTAGTTGTCAGACTTGAAAGTGTGATGGTCAACATGCCAAAGTATGGAGTAAGTAGGATTATGTCATTTCTTTTGTCCTCTCATTGGAACAAGGATCTCTCTGATGCCTTATTACACACACATGTATTTTTGATTGTGAATCATCATGTTCATCAAGAGATTTTGGAGTTGTCTACACTTTTTTTCCTAGGAATGCACCAGGGTGTGTTTCTTTTGAGTATATATTATACCTTAGACACCTAGACTTGTATCATTATATGATG
The DNA here is from genome assembly GCA_037367405.1 of Ottelia alismoides. Lineage (NCBI taxonomy): Eukaryota > Viridiplantae > Streptophyta > Magnoliopsida > Alismatales > Hydrocharitaceae > Ottelia > Ottelia alismoides. The sequence continues at coordinate 69,797 of JAZKJV010010112.1, forward strand.
CAAAGCCTTTTTTAGATGTTAGAATGGCTCATAAAAGCCTAAAATATTTGGTCCAAGTGATACTTTGAAAGTTTGAAAGAGCTCGCCTTTGGTGGAAGCTCTTTTGAATGCAACTTTTAGTGTGAGAGCTATTATTTCACTTTTTTTCTTTTTATTTTTGGTTAGTTCCACTGCTTTTACCAAGTTGACACATGATGATCCGCCTTTTTAAGGTTTTTATGTACACTAACACCTTGGTTAAGTCAAGATTAGTATAGGGACCTTGTCTCCATACTAGCTTATGTACTGACACTCAGGTTTCATGAAATGACCCTCAATTGTGAAACCCTGCCTTTTAGTCTCACAATTTGGTTAAGTTGATAATGATTAAATGGTTGTCATCCATTAGAAAATTCATGTAAAATTTGATTTTTATCTGATTTTAGAATAAGATATCTTATTGGATGTCGTTAAAAATCCAACACATCTAAAATTTTACAAATTGGACATCGGATGAGTGAGATATGATCATTTTATGAAGAGGGGTCATGTATGAATTGTTAATATGTGATTTAGGTGGTATCCGTCGAAGGATCCGCCCAAGTCCGTTTAAAGGACCTATAAAATCTCTCTTTTGAGATAATCCCTCCTCATTGCAACCCTAACATCGCACCACTCATCTCCCATCTCCAAAGCTCATCGTAGCTCCATCGGAACATCATCGGAGGTGGAGGATTACCACATTTTTGGAGAGGAGATCCCTCTCATCATCCTCTATGAATCTACTATTAGAAAAAAATTAAGATCATCTCTCACGCTTCTTCTATTTTGAGATTTTATTTACGGGTTAGACTTAAAGAAGGTTTTCTTATGATTAGAGACCGCCGTGGACGTGATGATACACAGAAATAACTTATCATGGAGGTTTAGTGTTGCATGCATGAACACCATATAGGTACAATCCCCTCTCCTTTGTTTGCGATTTTCTCACCGTGCTTGTGTCCCATGGACGTTCGTGTCCCTCTTGCTGGATTGAATTTCCTCCCTTGGCATGGTGCTTGTCTATTGTTCATGTTCCTGAAGAATAAAAGAAATGTAAAGAGAAGCTTGTTAAATCGACTAGCGTATTAAGCTAAAATAGTTAAAATGGAAGATGGAATGAATGAGTTTTCTCATCTCCGTACACGTTTGTGAATGGGTAGTATTGTTGAAACAATAGGAGGATGCTAAATATTTGGAGATATTTATCAATGAAAACAAAAAGGAGATATCCTTGCAAGTATACCGTAAAAAAGGAAAATATATAGAAAATGCATATGAATTCACATGATTTCTCTCGTGAAATTGTATGTGTTCGTGGACCACAGTTAGGATCCGAAATCGGGTTAAAGATAAAGATATGCTAAATATAGTGCGATTCTAATTCTCTTATCATGATCGAATGTTTTTTTGAGATAACTTCATATATAGATATATGTGATTTTTATTCAATAGGCCCTATGTCCATTTGAGATCAGATGAGCCCATGTTTTCATCCTTCAAATCTTAATCCAACGATCATATTTTTTTCTCGTCCATTCCCTTTTTAGCGCCAATCCTATACCATAACAAACTCCCTCCGCATTTTCCTCGTGTTTGCTTTCTTTTTTTTGATTCGTAGTTAAGTCTCGTTAACATTGCATTGTATTTATTTCTGAAATTTTCAAAATTATCTTTGTCTTCCTCTTGCTGCGAACTCTCAAGATCTCCAACGATGAAAAAAGATCGTCTTCAAGTTCTTCGATTTGTAAGTTTTTTTCGTTGCTTATATACATGCATATTATTTGAGAAGAAGTTTACGAACACATTTTGATTTTGTATTCATATCCTTATTTGAGAAGAATCTCTTATTTGCAGCCATTTTAATTTCCAACGCATTTGAGAAGAATCTCTTATTTGCTGTCATTTTGATTTTGTATTTATATCATTTTCTTATATTCAAAAGTCCTTATTTGAAATGCACCAGTATTCTTAGAAAAAAAATCATTTTATTGCTATAGCTTATTCGAGTATTACTAACATTACGAACTTTCTTAGCTACTAATGTATTTAATTTATTTACTATAGTATTCTTTATGTTACTATTACTAAAACAAAAAGTTACTGATCAAAGTATTTTTTTCAAATATACCGAGTTACCAATGCATTTTTCCTGTTTACTGATAAAGTCTTATAGTTTACTACTTATTATGGAGTAGTTACTAAAGGCTATTTAAATATTACTAACATTACGAACTTTCTTAGTTATTAATGGATTTAATTTATTTACTTATAATATGATCTATGTTACTATTGCTAAAATAAAAAGTAATAACCAAAGCATTTTAAAAATAGGTTGAATTACCGATGCATTTTTCTTTTTTACTGACAATGCCTTATAGTTTACTACTGATTACGGAATTATTTCTGACCATGTGTTTAATTTGAAATAGCTTTGTGTTACTTACGTTTCAACTTTATATACTAGAAATGTTCCTTTTGTTACTGCTTATTCATAAATTATTATAATTAGCACCTAATGGTTTACTAATTCAATTTTATTTCAGGTATGCTAGATATCTAGATACTTCTTATGTTTCTTGGATGAAGATGTGAGAAAAATGAGACATTGATGATCAATACATTGCTTCGGAAGTGGAGAGGCGAGGAGAAAATCTTGGACAATATTATTAAGAACTAATCATCAGTAACTCATAAACTCCAAATAAAAACTAAGTTATAACTAGTATAAAAATTAATTAACAAATTCAAAACACAAAAAAATAATATTAGTAACACATAAACTCACATTAATAATTAATCATAATTTCAGTAAAATGCTTAAGTGAGTACTCTGAACACAGTACTTGTTAATCATAATATCAGTAATAGTCAAAACAAGACCAGTAATATGAATATTAATAATCAGTATTTTGTTGTATATACATTAGTAATTATCTTCTAGTAATAATTTAAAAGTACTAAGTAACACTAATATCAATAACCAATCACAGTGAGTTCAGTAATATGGACATCGATATTCAGTACTCGTTCGAATAACTATAATCTCAGTAACAAATCACGTGTAGAATAATTTTACAGCACATTTGAATATAATACTGATCTCACAACAATAATTACTTGATAACTGAATATGTATTACTTGAGTAATATGCATACTTGATCTCTATACAATATAATATTACATATGTAAATTACTGATAATTGTTTCAGTATACTGATCTCACAAAATAATTACTTGGGTACAATATGAACATTACTGATCAAATAAATAATGACTATTTCTTCGATCTGAAACTAAGGATTTGAATTTATCTTTCCAAAATCATCTTCCTTTTTTTAAGAACTTGGTATAACTGAAAATATAAAAGGCTCAAACATATTAATATCCTTCCAAACCATGCTCCTTTGAAATATGCAACCTTTTAAATGGAAATACACGTGGACTTCCTACATTTGGTGCTCACCAAAACTCAAATGGGCATGAGGCTTATTGGATAAGCCCTACACACACAAACACACACTTGGGATCTAATCCAACATGTTATGTCAATTAGCACTACCACATAGTATATGAACATGCCTTAAGCTAATGGGTGTTGGTTTGGACTCGAATTTCAATTAGTTGCATTTTTTGTGGATTATGAAAGGTCAACCGTAGTTATTTTACCGGATATTTTTGGCATCAATATTATAACACCATGTTGGTCATACATTATGAAGATCAATTTCCATTTGCATGACATTAAAGCCACGAGTAATTCCCTACTCATTCCCTTTACACGATTAGGTATTTATTAAGTTGATAACTAGTCTTTTTATAGAAGTTGGGTGATCTCTATAGGAACCATTTCACATGATGCAATGACCATTATGTATGAGATGCTCGTCAAGTGTTTGAGATATGTGGTGTGCGAAGTATTGTGAAAGAATTGAATTTGAAATCTCACGTGGATATGATTAGCACCCGTTTAAAATCCCACGACTCTTTAGTTATCATCCTATCATTAGAGAACTTTGACATAAAAAAGTAAGTAAATAATAGCATAGACACACGTGACGTTGAATTAGGTAAATTTGCAGGAGAAGTATGCACATGTGAATGATTTCACATATTATTTATTGTACTTTATGTATCATGCTCTCTAGCAATCATATACATATTGAAATCATATACACAATAATATGCATATACTAAGAAAAGGTTTTTGAATATAATAGTAAGTATTGGCATTCATTCATCTCTTAGAGATAATATGTAGAAATTAAAGATTGTGTATATGATTATCAATTGGTTAGCATTGACATTGGATGATAGTTGAAAATAATATATCGAATCCAGAATCTGTGGAGTGATGCATATAATGAGAATTTGTTTTTAAATTCGGAATTTTTAATCTTATATAAAATAGAGTTGTAGTGTTATGTAAGGGATTTCTGTGATATCTCTTAGTATGGTTTAGTATTGAATCTAAATAAAGATTATCCATGGTTATAACCATGCATATTTTTTTCGACATGGTTAAAAAACCCTAATCCCAGGTTGTTTAACCAAGTGTAGCCGGAGGCAATGGTTGCGAGTCTCCTGTAAACTTAGATCGTTATTGAAATATGAGAGATGATTGATGGAACTACTGCAATGTAATTAGAGGAGGGGATTGTTAAATAGATCGACAAATATCACCATAGTTACCATTGGTGAGGGTCCCGAGTGGTCTCCTTATAATGACATCACCCTTTGACTATATATATATATTAGTTGCCAAGCGAGATTTCAAAGCAATCAAGGAAGTTTCAGTAGAAAGTCGCTTCGGCGAGAGCTCTATCAACATATCACAGGCTGGTATTATCTAGTTGAGGGAATCGAGTCGGCTGTTAGTGAAGAGGAAAGAAGATAGTCCTTTGCATAGGATGATTGCGGTCACTCTCACTCAGTAAGCCTCTTTCTCATCTCATCAGATGGTATTGATTACACAACAAATCCAAAATTTCCACCAAATCACTAGCTTTGTTTACGCTAGTGGTGATTATATTCCCATGGAAGAGATTTCATGGCGACTCTTACTTAGTGAGAACAAAATATGAACTGAAGATATAATCAAGTCTAATTAAAGTCGAAAGCAATTATGTCAATGTGTGTTTTCATGTGTTATGCTTAGAGAAGTTAGCATACCTGAAAGTGGGGCGCAACTCTCGTGGTCCCAGTGAGTCTTAGATAGAGTGTTAGTCACAGTTTCGCGGGCATGTCGGTGTGTTCAGCGACTCTGTCGATTGAGCGTAGTACTATGAGTACAGTCGGTGAGTCCGCATCCCTAGCATGGCACTCGTCAAAGACTCATGCTTTGTCACAAGGGTGTACCCGATGCGATCCCGTTTGGCCGTAACATACCCGTTCCCGCGTATTCCCCTCATGACAGGTAAGCTGGGCGAAATGGGTTGAAGTTGGAGTTGTGGTAGGTTGCTTGAGTTGGTTGCTCTAGTTCACATGATGTGACTACTGAGATAATGTTATTATTATTTAAACTCAACAATTAAATGATGGAAACTTATAATAACATATTTTGCAGGCTTATTATATGCAACTTATAATAACATTTTATAGATTGTTGGGATAATTAACAATAATTACAAAAAATATAATGGAACATGAACATCCCTCTCTTCAATCTTTTTCACTTCTATTAGTGTAGTGTTGTTAACCTTCTTTAGTTGTACTGAGCTTTTTGCTCATATACACTTGTTTGGAGACTCATCCAGGTTTACAGATTGTTGAGCAACAATAGTGACTTGAGCTTTGTACAAGACTTTGGGGTACATTTTCATTGGTAGAGTTCTACTAGTTATTATTATACTTTTGTAACTTCTACAGTTTAAGTTGCTAGTCATGTAAAAATACATTGTGGACTCTATTGTAAATTTGTAAAATTTTTGGGAACCATGAATATATAAATGTTGTTGGAATATTTATCTCTACTTTCCCCTCTTTACATTCCAAATGCTAATCATAGTGTATAAATGTGGCTATTACCGAGTATCTGGATCCTAAGGAGTTAGGTCCGAAACTCTCCCCACAAGGCGAGGCATCACATCAATCAAGCCCCGTCCTCAAGAATCTGATCTGAATTCAAACCTCTCATCCTAGTTCCTCAGGCAAAATATTGACTCATAACAAAGATTATGTCATCGTGCAAGTGTTGTGTTGGTCATTTTCCTTTAAGCTATTGAGATTCTATATGTAATATAGCACATATATATTCTAATTAGAGATGTTGAGTAGTTAAGTCTCAGGACCCTAATGGGCAAGAGTGATGCAGCTCAGACTCAAGTGTCACTCTAAACCAAGTAGTTTGGAATACACAGGTCTTGTGTGGAGTGAAGGTGTCGGGGATAAAATCTTAAGTTAGTTAATTTTTTAAACATGCATGATTAGAGTGAAATAATGACAGGCATAAACTGATAGGGCTAGTTGCATCTACTTTCAGCCACTATGGGTGTAAGTATGTACCGTAGAACGACTACCCATGTTACTTCGGGACGATGCCTTACGCGTTGTCCTTTAACCACTCAATCTGCTATGGGAGACTGTAGTTCCCTCACTGAAACATATAGTCATAACTAACACTTAAAAAAGTTATATAATTTTCAAAAAGATGGTTATACCCCCTTGTTTTGACAAAAAATTCAAAACAAGTATTATATACAAAAAATTGTATAGTATAATATTATACAAAAAACTTACCTATACCCATTCTTTGGTTAAAGTATGAACTATGAGTATAGTATATAGAATATATACACACCCCCTATACTTAGCATGTGTTATGCCCCCATGACACAAGGTGGAATGAAGACATAGCTCGTACCAAGTATAGTTGAGTGAACAGAATAGGAAGTCGATTCACCCCTCTATACTTAGGCTTTTGAAGGCCTAAGCATAACAACAAAGCAAGAAATGAGGCGGTTGAGTTAAGAAGAACGAGTAGAAGTGAGGCATACCCAATAATATCGACCCCCTATACTTAGGCTAAGGTCATTCTACATATGGTAAAGTAATCACAAGTGGGGAACTGAAATGAGAGAGATAAATATACAAGGGGTCAAGGAGGTTTTCGATAAACCTTCTTGCAGGGGTGCGGCGAGAGAGAGTAGTGAGAAGAAGAATGGAGTGAAGAAGAAGATGGAGAATCCCAGCCATCATCAGAGACATCCTCAGTAGAGTAGTAGTCACAAGTAGAGAATCTCCAACTATTGTCGGTTAAAGGTAAATATCCTTTGATAAAAGCTGTACTGATCATGCTTACTTGAATTATAACCTCGGTATCAGATGAGGAATTTGACGAGGAGTCCTTGGAAGTCACATGGTTCCTAAAATTGAAGGTGACTTTCTTAATCGATTTGTTTTTGTATGAAGTAGTGGGAGGAGGAAGGTTAAATTTCTTCCCCTACCAATAGTAGCTAGTCTGAAATATGTGAAGTTTATGGGTTCTTCGTCAGATGAATTGGGTTGTTCATTGACTCACTCCTGTAGGGTCAAAATACGTCTCGTGGTGGTATCCTAAGTTTGAATGGGCATTGTGAGCTCAAATCTAGTGGGAGTGTGAGTGATGACTGATAAGCCGAAATTTATCTCTTTAAATAATGTTAAGTTGTAGTATGGGAGGTGGAAATTAGATCAACAAAAACCACAATTTTGAATATGTGGAGTATTTTACTTGGTAAGTATATCAAGGTTGAACTCATGGAATAGTGTTTCCTTAGTTTTGTAGTTTAAAATAAATCTTAGTAACTAATCAGTTGCAATACTTATTTAGATGCCAGAAAATGGTGCATAAAAGAAAGGTTCATAAATACATAAAGAAGATAAAATAAGTAGAGAAATAATTAAATAGAATGATATGTGATTTTATTTATCTTTAATCCTCAACCCAAATTCTCAATAAAATTCTCAAATAAATGATTCACAGATCTGAAAGAAGATTCAAGAAAAAATTGTCAATAAGCTCCAAAAATTATTTATAAGTCCTAGGTGATATTTAAGAAAGATTTGTTTATTAGGATCCATATTTGCAGGCTAAAAGATCAATCATGAATTGTATAGAAAATGATCAGATTAAATTCCAAGCTCCTCTTTTCTTGCAATTAAATAATTCCTCAAAGGATAATTTTAATCAATGAAATCAGAAAATGATGACTTCAAATTTCTCAATGTAGCTCCTGTAGAAATAAATCAAACACCCCTAAATTCAATTAAATAATCGTAATTGAGATACTTGTGTATAGATTTTTAAAGTACTTTGAATGCCTCTAATATGTCCAACAAATATATCAAATGAAATAGCACAGAACACACTTCAAAATAATATAAAATTCACATAATTTAGATTTAAAAATGGAGAGAGTTATGAAAAAATAAGTTCAAAGGTTCAAATTACAATAAAAATAATGTTTTTAGTTCAAAATGGTCCTTCAACAGGCTTATCTGCAATTAATATTGCACATAGGGGTATCCTCTGAATTCTCCCCGAGCGGGGGCACTTCTGCAATTAAAGGAAGGTGGGAGGGTTTAACTGCAAAATCTCCTCAAGTACATGCACGCAACACAGACCTAGGCTAGCTTGGGCGGCGACTAGGTTTTGATGCCTGAGCCTCCACGCATTGTGTTCTGATTCACTTAGGACCACACGATGCTTTGATGCTTGGGTGGATGTAGATTTAATGGATCCGCAAGTTAAAGATTCAGATCAGATAGATTCAACAGCTACCAAATTCATTTTACTCCTCCCCTTCTTCACTGACACTTGATTTATTCTGTTAGGGTTTTGTTTCTTCCATTATTAGCTTCTTACTCTTAATTTATGTTATTTCGAGCCTAAATATAGGGGGAACCCAAACCCTACTCCTGTATATTCTTTTAGAATCTTTTTAGTCATCTCCTAGGTCCTTATGTCCTTCATTCTATTCTTCCACTTGTGCTATTTTCAGCCTAAGTTTGGGGGGGAGTGGGGGAGAGACCCTGTTCGTCTTAGTGTAACTATTTGTATTCTTTTGTACCTAGTCTCATATCATTCAACCCTGCTATTTAAAGACTAAGTATGGGGGAACATGTCTGGTTTTCATGTCTTTGTCTTGTTTTTCCTCTTTAGACTTAGTACACGCTATGTATTTCATTTCACTTTGTGCCATGAGGACATAACACAAGCTAAGTATATGGGGGTGCATGTATATAGTACATATATGTTGTTATTCGTAGCTCTTACTTTCACATGTTTTGTTTATTAATTTTGGGCTATGGGTGTAGATTTGAAATTATTTGTAGTAAAATATTTATAAATTTTTTATATCTATTTGACATGATTTGCAAAAATATTTTACAAATTATTTTAAAAAGTGTACATAATATTTTGATACCATAACATATTATTTTATGTATATATACTTACAAATTCTTTGAAAAAAAATTAAGTTAAAAATAAAATGAAAAGATTAACTTATAAATGATTTTGTCTCTGAGACTTTCACCTGCACACACGACTTTTCTAGTTCATGACACTTTGTTTAGATTAACACTTGACTCAGAGTTTAACCTTTCTTGGTCATTTGGGTCTGTGACTTAAAAACTTGAACTCCCTAGTTTGAAAGATATGCATGTTATATTGCGTGTTTAATCTCTACCTTGAAAATAATATGGCATACACTTCACATGCACGATTACATGAACATTGTAAAGAGTTGAGGTTTCCCTTGAGGAACTAGGGTGAATGATTTGAGTTTTGATCTGATTTTATAATGCTCAAGGATGGGGTAAAATTAATGAAGGCTTCTGAAACCTGAGTGTCAACACCTTAAGCCAGCATGAGAACTTGGTTCTTATACTAATCTATTGATATCAACCTAAGTGCTATGATGTGATGAAACTAAATAAAATTGTTGATCATTTTATGCCAACTCTTGGTAAAAGTAATGGAGCTAGACAAAAAGAAAAGAAAAAGAAAAGAAAAAAATAATGAAGCTCATGTATTACGAAGTCGAATCAAAGAGCTTACACCAATGACGAGCGCTCCCAATCTTTTTAGTTTCCACTTGGACCAAAATCTTAGGCTTATATGAGTTGGGCTAGTACAAAAAAGTCTCTATATCGTAAATGCTATAAGTCTGGGTGTCGACGGTATAATAGATACTTAAAAGAGACATACCCTGGTGCATTCCCCGGAAAACAAGTGTAGGTGATACAACCTCTTTTGACGAGACATCAATCAGTAATTAAAAATACGTGTGTTGAGTAATAAGGCACTCGACAGATTCCATATTCCTACAAGTGGTGAAAAGAATCTTCATAAACCTATTCCCTCCATCAACTAACCTTCCATCTAAACTTTTAAGTCCGACAACTAAAGAGAAGATGGATTGAAGCGAGACTAGATTTATTCCCTGGTGTTGAGGGTTGGTTCCTAAGGAAGATTTTTCAAACTGGTACCTTGGGAGAAGCCTTGACTCTACACATGAATATGTGATCCATACTTAAAATCATTCCTCTTATATATATGTGTACACAAAGAGTCTGAAAATTAGGGAAGTTGAATTCCTTTTGACAAAGATTTGGTTCATATTTGGAGTTTAGTGTCATATTTAAAACTCGTATCATAAATATCAAGTCTTGTATTTTTCACTTGCATGGTAAGGGATTCAACTGTTTATTCATTCTTTATTTGCTCGAGGACGAGAAAGTTTAAGTATAGGGGGTGATAAATATCTGATTTATCATCTTAAATTCTAATAAGTATCCCTCTTGCTTAAACAAAACTAACTAATTACTCATTAAGTAATTCTTATAAACAATTAATTTCTTGTAAATAATTAACCGTAGTTATTGATTCTTAATAATCAGTCTTCGTATAGTAAATATATCTGTATATTGTGCTATTATTTTATGTATTTTCTTGTCCTTAAAAAATCCCTTAAATAATGACATGGTGTTTTAAATGATATCATGTATATTATCTATTATTGAAAATATAAAAAATAATAAAAGAATTAGAATAAGCATTTTTATCTATAAAAAATGCTTGCAAAAATTCTAATTTGTATATTTGAATTACTTTGATTTCAAGTTCTACATGAAAGTTGTTGATCTTGAAAAGAGCTATAACTTTCATGTTGAGCATTTTTCCTATTTAATTTTTAATTATTTATTTTCTATTTTATACATTATTTTTTATTTTTGAATTATTTGATCAGGCCACGTGGCTCAATCTGGTAAAGTCACCTCACCGGCTCTTAATAGAGCCCCACCCTCTATTTTTTACCGTCTAATCGTAGTGATCAAATGGTTGCTTTTTAATCCAAACCACCTTGTATTGTAGCCATTTGATCGTTCTAATCAAGCCATACTGGCTACTACTCCATTCCTAAATCATGGCCTTCTGATCTCCATCAGATGACTAGAAGGCCATCGTCAACCTCCACCCTCTCAACCTTGAAGAGTCGCGTCCCTTCGACCACACCACCTTCACCTGATTCTCCAGGCTTCACCATGTGTCCACTTCCTTCAATTCCATCCCTAATCTGTAGCCCTCACGGCAACCATCTTTGCCAATCCCCTAACCTCCAATAACCCTAACTCCATCACGGGTTTCTGGTGGTTGAAACCACCACCTGGGAATTGTCTAACTTCCATTCCTCCTCCATCAAAATGCAGCTCTGATAATCGCCTTGGTTGTCCTCTACTTTGATGCGAGTCTTCCTAACCCAATCCGTCTTCTACTGACAGTCGAAGTCAAGGTTTGATAGTGACGAACAAAGATGTCACCGGCGAGATCAGTGTCAATACTGGCATGCTGCAATCCTCTACTTGGTGCTGCTCGAACTTGATCTCGTAGCCGAAGATCTCAAGCAAAGATCCTTGAAGGTGTTCAACTTCGAATCAAGCCCTGATTCATCTCCTTCTTCGTGTTCATTGTCTTTCTCTGATTCTCAGGTAAGCATCCCATCTTCTCTAGTCTTTTTGCTATTTTATTTTTATACGTTCAAACATCACTCCATCAATCTGAAACTACCCACAACTTTGCACTGTCATGCTCATTTTCGCGCAATTAATCCTTCGAATCATAAGCTACAATTCCGTTCATTTTACATCGACCCTTGTTCTTCATTTGCAAAACGAAGAACCCATTAGTTCCATCATCTTCATTCACTTTTAGATCCTTCATATGTGTTCAAACCATCCTAGGATTCACCCTTGCACTTTTGTTGTGCATCTAAAACCTGCAGGAACCATTATACCTCAATGATCGGAGAGCACACTGGAGTTCCATTCTCGAGTTTCTTCGCTTGAAGAGCTTCGTTGACAGAGCTTTCCAGGGGACCTCCTATATACCCCGGTATGGCCATGACTTCGTCGTATCTTCAGGGATGTCATCTGACTCACAACAATTACAGAGAAGCGAGGAGGAGCAAGGAGGTGCTTGTCGAAGCGCAGCTCTTTGCATCGCGAGCAGAGGAGCTTGATTGAATAGAACCGACAACATCCATTTAATTTCCTTAATTTAAGCACAACCCTACGGCTTAGCGAAGACCATGTCAACACTTCCAACCTAGCAGTTCGTATCCTCAGGTATGGAGCATCCGAATCAGAGACGAATCTCCAGCAAGCACCACATGTCCTCGAAAGCCGAGCCTCGACCCGAACCTAGGACTGCATGCATTTAGCATGTTTCCTCCTAAGATTATTACAAAGATACCCATGCATTTCCTTCATTTTTCACTCAGGTCCATCCATCAAGCGTCGCACACACTAAGACATGACAAATTTCATGCGTACCCTGTCGGGTCTCCAATATTACAGTAAGCCCCTATTTTCATATAATTTATATTTTTAGCCCTAGAAGCTTTGTGTAATTACATGTATGCCCTTGTGAGGACCCAAATGTGATAGTTTTGTGAGTTTTTATTAAGTTTTATTTGCATTTATGCCCCTATATTTTTATATTAAATATCTCGTGAACCTTTTATCCAAATTTAATGAAATTGATGCCATTTTGAAGATATTTTTATTCTCTTTCATGTGTTGTTATTAATTTCCTAATTTGATTCATTTCTCATGCATTAAATCTCGTAGAATAAAAATCATTCTTCTAGTCCATCAGTGGTGCTTAAAATTTATTTATCTCTTAATTATTGCTCATTTAAATACCTTGATTTGCATTAAATAATTTTAATCTAGTTATAAGTGTTGAATAATCTATTAAATAATTAATCTTCTGATTAGATAAATATTTTGAGACTATATTTTGATGCATATCGCACTAAGGGTTTAAAGGAGTAACACTTTGACTTGCTAGATCTTTTGGATTTTGATAATTAATTATTTAAATCCATTTGATACTTATTAATTGTGCAAGTTATTTAATCAATCAATCAGAGGCTTTCTTGTGCGTTTGTGCACTTTATTGTGTGTTGCATTAGCATTTTGTGTTCACTTAATATATTTGTATTAAAAAAAGCCATAAAGATCATGTATTGCATCTTGTTTTCATTCGCTTACCTAGATTGTTATTAATTACTTAATCTAATGTTTAACACTTAAATTAAGCTAAATAATTACTTGTATCATTGTGTTCGAACATGGACTTATTCAGAAAAAATTAAATCGAGCCACTTTTCACAGAGATATCACTCGATTTTGAATAATAATTAATTGGCCATATTACAATGAACGTAAATTAATTTAGCCAATTAGCAGTTAATCAGGGAAACCGATGCCCAGTAAACATACCCCACTTTTCTTATCCTTTTTATATGGATCTCTTCGTCCTCATTCTGGTCTAATTTTATACTTTGATATTCAAAAACCTAAGTATAGGGGGGCATGTTGTTTTCTTCTCTCTTTCCACCAACTCATGCTTAGTACGAGCTATGTCCTTTTGAAACGTAGTGCAATGGGAACATATCACTTGAAAAATATATGGGAGGAAGTATAAATTACATATTTAATTTACTTATAGCTTCTATCTTTACTTTCTTGTAAATAAATAGAGGGTATGTGAAAGTATTGTAAAATATGTATTGTTCTATAAATCCTTTTATAAATATATGTATATAACACTTGTTTCAAAGATTTTTTTCAAAAATGGGGCTGTAAAAAAATTTCAAAAAATTTAAAACTTTGCTTAAAAAATGGAACTAAGGTTTTATCCGTGACACCTGCATTTCATTCAAGACTTGTGTATCAGGCTACTTGATTTGGAGCCACTCTTGACTCCGTCTCATCAGTCATATTCATTAGAGTCTTGGGATTTATTTATTCAAACTCTATGGTTTGAAGATATACATGTTATATTACATGTAGAATCTCTAGGCTTAGACAATATGACTTGTAATATATACATGCACAATTGCGTAGTTCTCATGATGAGGCACCATTTCACCTAAGGCACTAGGATTTGAGTGCTTAAATTAGAACTTGATTTTAATATGCTTGAGGATGGGAATGAGTCAGGAATCTCCTCATGAAACCTGAATGTCAACACATATCTAGTATGTGGACAAGGTTCCCTATATTATCTTGCTTTATCCTAAGTGACAGTATGTATTAAAAACCTAAAAATTTGTGGATCAACATGCACTAACTTGGTAAGAGATGAGGAGCTAACCAGATCCATCATTATGGTCAAAAAAATTCAAAGAGAAAGCTCAAAATTCTAGAAAATTTTCACCAAAAGAACTTATGAATAACTGGTAACCGCTCCTAACCTTTTGAGTACCACTTGGACCAAGCGGAAGCAGGCCACATGATCACCTCTTCCCAAATCTATTAGGCCATGATAACACAGGAAACAGAGCGGTCGTATTAATCCACAAGGCGGATCAACAGTCGATGCGTTGACCACTTCAAAATTCCGTATTAATCAATAGTGAACCCACAATATAAATCAAACAACGAGAAACAAATATGGAGTCAAATTTATTATAACTCTACAAATAGGTGTGTATAGTGCAAGTATGTTTAGAGTTCGAACACATGGAGCAAACAGGATAAATCAAGCAATATGTGCAAAAATGATGTGATCAAGTGCCTACAAGTATGCAAATTTTTTGTGGGTTTTTTATTTTCAATTTTTTATTTTATTTTTAATTTTATATTTTTATATTTTGATTTTTAGTTTACTGATTTTGTATTTTCTTTTTATATTATATATATATATATTTATATTTTCTTTTTCTTTAAAAGGTAAAATAAATTATATATGCAAAATAAGGAAAGAGAGAGTTAAGGTATTTATAAAAATAAGTAAAAATAACCAAAATTCAGAAAATAAAATCTTTTTGGTCTATTTATATTTTTCTAATGTTTTTGTGATTTTTCTATATTTTTCCTAATTTTTTGGTATTTTTAAAGGCAAAAATATTAAAAACAGTGAATGAAGTTACTGGCTGAAATGAGAATGGAGATACAAAATAGAAAACAAAAACAAAAATTCTCCAAATTAATTTTAAATAAAAGATAACAGAACAAAAAAAATAGAAAAAGTTTGTATTTTTAGGATTTTCTAGAATTTTTAATATTTTTAAAAAGATTTTTAGGGTTTTATAATTTTTAGGAGTTTTCTTTTATATTTTTAGTGATTTTCGAACAGAAGATAAAAGACAATGAAACACACAAAATAATTTTTTTTGGAATTTTTCAAAAAGGTTTACTAATTTTTATGGATTTTCTAATGCAATCTGTGCTGAAAATGCATATTTTTGATTTTTTAATAATTATGAAAATAAATGAAAATGTAATACAAAAATATGACGTAAATGAGCAAGCAAACATGAGCCTATGGTATTTTTGGTAATTTTTCGAATTAAAATGATGCGTGAAATAAATAGAAACAACAAATGAAAATCACACAGCTGGCAGGGGTATAAGTACAAATAACAGGAAATACATGGGACAAAGTGTAATTTTCCACAAAATTTATAACTGATAAATTACTTTCCAGGACTAAATACAAATAGCACAACCCGCAAGGGTATGCCTGCAAAATTCCCAACTCCGCACGTGCTATGCACGCGCCTGGGAAGGACCTAACTACAATATACAAAAACTCCAGGAACTGATATGCAATTTACCAAAAAATATTACACGTAATATAAAAGTTCCTGGACTAAAACTAAATAACTAAACCCGAGAGGAGTCCAGTGCAAAATCACCACCACCCCACGTGCACAGATTACGTGAGGTGACGTGGACTGGACCTAAATGTAAATAACCAAAGTTCAAGGGCCTAGATGCAAATATTACAAAAGTTTTTACACTACAGGCAAAAGTTTATGGACTAAAAACAAATACAAAATTGGGCGAGGGTTGAGATGCAAAATACCCACGCCTAAACCCTCGTGCGCGATCCGACGACTGATGGTCGTCCACTTGCCACGTGTCGAAGATCGGACGGTCGATGACGCTTCGTGGATGGACATCGGCGATTAGATCCTACGGCTCGATCTGACGATGGATGCGGCGGAAGGATCCAACGACGGCTGTTCACCTGGAGCTTGGGCCACGATCCAATGGCTCAGAGGGTCGGAGCAAGAACAGGGGCGGAGCGCCGACGAGGCGACTTTCCCCGAGCCCTAGCTCCGTCCTCCGATGATCTTTTGGGTTTCAAAAAGGGACTGGAGACCCCTGGAGGTCGGCTCTATCTCTTGGGGGCACCAAAAAGCCTTGGCGACGGCCGAGGGTCGCTGGAGCGGACGACGGAGTTGGAGGGCTTCACGTTTGCTCCGGCGATCTTCAAAACACGCCTCAGGCTCGAGTCGAGGCTCGTTGACCTGAAAAAACTAGTGAGAGGATCCAGGGCAAAGTGACTGGACCCCGCGGAGGTGGAAACAAGGCGTGGAGCATCGTGAAGGGACTCGGCCGGAGGTGCACTCTGGCGAGGTGGTCGATTGGATGATTTGATAGATGAAGCTTGAAATTTCTTTGGGGGTTTTACTCCTAAGGATAAGGTGAAGAAAATGCAAGGAAAATAAAAGGGGAACAGGGCTGCCTCGATGGCCGGAGCCAGAGGGAGAGGGTACCTCAACGTCGGCGAAAGGTGGAGGTGGTGGAGCCGCCTCAGGTGTTGCTCGACCAGCCTGACGTGCTCGAGAGGAAGCTGTCACCTTCCTCGAGCGATTGGGCGCAAGAGCGGGAGCTAAACCTATGGAAGAGGGGTTCAATTTTTGAATGGAAGAGGAGGGTGCACCATATAGGGTTTGACCATGCATCTCTGGTGCTCCAAAGGTCGAGGAAGATGGCTCGAATCGCCGCTCCTCGGCCCTAGGTGAGCCTAGGGCGTGAAAGAGGGTTCATCGAGGAACAAATGTCCTTCAGGGGATTGGCATGAATAAAGGCATGTTTTGACCTAAAAAGATCGAGAAATAGGGGGCACAACAAGGTCTGACAGGCGCACATGGGAAGGGACGACCAGTTGACCGAAGACAACTAGGGCTGGCGCCTGGTTGGTCCACGTGGACCAACAGGAAAAATCCCTGAGAAAAGTTTTATTAAATCATTTAAAAATAGAAAATGATTTTATTATTTTTAGGTTATAAATAAAAAATGTTTGTTATTTTCTAAATTATTTTATGGTGATTTTTAATCATTTTTATGAGGTATAATTTTACAAGTTAACCTTTTAGGCTATATAGGTATATATATATCTATATATTTTATTATTTTATTTTTATTTTGTGAATTTAATTTTATTTATTTATGTTATTATTTTATAAATTTATAGAACACTTTTATACACTTAATTATATTTTTATTTTATTTTTTGAATTAATTTGTATACTTAATGAAATAAAAGCATTAATACTATAGGTATGTATACAAGTATTATACCTATGTATATGATATACATGTATTTTATTTTATGTTTTCTTTGAGTTTTTATTCTAATTTTAATGTACAAATATATTATTAGTATTATTTACAAAATTATAAAAATAAGAAATTGTAAAAATAAAGAATAATAAATAAATTGAATATTTTAGTCTTGTACAAGTATATAATGGGGGTCCAAAACTCAACTTTCAAACCGTAGCTCTGCCAAATGCGAAACCATCGTCATTAAATAGCTTATTTTAAAATATATACAATTAAAGGTGAGTTTGATGCATTTGGAGTTTTTATTTGAGAGATACGGGTCTGGGAAGTTGGGATTCTAGAATTTTATTCAGATCATAACTTTCTATTTGTACAATACTTTTGAGTGAAGTCAATTTTGTATTTTTATTTATTTAATTATCTACAACTTTCATGTTCAAAGTTTTTTTATTTTAGGTATAAAAAGTGGAACCAAAAATAGGTCCCAAAATGAATAAAGAATGAATAGAATCTGTATTTTGGCCCTTATCTCCCCCTACTTTCTTCCTGGTCGACCTATTCATCAAGATGTCTAGGTCTCGGGGTTTCGGGTCATAAAATATTTACAATATTTTATTCTTTTTCTTTTCTTTTTTTATTCTATAATTTTGGCTTTAATTACAGTATTTTATACACTATTTACATGCACATGCATGGATGCTAAGATGCAGAAATTAAGGGTGTTTATACAAATTTGCCAGGATTTTTGAGGCCAAAATGATAGAATAAAGATGATCAAATGTGGATTTATCAGGCCACTAAAAGGAACTGTGCGAGCATGAAAGAAGGGCTTTGCATCATAAGCGATACAAGCCTAGATGTAGAAGCGTATGTTCGATACTCGCAAAAGGTATACCCTAGTGCATCCCAGAAAAAAACAAGTGTAGACGATTTAGATTTCTTGACAGACATATTGATCCACATAAATAAAAATGAGTGTTTTGGCACCCAAGTGATTCCTTGTTCAATTCAAGGAAAGATAGATGCAATCCCACTCCAACCATAATTGACCTTCCATATTCACATCTTTCAAGCTGACAACTAAAGAGATGGCAGATTGAGGTGAAACTCAACTGTGAAACTAGAGTCGAGGATTGCATTCCTAAACTAACCTTTGAGACTAGAGCTTTGGACTAAACAAAGACTGTACATTTGAGGTTGTGATCAATAATAATAGTCATACTTATTATGATATATGCATTGAAAAAGAGTCTGATGAATCAGAGAAGTTGAGTTCCTTTTGAGTAGGAATTAATCATGACTTATAGCTGAAGAGTTGAACATAAAATTTTCGTTATTTCAAAAATCCAAAAATTGCATGTTAAAGTGTGTTTAATGCTCTATCTTGTGATATTTGTTTGAAATTTTATGGTATGGGGCTGATTTATTGAAATTAAATAGGTAAAAGTATCATATTTTACCCATCTGTGCTTCTTTAAATCCTAAAAAATCAAATATTGCTATGAAAATCCCCTAATGTTCACCATAGCTAGTGTTTTATTTTCTTTTACACATTCCTAGAAATCTCTAAAAATACATGCTTCTATTCTTTTAAAAATGTCGAATACTTTTGGTTTTTAAATTCTAATTAATTCCATGTTCAAATTTTTTCAAAAATTCACAAGTACCTCGATTCATCATTAACTACTATTTTTGTGAAAATTTTAGATTGCAAAATTATTACTTTTGGTATTTATTAGACTTAAATTACTCAAAATTGCTCTATTTTTGTAAAAAAATCATAAAAAATCATAGTTTGCATAAATACTGCCCAAGAAATATAATCCGTTCATTTATTTTATATCTACCTTCTATAAACTTTTAAGCATTTTCACTTATATTAGCACTAAAGATTGCATAGAAATTCAAAAGCTTTAACTATTTTTCGTGCATGCATATTAAATCAAGAAAACATATAAAATTCATTATATAGTAATTAATGTTCACCATCAAGGAAAAATACCATTTTATCAAAATTACACCTCTAAACATTTTCTAGATAATTAAAAGTTAAGTCCAAATTGAAATCGAATCTATGGAATTTTAGTGCGGGCGGAACCTTAATGAGAACCGAATTGAAATCCAATAGTCCTTGAGAAACCCCAATACTCTGTTCAAGTCTCCTCAATAGCCAGGCCAGTAATATCTCAATTCATACGCAAACCCTTACAACTATGAGTCTGACTCGTACAATATAAGTGATGGTGGCTCTCCCCAACTAGAATGACAAAGAGACTGACTTCTCCAGTATGACAACCCAATGATTCCCCAATCCAATGACTCCTTCCTCGAGGAGCGGGGTATTCCCTTCTAAGTTCAAGTGGCAACCAACTCAAGAGGAGGGATTGAAGAGAAGAATGGACGGTAGCCACTGTAGCTACCTATCCTAGGATGCAAGACCAGTGTAGTCAAGTCATCCAGCTACAGGCTCACATATTTGACTTTGGAACTCAAGCTTGCTTATTGACTTTACAACATATTCACATACTTTGGCAGGCGTTTTATTTTTGTAAAGGCCTGTCCTTCTCTTTTTTTTGATACTATTTACAGCTGCATTTACATAGGGAGTTTTTCCTCTTGAGCCAATAGACTATCCCTCTTTTGAAGCTTTATCGCAACCCACACTCTCCTGTCTTTAGAATTCCTCATCACTGGACGGGTTGGGGTGCACTTCCCTCACTAGAGGAGGACAAATGTTTCCACTTGTGTGCGTCTCATACCGGCAAATCCAATCCCCTCACCACTCCAACTGAGTTGAGCTAAGTGAAAGGTGCATGTGTCCAAGTTAGTTCATTATCAACAAGAGTCGTGCGTGTGCTCCAAAATACTATATTTAGGCAGTCAAGAATCCACTGAACTAAGTCTCGTGATCCTCAAAGAATTACGTCAACTAGACCTGAAGTACCTCAAACCCAATTCCTATAAGGTTCCTGTTATTAGGTAGATTTTAAGGTCCAATCAAGCTCCAATCTCCGGATTTTACTTAGACTTGTTCAACTATCAAACTCAATCCGAAAAATGCTCATGCTATGCAAATGCTATGCAGAAAATATTTCTGTGATGCAATTTTAAGAGATTTTAAACTTTTTATGGATTTTTTTGAAAAGATGATGATGCATATGCATTTTTTTTGTATTTTTCAAAAAGATTTTTGAAATGTTTTTGGTATTTTAATTTTGCAAATGTTTTAGGATTTTTGAAAACAAAGATTTTGGCTAAAAGCTAGGTACAAATATTTACACAGGAGTGCTTCTTATATTTACAAGAAGTGGATTTTAAGGATTTACAGGGGTAAGTGATCAATTTTATAGATATAGATAAAGAATTTTAGGTGTGATGTATATATTCCTCAAACATATTTGACGCAGGTTTTTTCAAACAATTTTGAAAACTATAGTCCAAAATAATTTTTACAAACATTTTACAAACATGTATACACATTTGAAAATCATTTTGCAAAGGTTTTCAAACAATATAGATAGATTTTTCAAAATATTTTTGCAACCATTTTTCAAACCATTTGCAAATCATTTTTCGAACATTTTATTTCACAGAAAGAAAATAAACTTTACAAACCAAAATGTTTTTACAAAAGTTGAAAACATGTAACAAAATATTTTCAAAATAGTTTTCAAGAGATTTTCACACAGATTTTCAAACTATTTTTCAAACATATTACAAAAACATTTTCACATGATTTATTAATCAGTATATACAAAAAGAATTTGAGGAATAATCAACATCTTTTTATTACGGTTTTTAATGAATTTTAAAGAAAATATTAACCCTATTTATTAGGAAAATATGAAAGTACGAGTTATGGCTAAATTATATACGTAGTATATACGACCCCCCTATAGTTAGCTTGAGATATGGCCTCATAGATCGGAGAGAAAAGAGAAGACATAACTCGTACTAAGTATAGACAAGTTTAAAGAATAAATAAATGAACTGAATAAGAAGTTGACCGTCCCCTCTATACTTAGGATCAAATAATCCTAAGTATAGCAGACTGTACACAACACAGGGAGTGTCAAGGGTGGGAATGAACAGATCGTACTCAGATTGTCTCTCCCTATACTTAGGGTAATATATTCCTAAGTATAGATAAGAAGAGGAGACAATGGAGAGGATCAAAGAATAGAAAAACTCAGGGTGCACACCCCCCTATACTTAGGACAAAGTACGTCCTAAGTATAGAAGACTGTCTACATGGGGCGACACCTTTTTGATAGATAAAGAAAATAGAAAAGGAAGAGAAGAAAAGAAGAAAAGATATCAATAGATGAAAGAATGATATGGACAGATGGATCTCCACAGCGGAAGATGGAATTGATAACCATGTATGAGATGCAAATGATGTGAGTCAAAGAACACATCTCATACCAGAAGAATGGGGGCAACGTCAAAGGTCGGCGGATCATGGTCTAGATATAGCTTCAGGCGCGGACCGTTAACCCGAAAGGTAGAGGAAGATGACGGCTCAGATATATCAATGCTACCATTGTCATGTACCTTCCTGACCACATACGGACCTTTCCACTTGCTCTACAATTTGCCTAAAAATAATTTCAGCCTGGAATCAAACAACCATACGCGCTGATCTGGCTCATACTGTTTATGGCTAATATGAGAATCGTGCCATGTCTTTACTTTTTCCTTATACTGTAGGTTGCTAGAAAAGGTTGTGTCTCTCAACTCCTCCAAGGCTGCCAACTCTGCTTTCTTATGTTTTCCTATACTCTCGGGATCCAATAATAACTCAGTAACTGCCCAAAGTGACTTGTGCTTGATCTCCACTGGAAGATGGCACGACGTGCCATAGATGAGACGAAAGGGAGATGTCCCTAATGGATTCTTGAAGGAAGTCCGATAGGCCCACAAGACCAAGTCCAAAAGCTGTGACCAATCCTTTTGGTCTGGGCAGACAACCTTCTGTAAGATAGTCTTGATCTCCCTGTTCGAAACTTCAGCAAGATCATTAGTCTGAGGGTGATATGGCGTGGCAACACGATGGTCAATGCCGAACTCGTCTGCGAGGGCCCTAACCTTATCATTAATGAAATGAGACCCCCCGTCTGAAATCAGAACTCTAGGTACCCCGAACAGTGAACTGATATTTTTCCTGAAAAAATCGACACACGGTCTTAGCATCTGCGGCTCGGGCGGGGATGGCCTCAACCCATCGGCTGACATAATCCACAACGAGAAAAATATGCTCAAACCCCTGACTCTTAGGAAATGGGCCCATGAAATCAATCCCCCATGCATCAAAAACCTCGCAAAAGTGAATGGGTTGCATGGCATCATGTCTCTCTGTCCGCAAGTACCCATCTTCTGACAGTCAGTACATCTCCTCACGAACTCATCTGAATCCTTGAAGAGAGTAGGCCACCAAAGGTCGGATTGGAGTACCTTCTGTGTGGTCCGTCTCCCAGAATGATGTCCTCCTGCCTCAAGCTTGTGATAGTATGTGAGGATGCTATGCTGCTCTTCTTGAGGAATACACCTCCTCCAGATGTTGTCCCCTCCTTCATGATAAAGGACGGGATCCTCCCAATGATAAAACTTGGCCTTCGCTAGGAAGGTCTCGAGTTTCTGCCTGGGCCAACCCCGTGGGACCGTCTTGGCAACAAGATAGTTCACAATGTCGGCGTACCATGGGAGCGAGGTGATCACCAAGATTGCCTCATCTGGGTATGTCTCTGTGATAGGTGCGCTGGACTCAGATTCCTCAAGGTTCTCCAAACGGGAGAGGTTATCCGCCACCACATTCTTAACTCCAGGCTTATCCTTAATCTCAATACCAAACTCCTGGAGTAGAAGGATCCATCTGGTAAGGCGAGATTTGGCATCCTTCTTGGTCACTAAGTACCGGGTGGCAGTGTGATCTGTAAAAATCGTCACTCTAGATCCGAGAATATACGATCGATACTTATCCAAAGCTAAGACTACAGCCAGCATCTCCTTCTCTGTCATAGTATAATTCTGCGGAGCGGCATCCAAAGTCCGGCTGGCGTAGTAAATGGCAAATGGCAATCCATCCCTTCCCTGTCCAAGCACAGCCCCTACGGCAAAATCATAAGAGTCCGTCATGATCTCGAATGAGAGAGACCAATCGGGTGGCTGAAGGACAGGAGCCGTGACAACCATATTCTTGAGAGTCTCAAAGGACGCAAGACACTTATCATCTACAATGAACTTGGTGTCTTTCATCAGCAAATCAGTAAGCGGTCGGGCAATACGACTAAAGTCCCGAATGAACCATCGGTAGAAACCGACATGCCCCAGAAAAGATCGCAATTGACGCAGATTAGACGGTGGATTGAGTTTTCTAATGATATCCACCTTGTCCGGATCGACCTCCATGCCCCTGTTGGAGATGATATGACCAAGGACCGTCCCTTGAGTCACCATGAAGTGACTCTTATCCCAAGACAAGACTAGATTGATCTCGATGCAGCGCTGAAGCACACGGTCTAGGCAGTCAAGACATGCATCGAACCTATCACCATAGACCGAGAAGTCACCCACCATGTTCGAGAAAATGGATAGCATGCACCTTTGGAATGTCGCAGGGGCGTTACATAGACCAAAGGGCATCCGTCTGAAAGCATAAGTCCCAAACGGATAGGTGAATGTCGTTTTCTCCTGATCTTCGGGCGCAATGACCACTTGATTGTAACCGGAGTACCCGTTAGGAAAATAATAGTGACTCTTCCCAGCTAGCCTCTCGATAATCTGATCAATGAATGGCAGTGGGAAATGATCCTTCTTGGTGGCCTGATTCAATCGTCTGTAGTCCACACAGACCCTCCAAGAAGTGGGTACTCGGGTAGCGATCTTCTTGCTAGACTCACTCACAACTGTAGTGATACCTGTCTTCTTGGGTACCACATGTAATGGACTAACCCACTTGGAGTCGGAGATGGGGTAGATAAAATCGGTGCTCCACCACTTCGATATTTCTTTCATGACCACGTCTCGAAGATTCGGATTCAGCCGTCGCTGGAACTCATGCGACGGCCAAGCATCCTCCTCAAGATAGATGTAGTGAGAGCACATAGCCGGACTAATCCCCTAGAGATTAGCTATACTCCATCCTATCACCTTGCGGTTTCATTCAAGAACCACCATCAAACGAGATTCCTGCTCTCCAGTCAAACCTGCTGAGATAATGACCGGGTGCATATCTGGCTCACCCACAAGGAATCTATACTTCAACGACTGCAGCAAGGGTTTCAATTCTGGACAACTGGGAGGTGGCGGATCTGGCTTCTGATAAGTCTGTGTGAAAGCTACCAGGTCTGCATGTGAGAACTCTCGCTGTGCATGAGAATCTGACGAAGGGAACCCTGCTGAATCATCTTTGAACTATACTGGCTCGCACTCCGTCCTAGCTGTCGGCTCAGAAGGAATCAGACACGGTAAATAGTCATCAAAATAATCCCAATCAATGTCTGAATCCGAGGGATCTGAACTAGAAGAACAAGATTGAAATTCTGCATCACCACTCGTCCCACAACTATCAGCCTCAAATATATCCTCGTCCAGGGGTGTGCTCTCCAGGCTCTCAACTGCCATAAGTTGAAAGTATGGTGAATCTGTAGGCAAGGCGAGGGTCTGTGCTACGGGATCTGTCCAAATGGATTCATCATCTGTCATCACAAAGTCACACTCCTGATGGATGTCTAGCTCGTCCTCTGTCATCTGTGCGGCATCACTGGACTGCTCTGAGCTTGCATATTCTCTCTCTCTGGTCTCGTCGATCGTCTCTATTTGTATGCTCTCGCCCTCTACGCGAAAACATACCTTCCCACTATCATGATCGGTCACCGCCTTGGCTGTGGCCAAGAATGGGCGTCCAAGTATGATGGGGGCATCGGTTACCGACTCAGGGATCTCCATGTCCAATACAACAAAGTCCACGGGGAATTTCAAGCCCTGAATGGTAACGACCACGTCTCTCAACAACCCCTTCTGCCTCTTAGTCGACCTATCAACAAACTGAAGGACTGTCCTGCTCCAAAGAAGAGGACCAAACTCGAATCGGTCGAGTAAGGCTGCCAGAAGAAGGTTAATAGAAGAGCCGCTGTCTAATAGAGTACGATTGAAGCACTGCTCCTTAATCTCGCATCTAACATAGGGAGCTCCTGCATCGGGTCTCTTGGCTGGCAGTTTGTTCTGAATGGTGCAGCAAGTGGAATGAGTGAGCACATGGATATGATCTCTGTGGTTCCTCCTCTTCCTGCGGACTGTAGTTTTCTCCTTCAAGCTCTTTTGGAAGAGGGGGATGTGCTCAAGTGCTTCCTGTAGAGTCAGCTGAATATGAAATCTATCAATCATCTGGTTGCTGAACTCTACCTGTTGGGTCTTTTTTGGATTTTCTCTTTTATTCCCCTTCGCCAAGCGGAGTGCTTCAGGGAAGGGGATGGAAGGGGCCTCCTCAGATGGAGGACTAGGACGAGGTTCCTGCACCTGTGAAGGAATGGGATCCATACAATGATCATCATGCAACACATATGGACTCGAGGTGGATACAGAAACCTTTCCTTTATTCATCTTTTTGTTCTTTTTGTTACCACAGTCCTGAGATACAAAAGGTGGCAACACTACATGTGGGAGCTCAATAAAAGTAGAAGTGGTGGCCTCAGCACCACCAACGACATCTGACTTCGCGGCATCAGCACCGCGCTCTGGCTCTGCGTCAAAAATGGTGGCCTTAGCACCACCGTTTGTATCAGCTGTCATGACGGCCTCAGCACCGTCGTCTGGATCTCCATCATTGGAGGCATCAGCACCACCGTCATCATCATCGTCATCAACGGCATCAACACCGCTACCCTGCTCATCTGGCGCTCCTGGTTCCTCGTGTGGCTATCGCTCAGATGAGGCATCACCGGCTGGCATTCTACCGCTCCTAGTAGTCACAAAATCAGCATCATTCAAAGAAGACTTGTCACTCAAATAATCACTAGGAGAGGTATCCTCGGTAAACTGTACCTGCTCAGACTTCCTCTTCAGATTGTTAGGATTAGGCTCGATCCGAGCTGGTATGGCAACCTTGCCCTTGATAATATCCCTCATCTCCTGTCGGAACTCATCAATTTCTTGTCGAAAGGATGCCTGCTGGTCAGAAATCAAGCGGGCGAGGTCATCTAGAGTTGGGTTCTCAAAGGCAGGTGCCTGAGGACCGGAAGTGTTCCCCTGCGGGAAATGAGGTTGCTGCTGCTGCTGCTGGTAGTGGGGAGGATGGGAGTATGTCTGGTGAGGCTGTTGACGCTGCCTCTACTGTTGTCCCTGATAGATGGGATGAGGACCCTGTTGGTATTGCTGGTGGGAATACTGGGGCTGCTGCTGCTGCTGGCTGTTCTGATGGCCCTGAGCCGGAGACTGTTGCTGGGAGTGGGTGCCACCAGTGGTCCAACGGAATCCGGGGTGATGGCGACGAATCCCAGGCTACTGTGGGTACCGGTCGTACCAAATCCCATTGACTTCCATCAATGGTTCCTGCTCATCGGGGTGTGGTGGAAGAACTGCCAGTGGCTGATCCGGCTGATAGACCACCATCTGAGTGTCTTGAGATGGTGGCTGTGACGGGTAGTACTGTAGCTGCTGGACTGGCTCTACCTGGATGTGGTGAACCTGACGGTACGTAGCAGAGGGCTGGGTTGAGCTGCTACTGCTGGGATCAGCCCGTGACCTGGGAGGCTGCTGAGTAGACGTTTGTGCCTCCTAGATGCAAAGAATATGCATCTTCAGGTCACTCATGGTCTTCGTGATAAGGTCCATCTGGGCAAGACCTTGACTCTGCTTCTTCTCGAGGATCTCGAGGCGGTCCAACTTCTCGCTAATAATTCCCATATCAGCTGCTGCGGATTCGGCTTGGGCTGCAGCGGTTGACGGAGTGTGGGGACCGGCATCAATGCGGGCGATCCTCTGAAATGATCCTGCTCCTTGGGGGTGCTTTTGCTGGGTGTAGACTCGAGCTTGGGCCATAACTGTTGAGTTCTCTGCCATTCCTTCATAGATGGTCCAAACCTCATCTTCACCCTTGGAAAAGTAAGATCCACCACAAGAAGCATTTACAAACCCCTGCAGCTCCGGTGTCAGCCCATAGAAGAAACTTTGAACCAAGTTGGGCTTTGATATTTCATGATGTGGACACCGGTCGATGAGCTCTCTGAAGCGATCCCAAGCCTCATGGAATTGTTCATTCGGGATCATTGTGAAGTTATTGATCATAGCTCATGCTGCATTCGTCCGGCCAAGAGGATAGTACTTATTCAAGTATGTGGTCCGGAGTTGTGCCCATGATGTGACGTACCTTCCAAGGTGTTTCAGCCAGTAGGCTGCTCTGTCAGCTAATGAGAATGGAAAGGCAATCATCTTGATCGTGCCCTTGTCCACTAATCAGTCATGGACAGTGTTGCAAATCATCTCAAACTCCTACAAATGGAGATGAGGCTCCTCGGTGGCTAGCTCGTGAAACTTGGGCAATAGTTGAATAGTCTGCGGACGAAGCTCAAAGTTCCCGACAATGGGAGGAAGCTGAATTCATCGGTGAGTGAGGGTTGCGGCTGGGTTATGCAACTGCCTCATGGTCATCAGCGACGGCCTCTCCTGGTTAGGATCTCCTCCTTCGCCTGCAACTTCTGATATATCTCCGCCACCGCCCCCAGGTCTGTCTTCTCTTCCTTCTCGCATCTGCACGATCTCCCTCATGAGGTCACCCATGAAAACTCGCTGGTCCTTGATCTGTCTCTGCATGGTTTCCAGGGATGCTAACAATGAGTTGTTGATGGCAGCTTGGTCATATAGGAATGGTGGCGGTCTCTGCTCATCTGGGTGTTCTTCTCTGCCGTCCATGTCTTGGGTTTCTGCAAAGGAAAAAGAACCCATCTCAGATGTCGTCAAATGATCTGAGCTCTGTGATGCACTAAACTTTGATACTCTTGGACTGATGGAAGGAGAAGGGTGGTCGAGGGGGAACAGGGTGGAAGTGAACTCAAGCTCGGAGAGTGGGTCTGGACTCCCCGAGGTTGTCCTAGATGAATAGGGAGGAGTGCTGGATAGCAGTGCCGCCAAAGACGGCCTAAGAGATCTTTTCCCATCATCGTGATTATTGAGAAGAGCAAGATTGAGAAATGAAGAAGAGGGGGGGGGGGCAAAATTGCGCACAATTGTGCGGTATTTTTGATCTTGACCTTAATTCAACTAGCAAATCAAACACAAAACAAGGGGTTCACCAACTCAACGTGTGAAGCCGTGAAGGATCAGCTATTATCTTTGTAGTTTTTAGATTGAATTTAGGCAATTATCTTTGAACGAGTCCTTAGAGCGCTACGCCTATAGGAGAGAGAGTACTGCCAGAAAAGAATTCCTGTACTTGTCCTCCTCCTGTGTAACCTATAGTCTGCACTTTTTAAGGTCCATGTAACCCTTCCTAGATCCCTACTCAGCCAAAGAAAAAGAGGGAGGAAGCCGATAGGCGAAACCGATACTTCGGACCTCGCTCGCAACGGAATCACCCGTGAGCGTGCAAGATCCTACTCGGACGCAAGACGATGAGACAGACACCCCCGTGAAGGCGTGGCCTATGCTCGATACTTCGGACAAGGTCGATGCTCTACACAATAGAGAGTCATCAATGGTGACCAAGCCCTACTCGTCTACGTACGATAGTAGCGCCAATACTTCGGAAATCTAGGCGATACACAAGGCAGCCGCAGACTGGGTTTTGGGCTCTAATCCTTACGAAGCCGTTCTCTCACTTGGAAGGAGACCTTACCATGCAACCTGAATACAACTGAGGGCTTTGCTCACCCCAAGCAATGAGTCCAATTAACCAATTTTATTTAGGTCAAGTTTTCTTTAGCAGTCCCTTTTTTAATTTTTTTGTTGTTATCACTTGTTTCGAGTCAATTCAATACAAGCGCTTAACGTTTTTGTATTTTTCTTTGATTCTTATTTGATCCAAAAACAAGGGGAGAAGAGTCGGAAAAGCAATGCAAGGCGGCACCAAGATGGAAATCTCACCTTTGTGCCTAAATGATGAATACAAAGATAGAAGACTTACAGTGTCTCCCAGCTCTCTCCATGCGAGATGCAAAACATGAATTTATAAACCTAATCTATATGCCGGTATGCACACGGAAATCATCCTAAGCAGGCAATTGCTAGCATGAAGCACCACAAGTCGGTCACCGATCTTCAATCCAGGAGTCTGGTCTAGGCTCACCCCTCCTCCTCTCGACACATCGAGTTCAGGAGCAACGCTTGGCAGGGTGGGCTCGCGGCACAAAGGCTTGAAGATGATGAGGCGACTGTTTAAGTTTAAACTAAGTCCAAAGCACACTATAGGTACATGCAAGATATTAGGGTGTTTGGACCTAATTTACTCGATCAAGCAAGCCTAAAAACTAAGGGCTCATTCCACAAAAATGTAAAGACAAGAAAACAAAACCGGAAAATGACAAGCGGTAGAAAACCGATGAAAACCGCGGTGAGCCCCCAAGTGTACAAACACTTGGAAATTAGGCCCGAGTGTCCAAGTCCGAATGTACCTGTACTATTACAAATTAAATTTCTCTCTCACAAAAGTAGAAAATCACTAACTATCCTCTCTCTCAAATCCTTCTGCTCTCTCCTACCGGCTAGGGTAGAATAGCCGACTCCGCCTCCCAAGGTTGCACATGATCCCCTAGGCAATCCTCCTCGGTCCGCGGTCCCTTACAAGAAGACAAGAAAGAAAATGGTCAGATAGCTTAATAAAGTATATCAAAAGTAGAGAGATCAAGTAAATAAATAATGTAGGTAATTAAACACAATCACTCAAAAAATAAGATCTATACGCTGTTGCTCCCCGGCAACGGTGCCATTTGATAACACGGGAAACATAACGATCATATTGATCCACAAGGCGGATCAACAGTCGATGCATTGACCACTTCAAAATTCTGTATTAATCAACAGTGAACCCACAATATAAATCAAGCAATGAGAAACAAATATGGAGTTAAATTTATTATAACTCTACAAATAGGTGTGTATAGTGTAAGTATGTGTAGAGGTCGAACACAGAGAGCAATCAGGATAAATCAAGCAATATGTGCAAAAATGTTGTGATCAAGTGCCTACAAGTATGCAAATTTTTTGTGGGTTTTTTATTTTTATTTTATTTTATTTTATTTTTAATTTTATATTTTTATATTTTGATTTTTAATTTACTGATTTTGTATTTTCTTTTTATATTTTATATATTTTATATATTTTCTTTTTCTTTAAAATGTAAAATAAAGCATATATGCAAAATAAGGAAAGAGAGACTTAAGGTATTTATAAAAATAAGTAAAAATAACCAAAATTCAGAAAATAAAATCTTTTTGGTTTTTTTTATATTTTTATAATGTTTTTGTGATTTTGCTAAATTTTCCTAATTTTTTTGGTATTTTTAAAGGCACCAATACTAAAAACAGTGAATGAAGTTGCTGGCCGAAATTAAAATGGAGATATAAAATAGAAAACAGAAACAAAAATTCTCCAAATTAGATTTAAATAAAAGATACCAAAACAAAGAAAATTTAGAAACAAAGTTTGTATTTTTAGGATTTTTCTAGAATTTTTAATATTTTTATAAATATTTTTAGGTTTTTATAAGTTTTAGGAGTTTTCTTTTAATGTTTAGTGATTTTTGGATAGAAGCTAAAATAAACACACAAAATAGTTTTTTTTTGGATTTTTTCAAAAAGTTTTACTAATTTTTATGGATTTTTTAATGCAAACAGTGTTGAAAATGCATATTTTTGATTTTTAATAATTATGAAAATGCAATAAAAATGCAATACAAAAATATGGCGTGAATGAGAAAGAAAACAGGAGCCTATAGTATTTTTTCATAATTTTTCGAATTAGAATGATGCGTGAAATACATAGAAACAACAAATAAAAATCACAAAGCTGGCAGGGGTATAAGTACAAATAACAGGAAATACAAGGCCAAAGTGCAATTTTTCACAAAATTTATAACTGATCAATTACTTTCCAGGACTAAATATAAATATCACAACCTGCAAGGGTATGCCTGCAAAATTCCCAACTCTGCACGTGTTATACACGCGCCTGGGAAGGACCTAACTGTAATATACAAAAACTCCAGGGGCTGATATGCAATTTACCCAATAATATTACACATAATGTAAAAGTTCCTGGACTAAAACTAAATAACTAAACCCGCGAGGAGTCCAGTGCAAAATTACCCCCACCCCACGTGCACAGATCACGTGAGGTGACATGGACTGGACCTAAATGTAAATAACCAAAGTTTAGGGGCCTAGATGCAAATATTACAAAAGTTTTTACACTACATGCAAAAGTTTATGGACTAAAAACAAATACAAAAATGGGCGAGGGTTGAGATGAAAAATACCCACGCCTAAATCCTCGTGTGCGATCTGACGGCTTATGGTCGTCCACTTACCACGTGTCGAAGATCGGACGGTCGATGACGCTTCGCGGATGGACGGCGGTGATTAGATCCTACGACTTGATCTGATGATGGCTACGGCGGAAGGATCCAACGGCGGTTGTTCACCTGGAGTTTGGGCCACGATCCAATGGCTCAGAGGGTCGGAGCAAGAACAGGGGCGGAGCGCCGGCGAGGCGACTTTCCCCGAGCCCTAGCTCCGTCCTCCGATGAGCTTTTGGGCTTCAAAAAGGGGCTGGAGACTCCTGGAGGTCGGCTCTATCTCCTAGGGGCACCAAAAAGCCTTGGCGACGGCCGATGGTCGCTGGAGCGGACGGCGGAGCTGGAGGGCTTCACGTTTGCTCCGACGATCTTCAAAACGTGCCCCAGGCTCGAGTCGAGGCTCGTTGACCTGCAAAAACTAGTGAGAGGATCCAGGGCAAAGTTCCTAGACCCCGCGGAGGTGGAAACGAGGCATGGAGCGGCGTGAAGGGACTCGGCCGGAGGTGCACTCCGACGAGGTGGTCGATTGGATGATTTGATAAATGAAGCTTGAAATTTCTTTGGGGGTTCTACTCCTAAGGATAAGGCGAAGAAAATGCAAGGAAAATAAAAGGGGAATAGGGCTGCCTCGATGGTCGGAGCCAGAGGGAGAGGGTACCTCAACGCCGGCAAAAGGCGGAGGTGGTGGAGCCGCCTCAGGTGTTGCTCGACTAGCCTGACGTGCTCGAGAGGAAGCTGTCACCTTCCTTGAGCGATTGGGCGCAAGAGCGGGAGCTAAACCTATGGAAGAGGGGTTCAATTTTCAAATGGAAGAGGAGGGTGCACCATATAGGATTTGACCATGTGACTCTGGTGCTCCAAAGGTCGAGGAAGATGGCTCGAATCGTCGCTCCTCAGTCCTAGGAGAGCCTAGGGCGTGAAAGAGGGTTCATCGTGGAACAAAAGTCCCTGAGAAAAGTTTTATTAAAACATTTAAAAATAGAAAATGATTTTATTATTTTTAGATTATAAAATAAAAAATGTTTGTTATTTTCTAAATTATTTTATATATTGTGATTTTTAATCATTTTTATGAGGTATAATTTTACAAGTTACCCTTTTAGGCTATATAGGTATACATATCTATATATTTTATTATTTTATTTTTATTTTTGTGAATTTAATTTAATTTATTTTTGTTTATTATTTTATAAATTTATAGAACACTTTTATACACTTAATTATATTTTTATTCTATTTTTCTGAAGTAATTTGTATACTTAATGAAATAAAAGTATTAATACTATAGGTATGTATACATGTATTATACCTATGTATATGATATACAAGTATTTTATTTTATGTTTTCTTTGAGTTTTTATTCTGATTTTAATGCACAAATGTATTATAAGTAATATTTACAAAATTACAAAAATAAGAAATTGTAAAAATAAAGAATAATAAATAAATTGAATATTTTAGTCTTGTACAGGTATATAATGGGGGTCCAAAACTCAACTTTCAAACCGTAGCTCCGCCAAATACGAAACCACCACCATTAAATAACTTATTTTAAAATATATACAATTAAAGATGAGTTTGATGCATTTGGAGTTTTTATTTGAGAGATACAGGTCTGGGAAGTTGGAATTCTGGAATTTTATTCAGATCATAACTTTCTATCTGTACAATACTTTTGAGTGAAGTCAATTTTGTATTTTTATTTATTTAATTATCTACAACTTTCTTGTTCAAAGTTTTTTTATTTGATGTATAAAAAGTGGAACCAAAAATAGGTCCCAAAATGAATAAAGAATGAATAGAATCTGTATTTTGGCCCTTATCTCCCCTTAATTTATTCCTTATCGACGTAGTCATCGAGATGCCTAGGTCTCAGGGTTTCGGGTCATATAACATTTACAATATTTTATTCTTTTTCTTTTCTTTTCTTTATTCTATAATTTTGGCTTTAAAAACCGCATTTTATACAATATTTACACAATGATGCATGAATGCTAAAATGCCTAAATTAAGCCTATTTACATGCATTTACTAGGGTTTTTAAGGCCAAAATGATAGAATAAAGATGATGAAACATAGATTAATCAGTATTTGATAGCCAACGGTTTCTTTATATATATACATATATGGTTAAATGGGGTTGCACCCAGGGTGTAGCCAATTGGTTACTCCCAACCCCATTTTCCTCCTATTTTTTTATTTTTTGGAAAATAAAAATATGTATATTCATCACTATATCCCCCTAATATGTCGGTCTAATTTATCAAAAATAGAGACTCTATGCCCTCCATCTGAAGGGGATCAGTTTTAGCAATTTTGAGACCGTTAAAATTTGACAGTCTTGATGGAGGAGATAGAAGTCTCAAATTAAGTTGAATTTTCAATGACACCATGGTGACATATTGTGATATAAATTCAAATAGGTTTCATTTCAGAAAAACAAAAAAAATACAGAGGAAAAAGGGTGGGGCATGTAAGTTAGCTACACCCAGAGAGCATACTCCTTTTTCCCATATATATATATAGAGAGAGAGAGAGAGGGAGAGAGAGAGAGGGAGAGGAGCGATCCTGTGAGAGCAAAAAACTGTGAGAGCATGATAGTAGTTATTCTGAACCACTAGATTTAAGTAGAGGAGAGGAGACTAGGAGAGAGAAGACAGAATCCAGTGGTCCAGAATGACTACTTTCATGCTCTCGCAATTTTTTGCTCTCATAAGATCACTCCCCCCGCTCTCTCTCTCTCTCTCTATATATATATATAAAATCCTTTAGCTTTCCTTACTAATTGTGCAGCTTTATATACCGCCATATCACGTGATCCTCTTTTATTTAATTTATGTGTGAAAACCTTATGTACATTTATAAATAACAGAAGATTTTACTATGTCGTATATGTGGGTACCCATCATGTGCATGAGTATCTAATAGCTATATGGGTACTTGCTAGAAATTACATGTTTAATAAATGGATGGATATGAGTAGTGATTTTATAAATGGGTACGAGTTTGGGAATATTGACACGCACCTCAAACCCGACGCACTGACATCTCTGTTTGTGATATACTATGATAACATTCCGCTAATTATATGACAACAAAGACCATTTTTCATTGAAAACCAAGCATTGAAGTAGACTTTGATTTCCTACACGATTATGTAGTAACAAAAAAATGTCATCAAGCATATATCCTCAGCACTACAAGTTGCTGATATTGTAACAAAACCTCAAGTCTCAGGTCACGTAAAGGCTCACGTATCTTCCTGATTTGTTGCGTGGACGTAACAAATCACATAATAGATTATGCATTGAGTTGATATATTTTTTTCTCAAGAAAATATTTGTTTTTATGGAACGTCATATAAAATTCAACATTTTTGTCGGGTGTTAATTTAAAAAATATGAAAAGCACGGCAACAATATTTTTATATAACATTTACAATATTCTACAGCCTGGGTTTGATAGAATTTGATTGTACTTGGTTTAGTTTTTTAAAAAAACTTCCCTGGTCCTCACTATCTTGGAAGATCCCCCACAATTATTGGTAGACAAATATTCCCAACCTTTAGTTGGAAATTTTTTTGTGCAAATCTCTACAACAAGTCAACAAGGAATGTTGAAAATTATAAGTGATATGTTAAGTTCAAAAAAATTTCAATTGATCAGCAAAGGTCCAATATTTAGTCCAATTCAGCTGATGTTTAATGAATGTTGATTTTCTTTGATCTTTAAGATAAAATGGCCATAGTATCGTATTTTGACAAAATTCTTAAAGCGTACAGAATGATATTAAAAAAATCAATCTATACCGTTGGATTTTTCATACGGATTATCTGCTTCAGTGGTTGGTCCCACGACATGCAAAATATCTCCATCCTTGTCAATAAACATTCTCCGAAATTAACCACCATTCTCGGATCTAAAGCAAAGCAAAGCAAATGATCGATACAATGATTTTTCCAATTTAATCTTACATTTATTAGATAATCGAGATTTTTATACCACGACTCTTAAAATCTTCTCCAGTTGCACCATAACTTTTGTAAACCTTTGTTATTACACCGTTACACCCATTTTCACTGGTTGAGGTGTAAGTAGGGACACGAATAGATATAGGTATATCCATATCCGATCCGTCACAGTATCTATTTTATATAGATTTTGACATCTATATTCATATCCGTTTCAAAATAGATATGTATATGGATCACTTCCATATCCGTAAAGAATCATATTTGTATCCGTATATCCACATATATAGTTGTAGATTTATTTTAACCATATATAAAACAATTTTATACTTTTTTTCATCATATTTGGTGTAATTATGACATTCAAAAGGGATTGACGGCGCAGCTTGTTGCCCGTCTCCCATCAATTTCTACGTAACTTTTAAAGAATGATTCTAACTTAAAAGATTTTCTCCCAGAAAAAAAATTGGTGTAATTATGACATAAGTATATTTAGTATAATTAGACCAGGTGTATAATTGGACCATATAAGAGAATGCTACCACCTTTTTCCCATTTTTTGTTTTTTTTTGAAATGAAACCAAAGGAGATTTACTTAGAATAATAAGTGGAATATGTATTTCAAATTTCATGTAAAACATACGTTCCTAAAACTTCCATCTGGAAGGGGACAATTTCAGCAATTATGAGATCGTTAAAATTTGACAGTCTTGATGGATCGGATAGAAGTCTCGAATTAAGTCGAATTTTGAATGACTCCATGGTAATATATTGTGATCTAAATTCCACTAGATTTCATTTCAAAAAAATTAAAAAATATGGGAAAAAGGGGGTGGGAGCATGTAAGTAACATGCTCCCAAGGAGCATACTCGTTTCTCCCTATATATATAAGTTAATTTATAGAGTATTTCTAATATTATTTGTATACGATCAGTATCCACTTTACATCTGTATCTGTTTTTTAAAAATATGGTAATATGTTTTTTATATCCGTCAAGATCTGTATCCACGTATGTATTCGTATTTAAAAACAGATAAGGATACGATAACACTTATATTCGCATCAATATCAGTCCATTTGCATCCCTAGGTAAGAATTAGAAAGATTACAAGGGTAGTAGTGCAATTATGAAGGATGGTGGTTTGTAGGGGTGTAAACGGACTGAACCTGAGCGAACCTATATATTTTATGTTCGGTTCGTTTATTTAATCGAGCCTAAACTTGTATTCAAGTTCGATTCGTTTATTTTCGAACCGAATCCGAATCGAACCTCTTTTTAAACGAATCGAACTTAAGCGAATATCGAACTTAAGAATTCTCTAATAGGAGGGAGCGAAAAGAAGAGAAATGGAAATATATATGTATATTTACAGTTAGAATAAATATTAATTTAGTTTTTTTATCTAACTCATTTTCATCTTTTGAAAAAATTAGATTAATAAGGATTCGTCTCTTTGAAAAAAGTATACTTATAATATATTTTATATATATTCAAATGGGAATAAGGAATAAGAATAATGCGGAAATATTCGATAAGTAATGTTTGTACTTGTTCTGTTGATTTGAAGATAAAGAAGGAAAAAGTACTAGACCATAGATGATAGATGTTGTAAACACGATGTGACTATTTATTTTTGGATAGTTTATACCGAGATAAAACCTAGTTATCACGTAAATATCTAGTTATCTCTAGACAAAATTCACTTACCCTGGGATAAAAACCACTCATCTCAAAATAAGTCCACTTCTACGGACAAGGATTTGTAAATATGTATATGTATATGTTTATCGAGCTTTTAACGAATCGAACCTGAGCGAACCTATGTTTTTTAGGTTCGCTTCGTTTATTTAATCGAGCCTAAACTTGTGTTCAGGTTCGGTTCATTTATTTCTGAACCGAATCTGAATCAAACTTTTAGCGAGCCGAACATGAGCGAATATCGAACTTGAGAATTTTCTTACACCTGTGGTGGTTTGATTACGAAAAAAAACTATGGAGGATACAGTGCAATTACAAAAAAGACATCAAATATCCTTCCAATTACGAGCCTCATCTTTCAAATATAATAATTAGATTCAAGTCTTACTTTTTTGTTTTTTTTGTCTTAAACACATGTTTCTGCCAGCTTCCGCGATCCTGTTATTTCGACTTAAAAACTGAGACCCATAATTATGACTGCAGATATAATCTGGGCACTTTTTTGCAGTTTATCCAATAATATTTAGTAAATTACCTAAAATCATTTACTTTTACCGGAGGCATCTCATTGGTCCATTGAAAAGGACAGATGTTGAGATATTTCATTCCTCCCCGCCCCTCTTGCACCTTCCTCCAGCCATCCCCACATGAGGAGTGTCAAACAAAGCAACCTCTCCCTCTCCCTCACCTCCTCTTATGACCACACATACCCTTCTTACCATAGATTCCCATGGCCACTCTCCCCCTCTTCACCATCACCTCCTCCATCCGCAGATCCTCCACCTGCACATTGACCCACTACCACCACAGGAACCCAACTTGCCTGAGGTGCTGCAGTAGCAGAGATCCAGAAGATCAGGAGAAGAACAAGCAAGGCGTGAAGAGGGAGGGGGAGGAGGAGAAGAAGAAGAAGGTGATGACAGTGGGGATGAGGCTGTTCATGGGAGCTGAGAAGGTGAGGGAGAGCCTGAGGCCCAAGCACAAGGGGGACTGGAAGGACGCGGCCCTCATGAGCCTCTCCTTCGCTGTCTATATCTACATGTCTCAGAGGATCGTCTGTGCTTACTGCGCTTGGATGGACATGCTCCATCAAGGATTTTGAACACAGTTAGCGGCTCTGTGTATAGATATATCTTAATCGATTATATGGTTCTTGTTTTTTGTTTGTTCTCTCTCTCTCTCTCTCAGATTTCTGGTTGTTCCTGATTTCTTTAAATTAGTACAGACTGATGCTGTCATAATTGTTTGACCTTCTGCCTGAAGGCACCTTGGATCATGGATCGAACCTTGGAAGTACCATTTATTCATATGATTTTACCTTGGATCTGGATATGACCTTAGAAGTACCATTTATTCATATGGATTATACTTTGACCACATAAGGAGCATCAGGTGTCTCAGACGATGAGGATAAGTTTATTTATTTGTTTGTTAATCTAAATTTATTGATGGGATGCTTGTAGTTCCTCTAAGAAGGTTTAAACTCAAGTGCAAAAGAGAATACTTAAGATTAAGGATGGTCTAAGTAAGGTTTTTAAAGGGATTTTCGTGGTTGTTTTCCTTCAGGGGGCGTTCGTTTGGGGGTTTACCCCCCAAAACTGAGTTAATCCCCATTCGAGCTTTAACTTTGAAAAATATTCCTCAAAATGGGGACGGCTTGAAAATTATTCTCAGAGTAGGCATATATAGGCAAACCGTTTGTCGTGCCACATGGACGGCAAAATCTGGATTCCTCGCCCCCTCTCGTCCGTCCATGTGGCGCGGCAAACCGTTTGCCACGCGCGGAACATGAAGCGGCAAACGTTTTGCCGATATATGCCTACTCCAGAAAATATTTTCAAGCCATCCTCATTTTGGGGATATATTTTTTCTCTCTCCCCATTTAGGTAACCCCCCCCCCCCCCCCCAAAAAAAAACTCATATTTCTAACCCTCTAGTGGGGTTCACTCTCTCTCCATCAAAAAAATTATATTGTACCATCATATTATCTAAAAATTACAAAATATTCAACTTCTATTCACTATTTCAAATTTCAGTACAATCACATCACAACAACTATCCACTTTTTTCAATTTCAATAGAATCATATCATAATAACCACAAACTTTTTCAAATTTCAATACAATCGCATCACACAAACCATCCCAACTTTAAACTCGTCAACCGAATACCAAAACATAAAAAACGGATTATCTTCTCCCAGATAACCCATGAACCAAACGCATCCTCAGAGTTTTTCTAAAAACACTTATACTTTTAGCATTTTTGCAATTACATGTGTGTTATTATATTCTTGCAAAATTCACAATAATATCCTTCTGGTATATTATACCAACGAAAAGATGATATTAAGAATTGTCTAAGATAAGGTACACGTGTGCAAAAATTAATTGCATAAATGTTATTGAAAAATACTCGAAAGGCACACATGTAAAAAATATCACTATTTAAAAAGGGTAAAATGGGGCTGCCTCTTGGGAGTAGCCAACTTGGCTACTCCCACCCCTATTTTTCCATCATTTTTTTATTTCTTTGAAAAATAAAAATTTGTATATTCATCACTATATCCCTCTAACATTCTATTTAAATTTCGTCAGAAACAGAGACTCCTAGGCCCTCCATCCAGACCTCATTTTTTTAACGGTCGCATGATTTTTTAAATCGACCCTGTTTGGATGGAGGCCGTAGGAGTCTCTGTTTTTGACGAAATTTTAATAGAATGTTAGAGGGATATAATGATGAATTTACAAATTTTTATTTTCCAAAGAAATAAAAAAATGAGGGAAAAATAGGGGTGGGAGTAGCCAAGTTGTCTACTCCTTGGGGGCAGCCCCATTTAACCCATTTAAAAATATTTATGTAATATTTCTAATTAAGTGAATATGAAATACCTCTACAACATAGTCTATCTAGTACTTACAAAGTTTGAGAGTGTGTTATAAGAGAGAAATATTATTACTTAACAACGTGAGCTTAAATATTTTTGGTGGTGGTCAATGTATCCAAATAAATTATTAAGGTCAGTTATCCTCGATAACAACTCGATCTAGGGTTTAGATGTTATATAATAGTATCAAATTTCTAAAATTTAAATTACTAACATAATTTAGTACTCCACTTTTTGTTTAATCAAATTGAACATGTTTGTATAATTCCAAGAATATGTGATGATCTTTAAATTTTAATTCGATGAGACGAAGCTGAAGTATTGGGATTAAAGAAATTATGGGACTAATATGTCGTCTTTGTTCCATTTCAACTTGGACCATTTTTCATTTTATAAATGTTTATCGAACTACCAATCTTTATTACCAAATTCTAATTTTGAAATTAATCATTTAAAAAAGTTTGACTTAAGTCAAATTTATTAATGATCAGCCATCGAATAGAATTTGGATGTTCATTTTCCAAATTAAGTAGAATCAAACATATGATACAAATATGTATTAAACCAAACTTGAAGTTAAACCTTCGAATTTTCTTATCGAACCGAAGTCGAACACAAGTTTATTTTTATCACAACAACATATGTGTGTTTGTAGGGAGGCGGGGTATGTGTATATCTTTCCCCCTCTATACATTATACATGACTACAATTCATTTGTTATCTTCGAAATCATTTATTATTGAATGAGATTTTTGCAGCTACACCTATGCCCCCATATTCTTCACCCTTAAGCCCATCTCTCAATTGTCGTTGGATGCATTCTTCAATTAACATTACAAGAACTGGACCTAAGGCAATGGATAATTTGAATATTCATTGCCATATCTTCTGATGTTAAAGATATAATAACGAGTATTATTCGTTGCCAAATCATTTTTGTACTTGTATTTAGCAACGAATATCATATTCGTTGTCAAATGTCCA
The DNA here is from genome assembly GCA_037367405.1 of Ottelia alismoides. NCBI lineage: Eukaryota > Viridiplantae > Streptophyta > Magnoliopsida > Alismatales > Hydrocharitaceae > Ottelia > Ottelia alismoides. The sequence goes on from JAZKJV010010112.1 coordinate 111,718, forward strand.
TATAACGACGATTTTTCCATTGAATTATTTGTTAAAATTCACACTAATCGTTGCCAAATTTAGCAACTATTAGAAGAAAAAGGCAATGAATAATCGTTGTTATATGATTCGTTGCGAGGAATATAGCAATGAATACCATTATTCGTTGCGAATTTAAAGAAGTATGCAACGAATAATGTTCGTTGTTATATATTTAACTACGAATGACATGGCACTGCATACTAAATTATTCGTTGTCTTAGATCACTTTTCTTGTAGTGTAAGCGATGTGCATATACAATAACATGATTAATTCGCTTATTTTCTCCTACATGACAAAGATCTTGTCAAATCTTAACACATGTAATGGAATCATATGTTAAAAAATCATTCGTTTGGGAAAGGGAAACATCTTAGAACTTGTGGCACGGTCAAGGCTACATTTGTACTTACCAATGAATTGTTTCATAACTTATTGTACCATGCCATGTAATGGTCAGTGACATTCGAAGCTCTTGCAGTATTAGGATTGCTGGTAACATATAACCCCATGGTTATTTCACATCATCAGATATACATCGTGGTATTCGCTCCAATATATGAATGTCTTCCCATCAAGATCAATGGTGTGAAGATGTGGAGATGTATTGCAAGCCATTGGAACACTTCGCACTAATATGAACAGGGAAGACTTGATCATGAGTAAATATCTTGATAATGCAGAATTGAATCGATATCAATCTAGCCACATGCACCTTGCTATCTATCTCAACCATTCCTTCATCCATTCATTTTTGTGACATCATTGAAGAACTTAGTAATATGACAAAGAAAAAAAAACATGTAGGGAGGTTGAAATTGAACTTTAGGATGATGTGGCACAAATACCAGGAGTGCAGTCAAATGACATATATAATGGGCACTTACAATATTTAAAAACATGAATGGCGTACTCCTTTGTTCGAACATGGAGTTTGAAACCAAACTTCCCCTCAGGAGGATAGATGGGGTGATTAAGGTGAGATCCAATGTGGATCCAATTTTCTATTCACTTGTGGGATCAAGGCAGTTCGAAAAAAAAAACTATACCCATCTCTCTTCGTCCTTCTTGTTTACAAATGCAAAAGCAAAGGGAACAACATGATTAGTAGCATCATAAGTACAAGTAATAAGGATCTTTTGTTTATATATCCTATAGATGTGCATCCCATCAATGCTAATAACACGCCTTCAGTGCCTAAAAGCTGGTATACATGGACCAAAGGCCTAAAAAAATCTCTCAGATATTTCTCCATCCATAACCATGCATGTTTTGAGATTTTTTACGGTACATGGGAGTTCATTATAGGATTTTGTCCAATCACTGTGCATATTCACTATACCCTTCCATCTAAGCATCCCAAACCCTTCTACGATTGACCATGTATCTATAAACATCAGATATTAGAACCGACACTTAGCAAAAAAAAAATTTTCTTAGCAAAAAAAAAAGATATTAGAACCGACAAAGGATGATCTTGATCAATTGATTGGTTCAGGAAACTGCGAGGAGCATCAAGCTTGAATATGACAAATTTGTCAGTCGATGTGTCAACGATAATTATGCAGCCTCCATAAACAACTTCTCTCCAACTCAATGCAGTAAACTACCCAGACCTTCCTATTGGATTTTGTCACCAAAAAAATTTAATAAACAATTTATATAGAAGAGCTTAACCGAGTAGACTAAATCAGATTTGACTTAAAGGTCAATTAGTTCTTCAACTCATCTAACATGCTGACCATCCCCGGATGCCATAAAATTGTCATCAAAATTAATACAACCATCACCTCTTTGTGTACTAAAAAATGGTATGTTAGACACATTGTGAACGTCAATAAGATCATCCTCGTCGACATTATCCATCTCATCACCTATAATTTAAGATCTTACAAGAAAATAGTCAAAACGACGACAAAGTTTTTTATGACGAAAAACTCCTTTCAAACATGCTTTCTTCAAGATGCTTTCTCAAGAAAGTAATGAAGGGAGAAGAGTCATTCCTCTCTTGAGGATGCGAAAGTGAGCCGTGAAGTTAAAAAATGAAGAGAAGTACACAAGTCTTTGTAGTTGAAAAATAGGTTATAAATGATTAAATAAATGTAAGTCTAATAAAGATGTATACCTTATGATTTTAATTGAAGGGTTATGATCAACATATAGTGGAAGTTCTTAAATTACTTGATTTAAATTAATTATGCAACTTTTAGAAAATAACACAGTTTTTAGATCAAATTTTGAGGGCTGCGTAGAATAGGTAGTTATGGAAATTACATAATATATAATATTTTTGTTATGGTTTGTAGTTGTAACTAAATTTAAAAATATTTTTAATGTAATTTATAGATGTCGTTATCTCGGCTCATGTTTTTTCAAAGTATTTGAAATAATACTTGATTAATAGATTTGGATTAATCAAATAGTATATTTGTGCGTGCTTATATCACTCTTTAATAAAGACTAAAAAATAACCAAAGACGTCAGAGAAAGAGGGGGTGTTGAAGGCAGAAGAAGATGAAAATATCCAAAAAGAACTTTAAAGATATAGGGTAACAATAAAGGTGTAAATATTATTAGTGATATTTTCGGAGATACATAGATTATCATAAAATAAATACAGGTTCGATTATCATTAACAAAATTTAAAGAGACACGTGCAAAAATTTATTATTATAAATATATTTGATGTTGGGGATAATAGATGTGTCCCTAAATGCCTTTCCTGCAGCAAAGATGGCACACAACAAATATGGGTTCCCACATGGGAATGAAATGGCAACAATCACAAGCAATCACACAAGCAACCACACAAGACAAAGGATTTTACATGGAAACCCTTACTCGATGTGAGCAAGGGAAAAACCATGGGGCAAGAGTGACAACCAATCCACTACGGTCAAGATGAGCTAATGTTCTTTCGGTTTTGTTGCCCAACAAAATCGAGATACAAGCCACAAGCACAATGATAGTTCTTCTACAAGTAGCTAACTATCCCTAGGTATCTAGCAATACCAATTGTGCTCAAAACCAAGAAGGTGAAGTGGCTTCCCTGTGGACTCCCGGATGGAGATCCAAAATTGGCTTTCTTGAGGTCATCCGCAACGACCTCCTCGCTGCTCGTCTCGAGCTCGCCCAAACGACCACTATCCAAGCCCAAACCGAGTCTGAACTACTGCTCCTCTGAGTTCCGAGCTGCTGCTCCCTCGCTCCCCCTCGGCCTCTCTCTCTCACTCGCACTCTCGCACAGGGAAGAAATTGGGTTTTCAAAATCCTTGCTGCTCCAGTTTTCTAGAATGGGAAGAATGGGGTGTCGTCCGTGGGAATGAAGGAGTCCACTGTGGCTTTCTCTAGAATTGGGTCTGTAAAAATGCTGGAAAAATATCAAAGAGGACCCCCTCCAAGTTGGGTTGGACAGTAAAATACCCAAAAACCTCCCCCTCCAGACCCGGCAGGGAGGTGTGGTTCACTGATGGAGATCAAGAAGAAGTGACTCCGCCCAGCCCTCTACAGAGCTGAAGCTTGTCACGAGTGATTGCTTTGGTCAACATGTCTGAGTGGTTCTCATCAGTGTGAATCTTCTTCAACATGAGTCGTTTCTGTTCACTTGCATCCCTCGGCCAATGGTATCTCGCATCAATGTGTTTTGTACGAGCATGGTGAATGGTACTCTTGCTCAAGTCTATAGCGCTCTGGCTATCACAAAACACAGCCATCTAACTGCCACCCAATCCAAACTCACTAAGAAAGCATTGTAGCCACAACACTTCTTTCCCAGCCTTTGTTGCTACTATGTATCCTGTCTTGATAGTCGAGAGAGTAACATATTTTTGTAGCTTGGATTGCCATGATATGGCTCCCCTGCAAATGTGAAAATGTACCCTGAGGTAGACTTTCTCTAGTTCATATCACATGCCATATCTACATCAGTGTAGCCACATAGTTTAAGATCTGACCTCCCAAATACAAGACACATACTTGATGTCCCTCTCAAGTATCTCAAGATCCATTTCACTGCCTCCCAATGGTCCTTCCCCGGATTTGACATGAATATGCTAACCATGCCCACTGCATGGGCTATGTCGGGTCTAGTGCAAACCATGGCGTACATGAGGCTCCCAACTGTGGACTGGTATGGGATCTTGGTCATCTCTGTTTTCTCCTCAGAAGTGGATGGACATGACTCTTTGGTTAGCTTGAAATGAGAGGCTAGGGGCGTGCTAACATGCTTGGCATTCTTCATGTTGAACCGCTCCAAAATGCGTTCAACATAGCTTTCTTGTGACAACCATAACATGCGCTTCTTCCTGTCCCTTGTAATCTGCATCCCAAGGATATGACTTGCCTTGACCAGATCTTTCATGTCAAACTCCTTGGAGAGTTCTCTCTTGAGCATTGCAATCAAGTTGGAATCATGGCCTACAATCAATATCTCATCCACATAGATCAAAAGAATGACGAACCTGCCATCGAAAAGATGACGAACATATATACGTGGATCGGTTGTAGTCCTCATGAAGCCCTGATTTGCCATGAAAGCATCAAACTTCAAGTATCACTGGCTCGGGGCTTGCTTCAAGCCATTGAGACTTTTCCTCAACCTGCAAACCATGTGCTCTTTCCCTTTCTCTTGAAATCCCTATGGTTGCTCCATGTAGATCTCTTCTTTTAAATCACCATGAAGAAACGTCGTCTTCACATTCATCTCCTCTAGCTCAAGGTCCATGCTAGCAACAAGTCCTAGCACCATTCTCACTGAATTCATCTTCACCAAGGGGGAGAAGATCTCATTATAGTCCACTCCTTTCTGGTTGAATCCTTTCACTACCAATCTAGTCTTATACTTGACCTGCTTGCCACTATCATCAGACTTTAGCTTGTTGACCCATTTGTTCTTCAAGGCTCTCTTGCCTTTGGGAAGCTCAACCAGATCATAAGTGTGATTTTCTCTTGAGAGATAGCATATCTTCATTCATTGCATTGCACCAATGATCCTTGTCCTTGTGCATCTGTGCCTCCTTAAAGGTGTATGGCTCACCTACATCTGTAAGCATCACATACCTGTAAGTGAGGTAACGGGATGATGGCTGGCACGCCCTCTCAGATCTCCTGACATGAGGCTCTGTTGCGTCTTCATGTGGATGAGGTTGCTTCCCCTGCCCTAGGTCCCCTAGACCTGCATCAATGGGGTCTGCATCTGGCTCATGCTGCTCTAGCTGCCCATCCTCTCCACCTGTACCCTGTACTGGAGAGAATCTTGTATCCTCATCACTGTCATCATCCATGGAGATCTCATCTGCATCACCACTCTCAATTTTGTCCTCAGCTAATGTCTGATTTTCATAAAAGATCTCATCCATGTGCCTGGTGACAATCTTCTTTCGTGGATCCCAAAGACGGTATCCAAACTCCTGATCTCCATAGCCAACAAAGATACAAGGCACCGCCTTGTCATCCAGCTTCTTCTTCTACTCCTTGGGTACCAACGCATAGGCTTTGCACCCAAACACCCTCAAATGAGCATATGAGGGGTCTTTACCTGTCCAAACATGCTCTGGAATCTGAAGCCCAAAGGAACCGATGGAGATTGGTTTACCAAGTAACATGCGGTGCGAACCGCCTCGGCCCAAAAGGTTTTGGGCAACTTCATTGTCTTCAGCATACACCGAACTCTCTCAACGATGGTCATGTTCATCCTCTCAGCAAGACCATTGTGCTGGGGTGTGACTGGCTCTATCCTCTCATGCCTGACACCGTTCTCTGCACAGTAGCCCTAAAAGCTAAGGGAGGTGTACTCTCCCCCGTTGTCTGTGCGTAAACATTTAAGCAAATTTCATGTTTCTCAGTCACAATGAAGGTAAAAAAATACATGTTGCCTCCCAAAGAGGCTGTGTCCATAGGACCACAAACGTCTGAGTGAACCAGCTGTAGAAGATCTCTCTTCACCTTAGATCTGACTATGTATGGCACACTCCTTCTCCTCCCAACCTCGCATGCATCACAAGAAGACAATGTGATGTCATTGTGGTAGGGGATCAACTCTCTCTTGCTAAGAAGCTCCAAGCCCTTCTGGCTCATGTGGACAAGCCGACGGTGCCACAAATCTGAAGTGTCTGCCTCGCTGGCATGCAAACTGCCATCCATGACATTCACTCTAGTAGTGTAGAGTGTGTGAAACAAACTACCTCTAGCCATGATGAGAGAACCCTTGCTAATCTTGCACTTGTTGTCACCGAACTTCAGATGGTAGCCTTCACTATATATTTGTAAACCAGATATAAGGCTAAGCTGCACATCAGGAACATGCCTCACATTCTGCAGAGTCAATGAGCACCCAACATCAGTTTGGATCGAGATGGTGCCAATTCCCACGATTTTAGAGTAACTTTCATTACCCATCAAGACTCGTCCATAATCACCCCTAGTGTAGGTGGTGAAGAACTTCATGTGTGGAGTTACATGATAGGAGGCGATTGTGTCAACGACCCACTCCAAGTCACTCCCTGCATGCAAGCACTGATCCTGGATGGTGAGAATCACCTCATTTGCACTGTCATCTGCCACAGCTGCAGCTGCATTCCCATCTTCATTTTTATGATTCTTCTTGACTTCAGCTTGCTCTCTCTTCCAAATCCTGCAATCTCTCTTCCAGTGACCAGGCTTCTGGTAATGGTGACACTTTCCTCTGCCCTTGGACTTGTATCTAGATTATTGCCTCTCTTGTGAATTTCCTCCGCTATTGGATCTTCCTCTCCTCTCAACTGCATACACATATGAAGAGGAGGATGTCTCTCTCGAAGAGCGACACCTAATCTCCTCGTTCAGAAGACTACCCTTGACCATGGCCATGGTTAAATTGCTATCCTTCACATGGTTGCTCACAGTGACTACTAGAGTCTCCCAGCTGTCTGGTAATAAGCCCAACAAGAGAAGTGTCTGCAACTCGTCATCAAGTACCAGTCTCATGGAAGTCAACTGGTTGATGTTGCTTTAGAAATCATTCAAGTGCTCTGCCACTTTGCATCCGTCCTTGTATTTCAAATTCACAAGCTTCCTAATCAAGAAAGCCTTATTAGTTGCGGCCTTTTGATCATAGAGTTCAGACAACTTAATCCACAATTCCTTCACATTCGTCTCTTCAGGAACATAATAGAATATGGATATGTCAAGCCACTTTCGAATGGTCTCAATGTCCTTTCGGTTCAACTTTGTCCATTCACTTGCGGACATGTTCTCCGACTTGACGCTCTCTCCCTCCACAGGATCATGGAGGTCTTTGTAATATAGAATGTCTTCCATTTTGGCCTTCCAAATATGCCAATTACTGCTTGTGAGCTTAATCATTGTGCTTTCATTAACTTTGCCCATATTTTCTCAATCTGACCTTTGATACCACTTGTTGGGGATAATAGACGTGTCCCTAAATCCCTTTCCTGTAACAAAGATGACGCACAACAATATGGGTTCCCATACGGGAACGAAATGGTAAATATGACAAGTAATCATACAAGCAACCACACGAGACAAAGAATTTTACACAGAAACCCTTACTCAATGTGAGCAAGGGAAAAATCATGGGGCAAGACCGGCAACCAATCCACTATGATCAAGATGAGCCAAATGTTGCCCACCAAACCTAGATACAAGCCACAAGCACAATGGCAGTTCTTCTACAAGTAGCTAACTATCCCTAGGTATCTAGCAATACCAAATGTGCTCAAAACCAAGAAGGTGAAGTGGCTTCCCTGTGAGCTCCTAGATGGAGACCCAAAATCAGCTTCCTTGAGGTCGTCCGCAACGACCTCCTCACTGCTCCTCTCGAGCTCGCCTAAACGATCGCTGTCCAAGCCCAAACCAAGTCTAAACTGCTGCTCCTCTGAGCTCCGAGCTGCTGCTCCCTCGCTCCCGCTCGACCTCTCTCTCTCTCACTCGCACTCTCGCGCAGGGAAGAAAAATGATTTTCAAAACCCTTGCTGCTGCAGTTTTCTGGAATGGGAAGAATGGGGCATCATCCGTGGGAATGAAGGAGCCGATTGTGGCTTTCTCTGGAATTGGGGTTGTCCAAATGCTGGAAAAATATCAACGAGGTCCACCTCCAAGTTGGGGCTGGATAGTTGGGGCCGGATAGTAAAATACCCAACATTTGAATACATCCACAAGATTGGCTTTTTAATAATGTAATTTTGAATTTTTTTGATGTGATTGGTTTATTATATAGTCAAATAAATACACGATGTCATGTTATTAATATAAATAAATTATTACGAATTTGAAGATTAAAAAAAAGGTTACATTTGTATAGAGAGGGGAAGAGTTATACAAAGAGATGGGCAGGGTTGGCCCAACCCTGATTACTATTCACAGGGGTACTTCCTCCTCACAGATTACTATTCACCCACCCCAACCCAGCCCAACCCAACCCTGTCCAACCCAGCAACCAAACAGGCCCATAGAGAGGGGAAAGGAAAAAAGGAAAAAGGGTGTTCGGATTCATGATGTGAGTAGAAATAGGTTAAGGACGACTGCGTATATCGCAACCGTTGATCAAAGATCCAAGAGACATGGTTGTTTGGCTAATTCAGAGATTTCCCCGGTGAAGCCAACTGGGCGAGTCCTCACTTGAGAATTACTTTGTTTTTTTTTCTGAATGTAGAGAATTTCTATGTGAAATGTTGGAAGCTCGTTTACATTATTTCAAAGTAAATAAAAAGTAAAATCTATCTAACAGCTTCTTTCAAAATTTTATACCCCCTCTCCCCTTATGTTTCTAACATTATGTATAAAATCAAATAAATTTTCCACTTGGGCCTTTCATAGAAATTCCTCCAATGTTCATCATCTTCTTCCTTATCTTCCTTCTTCAACTCTCAATATCCTCACTTCTCTGATAATGGAAAATCAGTCCAAACAACTTATCAAGTTCGGGTATAATTGAACTTGTCGAACAATCACCTAAAATGCGTAAACTTAAGTTGTCAAGCAATAAACATCCACCTTGTCCATTGCCTTCATGTTGTCAGCATCTGAAAAATTGATACCTTCTCCTTGTCCTTGATCCCTAAATTAAGAGAACATCAGGAGTCCAGGATGTGTATTTCAAGCTATAAACGAAGAAATTCTACCGTATAAAAAGGGTTTTCCTTCTTTACCTTGCACTGAGAGAATGTTAACTGGTTGAAAGATGGGTGATGATCTTGAGATCTAAACAAATAACAAGAACTTCCTCTCAGAAAGAAACCTTATTAGATTCTAGAGATGTAACCATCGAAACAGACCGCACTTTAACAACTCTGCTGAAAACAAAAGCTAACTAACCAACTGTTGCGGCAAAAAAAACTTCGCCTTCAGCTACTATATGAACATCGACCTGAGATATTTTTAACTGAAATATAACAAACAGTCTTCCTAATCAGTAAGATTCAAAGAAAACAATTTTGTACTGAAAAATGTCCAAACTATCGATGAAAACCATGCTTCATATTCGTAAGAAAATACAAGGAATTCAATTTTGTACGCCTCAAAGGCCATGAAATATACATGGACGTCATAATTCCTATATGCATATTTGAGAAAAGCAAACCACACATTTTGCAATGGGGGCAGTCAACTGTGACAATGTATTTACAAGTGCTAATTTTAACAGGTAAAACCTCAACAAGCTCAAGAAGAGACTTGAAGTCTTGCAAGGTTGCCGACTTTACATAAATCTTATAACTTGTAGTAATTACACATCTTCACATAGAAATGCTCACCAATCTCACGAACTCATAGGCTTCCTTCAGAGTTTCAGCCAAGTTTCGAACAACTCCAGGAGAACGGGGGAAATTGCAGGTAAGAATGAACGAATCATTATTATATACACAAAAACGATCATCCATGCACAGAGCTCAGGGTCAAAACTGTCCAGTAGATGAATGGAAAGAATCCGAAAGGGCAAGTACCAATGATTCGTATATATAAAGAAATATTTTCAACTCCATATTGAGTTTAGTTTTCTGAACAGGGGTCCAGCCTGCTCAACAGCCAGCAGCCTTTAAGAAATTGTCGAACGGACTAGATGCTGGCAGCCTGAAATCCTGAGACTGGTTCCGGAATTCCACAGCACAATGGATTGAAATGGTGCCTTGCATGGGCAATGGTGGATGTAATCTGTCTACTTGCTCCTGCAATTTTTGTCAAGCTAAACTTAGTTCACCTTATCCAAATATTTAGTTGGGCAAAGTACTTTGAAAACCAGAAAAGTAAAATTCTATGTCAGAAATTTGCCCCAGTAAAATATGAATTTAGACGGTAGTCCAAAGGAAAAAAATGACCACAAACCATGATTTTACCATGATTAAAAACTTAATTACGAGACATTATATGTAAATAACAAGATTTAAGTGATGCAAGGAAATGATACGTCTAGGTTTTGCACAAAAAAATCCACACTTGAGAGTGATGATCTTCTCCATGGGTGAAAACATATCAGACAAACTGCATATTCCAGGAAACAACCTTCACATCATCTATAAATAGGAACTGGAGATTGACCGTGGAACCGAAAAAAATCATTCCCGGGAATGTCCTTTTAACATTCTTAACTCAAGCTTGGCTGCTAGTAGCCAGAACACCTCTAGCGAGAGCGAAGTTGTATATATTCTAAAGTAGGTGTATTTAGCCACAAACATTCTCCATGTAATAAAGAAAATGTTTTTTTGAATAATATTTTTCTCCTCTAAGGTAAGAGGCTGAGTAATTGAGTAACCAAAAACAAACATTCTCCAACATCAAAGGTTGCTTTTTTCCTCTAAAGGGATCTACCCCGGGTCATATCCGGGCTCAAATCCAAATAATAAAGAAAATGTTTGATAGTTTCCGTCAAATACCTTTCAGTTTTCACAATTCCTGTTATAAGGTGATGACACTAGGAAAAACGAATATCTGTTATTTTTTAGAAGTAAAGAATAAGTAATTGAGGTTAGTAGAGGTCCTGCAAAAGAAGATTTTTGGTTATGCTATGCAGGAATTGCTAATAAAGTAACGCCATTGTACCAGTTGAAGTAGATCGGTATGGCGATGAAAACTCATTCCATGACCACGAGACGGCAAAGTAAACAAAATATCTTGCTTTTGCTGGGCAGTCATGAAGACAGACATTTTCTGCTGCTTTCCTACAGAAAGTGCCTCGCAGTGGCTGGTCATTTCTTTAAATGATATGTCAGGTGCAGTACAGACAGAGAATCTCCCGACTTGTTTTGTTGTATCCAAAACCTGCAAGAGTGAATCCAGTTGAGATATCTATAAATAATTTATTAAACTTGCAGCAACAAATTGATAGATGGACTCGGGATAGAGTATTTTTTTCCAATTTTCATCCAGAATATGCCCTTCCTGAAAGAATTATTGAAAGCGCTGGATATCCTTGCCAGAACTAGCAGCATTAGAGGCAGAGTTACACTGATTCATTCATGTCAAAGGTATGCTCTTTAATGTGCATTATTAAATTCCAATAAAAGTGAGATTAGGTGCAGTAAATGAAAATTGTGAACATGATGTATGTTATCGAAAACTGTGTGAGCATGCATAATGCAAATTGTGAATCTAATTTATGTTATTGGAAGCCATGTGAGCATGCATAATGCAAATTGTGCCAAATAAGCTAAACAATTGGCATCATAAAATAGTGAGCTACAAGATCAGGAATTGCCATTAATAAAACAACTAGCTTACTGTTTGTAATAGCTCATTGACATCCAAAAGATTGGTCTCCAGAGAAAGTGGAGCTTTGGGTTCATGTAGGTTTTCAAGACCTTCATTCATATCTTCGTCAATGGGTGCTAATGCCGACGCATCCTGCTCAAATAGATGCTCTCAATACAATATAACACCAAATTGTACCTGAATAACATATGTATTAATATTTGATAAGCAATTGTAACCTTTTCATCTGTTTTGTAGGTTTTGGCACCATGCTGACTATTTCGAGTAAGTCTCTCCATGAGTTGAATTCCTGATGGGCAGTCATCATCTCGGCAAAAGCATTCTAGAAGCTGATTCCTCATAGACATTATTTCTGACTGCAAAATTAAATAGGCAGCATGTTCATGATTTTTTGCTGTATATTTCTGGTTTTCATGATGATAACAACACTTAATAAAAGAATTACATCAGATAATCCTTCCAGGTTGGTCACAATTTCTTTGATCATAGCTTCTTTTGAAAGGTTTTCTGGGAGGTTTACGGTTGAAAAAGACCTTAAAGCATCATCCTCATCCTCTTTGGAGCCATAAACCCTCGGCAAATTATCAGGTGTTGTATTTACAACCTGAAGCTTGCCATCATCTATCAGACGGAGAAACGGATCAATCTAGTAGATCACATTCAAACAGAATATGTGTGTCAGTGGCAGGCACAAATATGGCAACGCCTATGTTCTACTTTTCTAAAAAATGGTGAAGCCTTCTCCCACTTTAAGTTGGGTCAGCTACATGTATTCTTGTTCAAATCCATGTTGAAAGATCTGAATATTTTTACGTTGGCTATCGGCTACCTAACGCAACCCCAAGGAGGGACTCGAACCCTGGTCTTTTGTGTGGTAGGCACACTGCACTACCACCAGACCATTGAATCTAACAATACATTTTGTTTGGAAACACTCCTCCGACAAGGAAATCTTTCCAAAGCCCCAATTAGTACTCCATGTACAACTTCAGAGACCCATGGAGGATTCTAGCATGCATGTCTGTAAGAAAAAAGCACGACTATAATAGGCGAGTGTCACAAATAGGCATATTGGGAACTGATGATAAGAATGTGTTTCAACTTTCAGCCTACAGGAAGTTGATCGCTGAATACTTACCATGTTATCAGTAAGGAACTCCTTAATGCGGGAGACTAAGGGAGAAATGTTGAAGGCTCTAGAAGTAAACAGAATCATCGACATGGCTAAAATGAAGAGTGACCTCCTATGGGATGGCGGCAAAGATCCTGCAAGCACAAAGGTAACAGACATTTGGTAGCGTAATTCCTCCAAAAGAATGTATAAGGATCATATGAAAATATCAAGAATACGGTATATTTAGACATGAACAAAAACGACATGGCTTTAGCAGACTAAAGATCCTCTGCTAAATGGGGCCCTCATCTATGCAACAGTCCTATACCCCCACCCCCACCCAAACAGACCCACCTTGTCCTTTATTCCATCCACCCTCAAGTCCCTTCACCACTGCTCTTCAATGCTCAATTTTTCTACAAGGCATCTTTCCATCAATAAAAATTAGGGTAAGGTTCCACTCAAATTATAATGTCTTTATCAAAACAAGTATATAATCTCTATTACCCATATCAGATATCGATACTTGGCCACTAATAAAAACCTCCAAAATAAGATACAAGGCATTCGATTTAGTAACTTCTACTCATAAGGATCATTCTTACCACTCTATTTTTGCATAGAACTCTGGTTTTCAAAATTTCTTGTATTCAGCAGATAAATAAACCAAAAGCAAAACCATTGTCACTTTCAGACGGGATGCTACATTTTGTTAAGTGCTATGCAAGATCACAGACTTAAAAATGGAAAATACTTTCATTTTACGAAAGATGAAATATTATAGAACCGATCAATTATAATGAAGTAAAATGTTGGATATCAATAAGATTCTCATATTTGATACCTCCTTGAAGAGAAATTTCCTTCAGAGAAAATGCAAGTTGATAACTCTGCACTAAAGCCTTGTGCACTGAGGTCTGTACAACAGGAAAAAAAGAGAAAAATTAAAAACAAATAAGACACATGTCCCAAATTTGATTTAATACTATCCACCTTATTTTACAAGGAACAAATTCATCTCATTAGGCGCAGAATCGCATATTCAGATAACTCAACACCACCATATGTGATTTGTTAAATACAGATTTATTATTCCAGCTTTAGCTGAAATTCCTCCAAAAACCATCTGCTTTGGCACTACTACATAAAAGATCAGAGCATTTTAATCATGAACAAGAACAGAATATTCTAACTTAACCTCAAACCAAGCATATGCAGATGACATTTGTCCTTTGATCATATTCCTCTAAAAGAACTTCCCCCTATAACTTCCAAATCATATCCTTATATTTGTAACATAGGCCCAATTTCATGAAAACTGTTGGAGTATTGTTTATATGTGTCACTTATGAGGGAGATGGGTAAATGGATCCTTTATCCCATCCAGTTGTTTAGTCTCACATCTACCAGTTTGGAGATGTGGAAACTCAGTGGGGGCTATATATAGACCCCCACACCCATTGTATTCAGATGAGGAAAAACAATGAAGCATATGACCGTTTGAGGCCTTCTCCCGTGGTTTCATCCCACTCCTTAGGGACTAGGGTTCAACGTAAAATCTTGTGCATGTTTCGTATTTCTTGATTTAGTGCTCTTTTTATCAAATCGCTTCCGCATTTCTATTTTCTAACACGGTATCAGAGAGGGTCGATTCTCGGGGATTTTATGTTATTTTTATTTCGAGAGTCGGTTCTTGATTATCATTGAAGATTTGTTTGAGAAGATTAGTTGTTTAAGATTCATCAAAGGTTCGAGAAGTTCTAGGGTTCTCTTTTTGAAACCCTAATTCAGTTCCAGGGTTCTTCGCGGTACGACTCCCCTTTGGCGGTGCAGATCCAGGCTCCATGCGACGACCAACTTCATCCCCTGCGACTTCTCTCCATCGTACCCAGACAGCGAGTCTCCAGGCGACAGTGTTTGGAAATGTGATCCATGCGACCGCATATGCGTATTCGGTCACTTGACCGAAGCGCATATGCCATATGCGGTAATATGCGGTCAAACCGCATATGCGGTTTGACTATGCGGCATATGCGACCGCATACCTGAACAAGAGACTTTCATATATGATTCATGTGTCTTTTTTGTTTACATAACATGGTTATGATACATTAACTCAATTTTTTTCCAAGCAACTCTTATATCATCATTTACATTGATGCATCTTTTCACTAGTATCATATATGCCGCATTTGTAAATATAATCTAAGGTATTTTCTCATATCTATATCTTTCCATTGTTCCTCACACTTATTAATGAATTGTTTACTGCCTTTTGAATTTTCTATCTAATGAAATTCATTCTATTTCTTTGAATAAAATATGAAATAATTGATTAAGATTCTGGCACTTTACATTTTTGTGCTTCTAATAAATTTTATATGCAAATACAATTTTTTCCTATATTTTCTGTCAACAAGTTTTGTCCCTTAGATATCCATATCTATGTATAATTTTGGATGTATGATTTGTAAACCTATAATTATTCTTTAGCTTTTGTTACCTATAAGATCAATATATGCATTAAAGGTTTTCTTATAGAATTCATGTGTTTCCTATTGAATCCAAATTTGTATGTGTATATGAGCGCATTGAATTCAAAATATACACTAAATAACAATCAATTTATAATATCATGCTTGTATACTTATTGATTATATTATCTTATTTGAAATTTTAGATTTTAGATTTTGTTATATCACCAATTTTTTATAAAATCACAATTTTAGTATTGTATTTTTAATATTTAAAATTAAAATATTATATAACGCATAAACCGCATATACTTCCATATACTCCTCCGCATATCCGCTTACTCGCTTTAGAATGCATGACCGAACAAATACCGCATTTCTGAACCTTGCTAGGCAGAAGATTGTCAAGCATAACAGGCCCCTCCAGGCCCTGCCAAGGCTTCATCCCCTACGACTTCTCTTCTCCTTCATCGGCACAACACTCGCCCGTGCCAGCAACCACGCCACAGGGACCCTCCAGGCCGCATGGCGGCATCTTCGGCCATCTCCAGGCCCTCCACGTGATCTACCAGTGCCGCCCACATCTTCAAGCAGGTGAACCTGCACCTCTTCGCTTCCAGGCTCCAGGTAACGACGCTCCAGTCGTTGGAGCTCCCGCAAGACCTAGCCCGAACATTCCCAAGCGGCAAGGGTCGCATCACCTCGCTCCTGGCAACACCATTAACCACCTCGTCGTGGGTCCAGGCCCTATCGTGCCCTCCTCCTCAGGCCTCCTCCTCGCGCAAACCCTCCAAGCGACTCCTCCTTTGCGTCAGCAGTTGGCACGACCCCAGCCACGACGGCTACTCCTTCCGCAGGCGGCGCTCCCCTCGCGGCTCCTCCAGCCACACCCAAACAGAGGTGGCGCATAATCTGCCGCCTCCCCCTCGTGCGAGAATACAAGAGGCGGTGGTGCCCTATCGGGGGTGGCTTCTTGAAAATGGTTCCCCAATAGGGAACCCATTAGGGCTGCTTTATTTAAAGTTTTTTTGTTGGCCCAACCGAGTAAAAATGATGCAATTAGTCTTTGGGCCCTTTGGGCCATGATATCAAAAAAAAAAAGAAAAAAAGAAAAAGAAAAGAGACGCGTACAAGAAAAAAGTCGTACGTAAGATTTTTTTAAAAAAGGGAAAAAGCCGAAAAAAGTGAACGACTTATTAAAAAAATTGACGGCTATTAAAAAATATAAAATAGCCAGAAAAAAATGATTAAAAAAATAATTGACTGATTGAGAAAGCCGGAAAAAAATATTATCGGCTAAGTGTTTTTCATCTTTTGTCCCCATCTTGTCACGTGTCTGGTCTTCTCCCAATATGGTCGACATCACTGCTTTCCAACCAGTCTGGGAGAAAGGGGAGTATTGTGTAGAGTCACATGTCTGTTCCAGATTCAAATGTCAGATTCCAGACCAGCAAGATTTCCAGACTCTATAGTACAGTTGTTCAGACTCGATGATTGATTTCGAGTCATCAGTTTCTAACACATACATGTATGCGGTCTTTTCAGATGTGCACATGTATGCCATCATTTGTCGTAGTCCCCATTGTAGAGATATATGTTATTCTATTTTGTATTGTTTTGTATTTTCTCCTTTTCTTTTGGACTTTTGACGTATTTTACCCATAGGCTACTCTCCTATATAAGAGAACCTAGGGCGTATGGAATAAACAAATCTTATTTTTCCCAACATGGTATCAGAGCGACGGTTCTAGACCGGAGTTCTCGAACCAAACCCTAACCCTAGCCTCCACCTTCGAGCCCTCCGCGCGCGCGCCTCCCCGCCTCGCGCCGCCCCCGGCCTCGGCCCCGCTCGGCCTCGTGCCGCCTCCAGCGTCATGCTAGGCCCCCCGCCGATCTCGGTTCCAGCCTCGGTGTCGCTCGGTCCCAGCCTCAGCGCTGCCAGCCCCTGTGTGCACTCTTGTGCGCGCATATGCGCACATCTGTGCGCGTGAAGCCCCTGGTTCCCGTACGGCCCTAGTCCCGTACGACCCCAGTTTCCATACGCGTACAATCCTAGGTCAGCGCGCGTGTGGCTCCATCCCTCGTTTCGCGCACGCGTTTCCAAGTAAATGGGTTTGGTTGCTTGAGTCTACACATGCAACTAAACCCATTAATGACCGTGTAGACAATCATATCTTCAGTCTACTACCCTAGTCTTCTATTATCATAATGTCAGAAAGCAAAGCAGACATCCCATCTACATGCGCCTTCAGAGGTCCAACGCCTATTGTGAAAATGGATGGGTCAAATTACGAACTGTGGGCAATACAGTTTATGAGTATGATGAAGTCAACCGGTAAGAAGCACATTCTTACCGAAGAAGAGCCTGCTGAGAAGACTGGGGTCAGCGCCTCATGGGAGGCAGATGATGCATATGCCAAGGTTTGGCTATCAGGAACCCTGGCAATTGAGATTGCCAATGATATTCTCCATCAGCCCACTGCAAAAGCAATGTGGGATATTCTGGCTGCTACATATTCACAGGCAAAGAATGAGACGAAGATTCTGCAACTCCAGCATGACATCTTTACCATCAAGCAGAATGGACGGCCTCTACACTCATTGTACACATCTTTACGAGGAATGTTTGAGAAGCTTTACAGCTTCATGCCTCTCACAGTCACTCCTGAGCAATAGAAGACCTATCGGAATGCCACTATGGTTGGTGTATTTCTGGCGGCTCTAGATCCAGAGTACGAGGTTGCACGTTCCCAGATCTTGGCAGACTCCACCATTCCTCCGAGGGAGCATTTCACAGACTGAGCCGTATTACTATTCCTTCATTCACTGTAAATCAGACCGCCTCAGCCATGGCAGCGAATCGAGGTCGTGGGGTCATCATCAGTTCCATGGTCGTGGACCTCGGGGTAGAGGGGGTCGTGTTCGGCCATCATGCACCTTTTGTCACCGCTCTGGACATACCGAAGACACGTGCTACTCCAAACATGGATTTCCTGCTTCCGCACAAGTAGCTGAACAGATTGAGCCCCCATCTGCTTCATCTCTGGATCAGCGCTTTGATGATCTTGTAGCCCGTCTGAGGGGCATTATTTCTCCATCCGGCCCCGTTGCATCATTACCTGCTTCTGATAGTCACTCCGATGTTGATGCTTCTGCATCCACCAATACCTCAGATAGCACTTATGCATTTACTAGCAGTAGTGGATCAGATACTTTAGAGTGGATTATGGACTATGGTGCCACACATCATCTGTGTGGTGATCAAGGTCTACTTGCAGCCTATCGACAGGTTCCTCCATGTCGTACTGTGGTTATTGCCAATGGAACGCATTCTCTGATCACTGGTCAGGGGTAGATTAGCCTGACACCCTCTATGCACCTCAAGAACGTGTTGCACGCACCTGATTTTTCTATGAATTTATTGTTCATTAGCAGCCTTACAAATGATTTACATTGTCGAGCAATTTTTGATCCATCTTCTCTCATCTTTCAGGACATCCTTACGAGCAATGTGATTAGGCGTCGCTATGAGCAAGGCGGCCTATATCGTCTCAGTCGGACACCTTATGCCGGAGTCTCCTCTCTACCTGTTGTCTCCCCCCTCCTGTGGCACTTGCACTTTGGACATCTACCGCTTCAGAAACTGTGTCGTGTGTTACCCCAGATTTCACCTCACACGTCCATCCAATGTGAGGCTTGTCAGTTGGGAAAGCACCATCGGCCTACCTTTCCCAGTCGTCAGAGTCGGAGTAGTAGCTCCAAGTTTGAGTTGTTTCATGTCGATATCTGGGGTCCTAGTCGTGTTCCTGATCATCAGAGACACAGGTTTTATATGGTTATTGTAGATGATTTCTCTCGTGTGTTTTGGGTCTTTTTGTTAAAGAATAAATCTGAAGCGGGGAATATTATCATAAATTTCATCAATGAAGTTTGTAATGTTTTTTTTGCATTTGTAAAAATTGTGAGAAGCGATAATGCCTTGGAATTTTGTACCCATACTCTCTCCAATTATTTTTCAACTCAAGGGATTATCCACCAAACATCATGTGCCTATACTTCCCAACAAAATGGAGTTGCAGAAAGGAAACATCGTCATTTACTTGATGTCACCAGATCGCTTCTCATACAGCGTCATGCCCCTCATTCTTTCTGGGACGATGCTGCCCTAACGACATGTTATCTCATTAATCGTATGCCGTCGTCTATCTTAGGTGAGAAGATTCCTTTCTCCCTTGTTTTTCCAGAAAGAGAATTGTTCTCCCTCATTCCCCGTGTGTTTGGCTCGGTGGCCTTTGTCCACCAGTTGTCTCCAGGTATTGATAAGTTCTCTCCTAGGGTTGTCAAGTGTGTTTTCGTTGGGTACTCCAGAAAACAAAAGGGGTACAGGTGTTATGATCCATTGCGCAGGAGATATTTTGTTAGTGCTGATGTTACCTTTTTCGAGTCTATTATGTACTTCTCTTCTACAGGTGATCAGTTGGTATCCTCTGGCACTGATGATGCTATATACATGCCACCACCATCACCACCTCCACCACTACCATCACCACATCCACCACTACCATCCCCTACACCTCCTGTTACCGTTCCTGTTTCCCCATTGCCATTCCACTATACCCGTCGGCCTGCTTCTGCTCATGGTCACCGCTCATCATCTAGCTCGCCTGAGGTATGTTATGAGAATATAATTAATATTGATGGATCTGACGATTTCCCTGAGCAGGATGTGTTACAGAGGCCAAATGAGGATGCAGGTGATTTGGATCTTCATATTGCACTTCGAAAACAGAAGCGCATCTGTGCGTCATATCCTGTAGCATCCACTGTTTCTTTTGATCGCTTATTTGGAGAGTTCAGGAGCTTTGTCATTGCACTATTGGTGGTGGATATTCCACGGAATTACCAAGATACGTTGAAGGATAGTAGATGGCACATTTAGCCATGGAAGAAGAAATGAGTGCTCTTCAGTCAAGAGGTACCTGGAGCCTTGTTACTGCACCTACCGATGTGTCTACAGTGAGCTGCAAGTGGGTATTTATGGTTAAGCAGAATGCAGATGGCGACATTGACAGATACAAGGCACGTCTGGTTGCTTGTGGCTTTACACAGACATATAGGGTGGATTATCTTGATACATTCTAGACAGTTGCTCGTCATTCCACCCTATGGATCCTCCTCTCTGTTGCGGTTACTCGTGATTGGTCACTATTCCAATTAGATGTCAAGAATGTATTTTTATATGGTGACTTGCAGGAGGAAGTCTACATGCAACAACCACCTAGTTTTGTTGTTGAGGGGGAGTGTTCTAAGGTGTGTAGACTTCATAAGTCCATCTATGGCCTTAAGCAGAGCCCCAGAGCTTGCTTCCAAAAGCTCTCAGACCTGTTTGAAAAACATGGGTATAGATGTTCCAATGCAGATCATTCCCTGTTCGTACAGAAGACATCCAGAGGTATTATTACAATTATGGTGTATGTAGATGATATCTTGATTACAGGTGATGATGGATAAGGAATTCAGAGGGCGAAAGAAATGCTGGGTCGTGAATTTGTCACCAAGGACCTTGGAGTTCTTAGATATTTTCTGGACCGGAATTCGCCAGAAATCCTCATGGGCTGGTAATGACCCAAAGGAAATATGTCACTGACCTGTTGAGTGAAACAACAATGCTTGGTTGCCGACCTGCCACTACACCCATGGATCCCAGTATGAAATTATATGATGACGACACTGATGAGGTGGATAGGAGAAGATACAGAGAACTGGTGAGCAAGCTTCTCTATGTTACTATTACCAAACCCGATATCTCTTTTGTTGTTAGTCGGGTGAGCCAGTTCATGGAGCAACCACGTCAGGTACATATGGATGCTATACATATGATACTCAGGTATCTTAAGTCATCTCCAAGTGCAGGTCTGTTGTTCAAGAAAGACAAGGAGATTACTATTTCAACATGTGCAGATGCAGATTAAGCAGGATGCCCTAAGGATAGGAAGTCCACCACTGGATTTGTTGTGTATGCCAGAGACTCTCTGGTCTCTTGGAGAAGCAAGAAGCAAAAGGTTGTAGCAAGATCCAATGCTGAGTCTGAATATAGGGCTATGGCTCAGATCAGTACAGACATGATGCGGGTGAAAGCTGTTCTTACAGATCTATATATAGAAGTCCCTCTTCCTATGGCTCTGGAATGTGACAATCAAGCTGCCCTATTTATTGCAAATAATCCAGCATTTCATGAACGAACCAAGCACATTGAGGTTGATTGTCACTTCATACGAGATATGATTCAGAAGGGGTTTATTTCTACATCCCATGTTAGCTCAGCGGACCAAACTGCAGACATCTTTACCAAGGCGTTACTTCGAGGGCCATTCCAGAAGTGTTCGTCCAAGCCGAGCATGATTGACATCTATGCTCCACCTTGAGGGGGAGTGTAGAGATATATGTTATTCTATTTTGTACCGTTTCGTATTTTCTCTTTTTCTTTTGGACTCTTGATGTATTTTACCCATAGGCTACTCTCCTATATGCGAGAGCCTAGGGCGTATGGAATAAACAAGTCTCTTATTTTTCCCAACACCCATCATTCTTGTTTTCGGACACAGTTTTCATGTGAGCCATAGGGACTCTAGAGTAGAGGACCATTCCTTATGCCATATTGGCTAGGGTTTTCATGTGGTTTCATAGGGACTCCAGAGTAGAATACCTTTCTCCAGATGGGAGAGACTGAGTTCTCCGACGAGGAGACTTCTTCAGACTCCATTCTCAAGTGATCGTGAACTCCAGTACGAGATCCTTCCGAGGTTCCTATGAGAGAGAACCCACTTCGAGTTCCCTACGAGAGAGAACCCACTTCGAGTTCCCTACGAGAGAGAACCATCTTCATAGATCTACGTATGGATAACTAGCGATGCTCTTTGTGCGGCCTTTTTAGAGATGGAGCATTTGTCCACATATTGTGGCGGGCCAGAGTACTCCGACGAGGAGACTCATTTCAGTTACAGTGACTCTGACAGACGTAGTACAAAGCACATGCTCTTCGACGAGGAGATTCAGTTGACTCACACTCCAGCCCGTTCGTCCTCCTCACTTGCACGGCATGAGAAGCAACGTCATCGACAACAGCCGACAATTGTGCGTGTTGAGTTGATATTGTTTGTAGTGTCATGTATTATGAGTTGAGTTTTCTTTCTGTTTGTCCAAGCTGAGCCTTGCATGCTCCAGCTTGAGGGGGAGTGTTGGATTATTGTTCATATGTGTCACTTATGAGGGAGATGGGTAAAAGGATCCCTCCAGGATCCGTTTACCCCATCCAGTTGTTTAGTCCCACATCTACCAGTTTGGGGATGTGGAGACTCAGTGGGGGCTATATATCGACCCCCACATCTATTGTATTCAGATGAGAAAAAGCAATGAAGCATATGGTTCTCTGAGGCCTTCTCCCGTGGTTTCATCACGCCCCTTAGGGAGTAGGGTTCCACATAAAATCTTGTTCTTCATATTTCACATTTCTTGATTTAGTGCTCTGTTTATCAAATCACTTCCGCATTCCTATTTTCTAACAAACAAATACTGTTAACTCCAATTAGAGTTCAGGGTACCAAATAAGTAGGTACTCTACTTCCAAATGATGGGCATGCTCCCTTGTTAAGCTAAATGAAAGGATATAAAATTGATTAGTTCATTGCACATTGGAGCCTATGTAGAATGCTTGAAGTACCGCAGTATCCATGGCATAAATCCCAGAAATTTGTGGAGATGCTTGTCCTATGAGACCCTTGAGTATGCTCAAAATCAAGAAGGTCCTTATTGGCATAAGTACCACTTACTGAAATGTAGCTAGGGTTGCATTGCGATATCTTGTTGAAACTAAAGGATGATACAACTTGTCGCCACACCAGTTGAGAAGCTATGCCATAAATAGGTGTGCATAATGATTAATCAATAACTGTGACTAATTGGAGTCCGAGGTTGTACATGATTTTACCATGTACAATTCACTATAGTTATCAACTTGCTCTATTGCTACTACTATAAGCTCTAATGTCCACCGACTTCACCTAGGAATAAGAAGAAGCATATCATCAGAATAATGAAGTAGTTTTAGCCAGAAATCTGATTTTTATTATTTGACTAAAAAAGATAGAAAAATATTTTTCCAATCAAGAGCTGTCAGTTTTCGACCAATTGCTTTACTGAAGTTAAACACATAAACTGGATAGAGATGCTAGGAAACATGTGAATTTAGCTATTTTAAGTCCAAAAGAACCCTAGAGTACATTGTTTATTTTGCCACCTTTTTCTTCCTCTCACGATTACGATTAAAAAATGTTACAATATGCCTACACAATCCATGGGGATACAGAGGGTAGTATAATGCGAAGCATCTCTTTTTGCCTCTTTTTCCCATATGTGTTTCCATAGAAGTAAATTTCAGGAGCATAAAACACAATATTAAACAGTAACCACGAGAATTCTGTCTACAGAAATATATATTTATAAATTGCAAAAAAAGCATCCGATAAGAGAGATGGAAAATAAAAGATATGTAGAAAAGAGCCGTGCCTTTGTTCGAGAAAAGAGTAAAATTAAGCTGAAAGTATGGGCAATTGCTTCATAGACCTCTGGGGTATTTTTTGAAGATATGGCCTGATCCCAAAGAGATGATAGAAGAAATGATATCTGATGACTGCTCAGTCGAAGTGGAATTGGCTCCTAAAGTTTAGTTCAATATAAAAGAAAATCAGATAATTAATATTAAAACTATATCGAAATGACAGTCATCATTAGAGCGCTCTTAGAAATATGCACCGTGTCCTGAGACTCTTGGCTAGTGTTGCTCGAAGTGTCCTCCTCAGTTTCAGGTACACTAGAGAGTGTCGTGCTAAAAACGCGGCTATGAGAAGACTGCAACCTGTACAGTTTTTCCCCATCATCAATGCTTTTAGGTTCTTCAAAGTCAATAGATGTTTTTTCAGAGTTATCTGGGGCACTTCTCCATAGAGCACCCTTGTCCCTCCTCAATTTCTCAAAAAGAGCAGCTGAAGAAGAGAAAACAGAAACTGTTCTTGAAAGCGTCCTTCTGAAACTAGTTGATTTAGGAGTCTTCGAGTTAGCAGACCATGTGCAAGGACAGACGGAAGAGGGTACAAGAACAACGGCAAAAATGCGATGGGCACCCACTTGAATTTCATGATCAGGGTAGACCATAGCCAAGAGCAACTGATGTAATAATGTTTCGGGAAAAGCCTGCAAAAGGCAGCAAATATGTTTGGTAAGAAGCAAAAAATCCAAAGACTAACTGATTTATATAACTTGCCTTATTCCGATATGATAAGTTCGGAATTGATGCAATTATCTGGGAAGTACGGTAAACAGTTGCAATTGTTGTCCTAGCAACTGATATATTTGTTGAAACATTCTCCAGCATCACTGCCATGGTATCAAGAATTGGTCCAGCATCACCAACCTATTCAAAGACAAAGGCTTCTTCTTTGAATCCAAATAATAAGATAAATGGAAAACATAGATTATGACACCAATTTCCCAAGTATAAAAATAGATGAACACTTATGTTTCTGGTTTATAAAAAATAATATATCTATCCAAAAAAATCCAGGGCCAGCTTGTGGGAATTTTTTGTATATATTTCTCAGATGATGTGCTACATCCTGTTTTCAACGGGATCTCAGCACTACACAACAACAAACGTTTTTCCCACAATTAAATAGGGTCAGCTACATGAAATTTTTGGCCTTAAAGAAAAAGCTACATGAAATTTTTGCTTTCCTTCAGATTTATTTTGGGTAATTCTTGAGCTTAAATCCAAATAATTAAGATCCCTTTGAATAGTCTTATTCCAGCACTTCTTGGGCCTTCTTCGCCCTCTCTTACCATCTCAACATCCCAAATATCGCATCTTCTAACTGGTGCATCAACCGACCTCCTTTACAAATGGTCAAACCATCTTAAGTGGTTTTCTCTCATTTTATCCTATATTGGAGCTACACCAACTTTCCTTCCGATCACATCATTCCAAATCCGATCACATCATTCCAAATCCAATCTTTTCATGTATGACCATACATCCACCTTAACATTTTCATATATGCACTAGTCAAGTAAAAATTAAAATCCTATATTTGTTACAGAAACATACAATATTATCCAAAAAAATACATGATTTAAAAATCCACGACAAGATTTTTTTGAAAATACTTGGTACAAGTATATTACTGAATCAAAGAACATGGGAGAAGATGGTTAAATGTACTAAAATTTTACACATTGAGGAAAGGCCTGAATTTGTGCAAAGTAGCATAACAGAACTAATTGGGAATCAAATAAATCTAAAAAATAGACTCAGTGATGGTGAAACCTGTTTCCCGTGCATGAAAATCTTGAAAAAAGAATTCATAACCATAGATGATCAAGTAAATTCTGGAATCAGTATTATCTACCTTATTTGATAACTGCACAAGGCATTCGTCAACGGCTGCCTGAAATTTTTTGTTCCATTTTACATCGTCATCCCTCTCTGTATCCCCGAGTGAATATTGCATGCTTCTGCGCAAATGTCTCATAAGATCGGTGACTGCACCAATCGTAGCAATAGTTCCAAGCGATGGCTGCACTTTTGATTGTTTTGCAAGATATGTTGTTACTCCAACAATATCAAACTGCCTGCCTTGGTCTTTCACAACAGACTTGCGATCTAGGTGCTTGATCAAGATGGATAGCAACAAATGTGCCCTTTGTCCTAAAGTTCAAATTAAGAGAAACATTGTCATCCCACAAGAATAAGATAATATTTCTGTTTTTTTTGTTTAATAGGTGCTGCCTCGCAAGGAAAATAGTATACCAGATTGTTCCATTAACAGATGGAGTTCTGAGAGCACTGACAATGCAAGACCATCTTGAGGGGACCATTGGTTATTATCATCAAAGTAACGAAATAAGGACTCCGAAATACGGCGCAATGTAGTGGCTTCCTTGGCAAGTTTTGCCATGTTATGCACACAAGCTCTAGACCAGAACTTAGGACTGTTGAGCTCTTCCCTGTTTGAACATAACATACACATGAATTTAAGAGTGGGTAGATAAATGAGTGAAAAGTTTGAAAAAAGGCATACACTGTGAGATTGCGTTCTGTATCATTTGCAATCTTCTGCCAGGAAGGAAAACTTGAAATGGCAGCATGTAGAGCCAAACCATGACCCTCATCTTTAAAAGCTTCCTGAACCCACTGATTCTGGTCATTGTTGCTATCAGAACTTTCCGTATTACTTAGAGGTTTCTCATAATTATCCAACACAACTGACACAACCTGAACATTTAGAGCAATCGTCGACAAAAACAATAGTGTGATTAGATACATGGACAGGGGAGGCGCTTTCCATTCTGATCCATCAATCCAAATATGATGCCAGAAAAATAATGACAAAATGTTACAATTGTTTGAAATCAGCAGCATCCATGCAATAGAAATGCATATTTATCAGCTAAATCAATTACGGAACTGCACCAAGAATAATACATGTTGAGATATAAAGCTGAAACTGGAAACATGGCTTCGCCACAAGTTGATTGCTTTTGATACAATTTCATACCTTTTTTACATCTTGGACTGCAAAGCATGTATGCTCTTTTACAACAAACAAAAATGATGCTTGTTAGACGGACTATCTAATTAGCTGATTGACAAAATGTTGCAACTGTTTGAAATCAACAATGTCCGATCAATAGAAATGCATATTTATCAGCTATATTCAAATAGACATGAAAATAACATTATCTGTTACGGAAAATCAATTAATGAACTGCATCATGTCGAGAATAGTTAATGTTGAGATATAAAGCTGAAACCAAATGCATAGTATTGCCACAAGTTATTTTTTAAATCTAATTTCAAACTTTTTTTTACATCTTGGATTGCAAATCATGTGTACAATCTTTTACAACAAACAAAAGTGATGCTTGTTAGACGGACTATCTATCTATTTAATTGGCATTCTATAAATATAAATCCAAAACATTGAGCAAAACAATTAGTGACATCCTGGAAAATATAAATCCATAACATTGAGCAAATGATATACTAAATTGGCGACATCACACAGAAAAGGAATTTCTGTGGCACACTCATGTCTAAGATAACACCGAAAACATAGTCCCGTCTCTACTTCAACCCACACAACCGGCCATGCCAAGTATACATGCTTGTGTCCATATTGGTAGAGTGACAACACATGAAAAGTAGAATGGGGTTGGCATCTTGCATTTACCAACATATGCTGCTCAGAGGATGTTCACATCCTGTGCCCATTCAAGACGACGTTTGCAGAAAATGCCAGGAAAGTCGAAAAGACCACTTTAAATTATATTATCAATAAAGGAAAGCTTGGAATTTGGGTTTCCATCGTTATTTATAAGAACTAAAAAATGTGTGGTACAGAGGTGGAATTAAAAGGGCATGCTTTAAAGCTATGTCTAAGGATAGAACAGAGGAAAGTGTCACAAACTACAAAATAGCGAAGAAGGAAGCAAAGAAGGCTGTAAGCGAAGCTAAGTCAAAAGCTTATGAAGTTTTGTATAAAAACCTCGACTCTAAGGAGGGTCAGAAGGATATATTCAGGTTAGCCAAAGCAAGAGAAAGAAAGACCAAAGACCTTTATCAAGTGAGATGCATTAAGGACGAGGAAGGTCACGTACTTGTCACCCAGAAGGATATAGAGGCTAGATGGGAGCAGTATATCCATAAACTTTTCACTGGGGAAGGAAATAGAGATATCATTTTGGGTGATCTAGCTAGTAGTGAAAGTTACTTGAATCGTGCAAACTATAGACGAATACAAAGAAAGGAAGTAGAGGAAGCTTTGAAGGTTACGAGACCTGGGAAAGGTGTAGGACCGGATGACATTCCTGTAGAAGTATGGAGAGTTTTAGGTGAGCGTGGTTTGACTTGGCTTACGCATCTATTCAATGTTATTTGGCGAAGCAAGGAAATGCCTGAAGATTGGAGGAGTATCGTGGTGCCTCTTTATAAAAATAAAGGAGACAATCAAAATTGTTCAAATTACAGAGGTATCAAGATGATGAGTCACACTATGAAATTTGGGAACGTATGATCGAAAGAAATTTGAGGCAAGTTTCCAAAGTAAAAGAAAACCAATTCGGATTCATGTCAGTTCGCTCAACTATTGAAGCCATCCGTTTGCTGAGGAGAACAATGAAGATTTATAGAGCTAAAAGGAAGAACCTCCATATGATCTTTATTGATTTGGAGAAGGCTTATGATTCGTCCCACGAGAGATATTGTGGAGAGTTTTGGAGAAGAGACAAGTACATGTCCTATATATTAACCTCATAAAAGATATGTATGATAGGGCTTTATCTTGTGTGAGGATCCCGTTTAGGAAGACTGACTATTTTGACATCAACATTGGTTTACATCAAGGCTCAGCTTTGAGTCCATTTCTTTTTACTTTGATTATGGATGACTTGACAAGTCACATTCACGATGAGTTACCTTGGTGTATGTTATTTGCTGATGATATTGTGTTGATTGACGAGACTAGAGATGGAGTAAATGAGAAACTTGAGGTCTGGAGACATGTATTGGAGACTAAAGGATTTTGTATAAGTAGGGCTAAGACGGAATATATGGAGTGCACCTTTGATGGAAGCAATGGTGAAGGTGTCGAGGTAAAGATTGGTGACGATAACATTCGGAAGAGAGATTCTTTTAGATATCTGGGATCTATTTTGCAACATGATGGGTAAATTGATGGAGATGTTACTAATAGAGTAAATGCAGGCTGGCTAAAGTGAAGAGGAGCCTCTGTTGTGCTCTGTGATAAGAAAATTCCTTTAAAAATTAAAGGAAAGTTTTACAAAGCAACCGTGAGATCTGCTATGCTTTGTGGATCTGAATGTTGGCCTGTAAACCATAGACATGTGCAGAGAATAGTTGTAGCCGAAATGAAAATGCTAAGGTGGATGTGTGGACACACACGTAAAGATCGGATTCGGAATGAGGCAATCAGAAAGAAAGTTGGTGTAGTTCCGATCAAGGATAAGATGCGAGAAAACCACTTAAGATGGTTTAGTCATTTGCAAAGAAAATCAGCTGATGCACTGGTTAGGAGATGCGAGTGTTGGGATATTGAACCGGCTAAGAGAGGGCGAGGTCGGCCTAAGAAGTGTTGGAAAGAGACTATACGAAGGGATCTTAGTTTTTTGGATATAGGCCCGGGATTGACCCAACATAGATCTGAATGAAGGCGAAGAATCCATGTAGCAGACCCTACTTAATTGTGGGAAAAGGTTTTGTTGTTGTTGTTGTTACAGAGAGAGATGGATATAGGATTATCTTGATTAGGACGGTCTTGGGAAAATATAGTCCCGATATCTTATTTTCTCACCCAAATTTGGATCAAGGGAAGTATCTGAAAGGAGTTCTGGAATGTGCTTGATTGATTAGTTGCACCAAAAAATCCAATGGAGATGCAATCTCCTTGTGTGGATAATTAAATTTGACATGTGGTAAAAGGTGCTTTATAACAAATCAGTGCCCTCTGAAAATTAGGCTTTCCAAGACAGGCAAAAACTATTTCTTGGCTTTTATAATAGCTGATTTTAATGGTGAAACCCTTGTTCGAAAAACAGATCATTCATAACATATGGTTTAGTAAGAAAAATCACCGATATTTAACTCATGGAGAAAGAGGCGGTCTGTGTTGATTTATTGGTAAGTGCATAAATACCCACCTCAGTGGTAATCTGAGAAATTTCTTATATTCCAATCTGTATTTTTAGTGCAGAAACTTCGCCAACTATGAATCACAACAAAGACTCATGGACCAATTTTGACCAATTGTACAAAATTCGGATTCGGAATGATGCAATTAGAAAGAAAGTTGGTGTAGCTCCGATCGAGGATAAGATGCGAGAAAACCGCTTAAGATGGTTTGGTCATTTGCAAAGAAGGTCAACTGATGCACCGGTTAGGAGATGCGAGTGTTGGGATGTTGAGCCGGCTAAGAGAGGGCGAGGACGGCCCAAGAAGTGTTGGAAAGAGACTATACGAAGGGATCTTAGCTTTTTGGATATAAGTCCGGGATTGACCCAAGATAGATCTGAATGGAGGCGAAGAATCCATGTAGCCGACCCTACTTAATTGTGGGAAAAGGCTTTGTTGTTGTTGTTGTTGTTGTACAAAATTCCTTCATGGATACGGATAAAATGACTCACGGGCATTTAATCACTGAAAGACACATGATGGAAAGAGTCGGTGTGAGATATTTCAACCATTGATACATTCAGGCAAAATTCCCATCTCAAAGGCACATGTTATGCATCTCAAATTAAAGTCTTCTAAATGATAACTGCATGGATTAACATAATTCTTCCCAGACCGCAGTCTCTCATGAGAAAAATGATTATACACAATGAACAATACCACACAAACTCAATACACTGTTTTTTTCCTGAAGAAGAAAAAAGAAAGGATGGGCACTCGCAATGGTGTCAGCACTGCTATGTATTAACAGATAGCAAACCCAAAATCACAAAATCCAAGACTCCAAAAAGAGAACTGAAATTCTTTAAAGAAAGGGAAACATACATTGTCAAATTCTGACAAAATATGGGAGTGTTCGCCCATAAACCAGACCTGTAGATGGAAGAATAGAAGTACTTAGATAAGAAACATATGCAAAAAATAAAGACATCTTAAAGACAGATTTTGTAGATGGCGCAAAAGAAAAAGATGTTCTTTGTAAAATGCATAAAGATATGGACATAAAGATGGAAGCATGCACTGCACAAAGACCTCTGAAATAAGAACGAATTATCAAGAAGAGGATGAAATGCAATATAATAATTATTTGAAAAGCAAATACAATATGGTAATATCATTTAGAAAACAAAGAAAGCTGCAAAAGAAAGAAGCAAAGAAACATTAATATAATACAAACAAGTATGAACACACCATGGATGAAAGAGCTTGCAGTGCTGCAGCTCGGACCTGATCAGCCTTTTCATCCTCTCCCACCTCTTGAACTAGTTGACAAAGAGTCGGGGTCAAACCCTCTAAGTTGAACATATAGGTTCCATCAGTCTGGTTATGACAACCAAACATATATTATAGCATAAAGCATGTAATTACACAAAGGGCACAAAAGGCACAATACTAGTCCATGAGCAGCATATCAGATAAAAGGCACATGTATGGACTACAAATGCACAAAGAGGTAGGGTTACCTGATTATTTACAAAATCAAAGAGCGCACGGCATCCCAAAATTCTCATTTCATGTTGCCGAGTTTGCTCCAAGCAGGTTTGTATAATGTTGAGTAAGCTACTAGCAAACAATGACCTGAAAATTTTACAACTTTTGCTAATTAAGCATGAAAGTCAATTGTTGCACATTGCAATATTTAGATCTTCGCCTGCAAATATCGTGAAATGTTTTTTTCCCTAAAATGTCAGCCATCCATCATTCACCAAGAACCAAAGCATGGTTAGTCCAACATGACATTTTTATGACACCATCAGTCCAACATGACACAATGACTTAATACAAGAGTATGCCTACTCATGCAAAATTCAATGTCTTATCACACTAGGCACAACATTCTCCATGTAATATTATTAATTTCCCGTGTATGAAAAACATTGCAATCTTCTGAACCCAAAATATTAAAAATAATTCTAGTGTTGAACCCACATAATATCTACTGACTTCCCGTCTTAAAGCTCATCGAAAATCTAATAAAACTGAAAACTACCCAGAATGATCCCATCTATCTGTACCAGATGGCTTCTCAGTGTTTTTCTACAAGGAATTCTAAGATGTCTAGGACGACATTGTAGCTGTAGCAGGAGTTCAAGGAGGGTAATCACGACTTTGAGAGGCTTAATTAAAGCCTTACTTTTTCTTCTCCCGAAGAAGGATGTGTCTACTCAAGTAGGGGACTTTAGACCTATTACCCTATCGAACAACATATACTTAATAATTGTCAAGGTGCTTGCTAATCGTCTCTGTGATATTATGAGCAGTATTATCTCCCCAGAGTAAACGGCATTTGTTCCAGGAAAACATATGGATGATGGATGGGTGCTCGCCTCTAAAATGGTTCTTGATTGGAAGAGGAATAACAAAAAGCGCCTACTTTGGAAGGCGGATTTTCCAAAAGCGTATAACTATATTGATTGGTGCTTCATTTGGGCATCTTTGCAGTGGAGGGGTTTTCCTGAGATGTGGATAGCATGGATTAAACGATGCATTACGATGGCTTCTTTCGTCGTAGTTGTAAATGGAAGGCCAGAAAGGGGGTTCTTCCAGCGACAACGGGGAATTCGTCAAGGTTGCCCTCTGGCCCTACTTTTTATCATCGTTGTTGATGCTCTAACAACTATGATGTGACTGGCCAATGAGGGGAATTTATGTGTAAGATACTTCAGGGATGACATATCAATACCGATTATGCAATATGCCGATGATAGTATGATCTTTTTGGAGGGAGGGATAGATCAGGTGAGATGTGCATCGTTGACTATGGACATTTTCAGACACATCTCTAGTTTTCATATTGTTGAGATTACTGTACATCTTTGGTGTAATTTCTTATTTTATTTTCTTTATGTACCTCTCTTAATATTTACCCAGGGTTTTTCTCCTATATAAGAGAGTCCTGGGGTCTCATGAATAAACAAGTCATTCATTCATCCCAACATGGTATCAGAGCAACGGTCCTAGATTGGGGTTCCTGTATCCCACCCTAACCCTACCCGTCCCCTCCCCCCGCACACCGCCTCCACCCCCCACCCTCCCCTAGTGCACCGCCTGCAGCCACGACGCATGCGCGCATCATGCCTTGCTCCCGCTCCAGTGCCTGCAGCCACAACGCCTGCGCCTTGCTCCCGCGCATCGCGCCTTGCCCCCGCGCATCGCGCCCTCGCACCGCATCTGTGTGCCCCGCGCATCTGCGCACCAACGCCTGTGCCTCGTGCCTTGCCCCAGTGTATGCGTCTGTACGCCTCACACATCTGCACACATCACGTACCAGTGCGCATCAAGCACCAACGCACATCGCGCACCAATAGCATGCACCCACGCACCAGTAGCTTGCACCCACGCACCAGTAGTGTGCACCCGCGCACATCTGCGCACCAGTGCACACCCGCGTGCATCTGCGTGCACGCACGTATATCTGTGTGCATATTTAGTGCATCCGCGTGCATCTGTATGTGTCGCTGCCCTTTGCGCCCGTACGGCCTAGCCTACAACAACATGAGATGAGGATGGTTGTATGAGTCTACAACTACAACCAATCCTCTATATGTGATTGTGTAGACTCATTTATAACGGTCTACTCCTCAGTTTTGTCCTGGATTTCGGCGTTCTTGCTACCGTGTCAGAAAATAAGGGTGATGTTTTCTCGTCCGATGCCTTCAAGGGCCTGGCTCCCATCGTAAGATGGATGGGACCAACTATGAGTTGTGGTCTATGTTGTTTCGTACCCTGATGTAGTGCCATAACAAGGAGGACAATCTGACGGATCCAGAGCTGGAGGACAAGACTGGGGCTAATGCTTCTTGGAAGCAAGATGATGCATATGCTCGCATTTGGCTCTCCGGGACGCTCACCATGGAGATTGCCAATGATATTGTCAATCGACTCGACTATATGGGATATCTTAGCAGCCACTGTTGTAAAAGTCGGCCGACTAGGCCGATTAGTCGGTCCGGCTAGTTGAGTTGAGGGGATAGCCGACTCGACTAGGCCTAGTCGGCCATTAGTCGGTCCACCCGACTAATCAGGTCGACTAGTCGACCTAGGCGGCCGATTATACTCGGCTGACTTTTACATAGATGTTTTTTATTTTTTTTATTTTTTACTTTTTTTAAATCAAACCTATTCTAATATGCTTAGTGTTATATTTAAAGTCAATTACTCCTTTTGTTTCATTATAATGGTATAGAAAATGTTCAAATCTATACAAATATATAAGAATATATGTATAAAAAATGATTTATATTGCAAATATATAAGAATATATGTATAAAAATGATTTATATATTATAAATAAATAAAAAAATTCAAAACTGACTAATGGCCGACTAAATCCGATTAGTCGCCCGACTGCCGATTAATCTTTAGTCAGTGACCCCACCGACCGAGTACCAACTACCGATTTTTGCAACCTTGTAGCCACGTATGGACGGGCGAAAAATGAAAGAAAAATTTTATAGTTGTTGTTTGATATTTTTTCGACCAAGAATAATGGTCGACCTCTTCATGCACACTTCTCGCATCTTAGAGGCATGTTTGAGCGTCTGCATATCTTCATGCCTATTACTACAAGCACTGAGCAACAACAGTTATATCGGAATGCAACTATGACATTAGTATTTTTGTCATCTTTAGACTCTGAGTACGATGCAACACGTACTCAGCCACTTATTGGAGAGACAATACCTCCGATGGAGGAGGTTTACAAGAGGCTGAGCAGAAATACTACATCCTCTATTACTGTAGCTCAGACTCCTGCTATGACAGCCTCTCGTGGCAGAGGAGGAACTTTGCAGTTTCGTAGTTGAGGACCACGTGGTCGAGGAGGAGGTCGTCAACGAGGTCCATGTTCCCATTGCCATCGTCCTGGTCATTCTGAGGACACATACTATCAGAAGCATGGCTATCCAGCCTCCGCTCGAGTTGCTGAGCAGACCGAGCCTACTTCTACAACTGCTCCGGCTCATGATGTACGCTTTGATGAGATTGTTTCCAGGCTGCGAGAGATGATGACTACTCCTGCTACTTCGCTCGTAGGTTCTTCAGATGTTGCACATATTGCTAGAGCCTCTTCGAGCTTGTCAGGTATTTCTTATGCCCTTACCAGTAGCAGCAATTCATATTTGTCTGACTGGATCATGGACTCTGTAGCATCTCATCATATGTGTAGCGATCGAGCACAATTTACTTCTTACAGGTCTATCCCTCCAGGTAGATCAATGGTGATTGCCAATGGGGTTCATCTACCCATTGTTGGACAGGGGGAGATTGTTCTAGCTCCCTCGATGCATCTGCAAAATGTCTTACATGCTCCAGCATTTAAGATGAATCTTTTGTCTATTAGTCAGATTACAAAAGATTTACATTGTCGTGCTATATTTGATCCTTCTCTTGTGTTTCAGGACATATTGACGGGCAAGGTGATTGGATGTGGTCGTGAGCAAAGGGGACTTTACAGACTTGTCCAGCCTCCTTGGGCAGGGGCTGCTACTATCCCTTCTGATTTGTCTCCATGTTTCTGTGGCATCTTTGCTTTGGACACCTTCCTCTGCAGAAGCTGTCATGTCCTCCCGCAGATCTATACTCGTAATAGCTTGGAGTGTGAGGTGTGTCAGCTTGGGAAGCACCATCGTTCCTCTTTTCCAAGTCGTCAGAGTTGTCACAGTGATCAGTTGTTTGAGTTGATTCACTTTGATATCAGGGGTCCTAATCGTATTCCTGATCGTCAGGGATATCGGTTTTATATGGTTGTTGTATATGATTTATCTAGATTATCTAGGGTATTTCTGATGAAGAATAAGTCT
The DNA here is from genome assembly GCA_037367405.1 of Ottelia alismoides. Classification (NCBI taxonomy): domain Eukaryota; kingdom Viridiplantae; phylum Streptophyta; class Magnoliopsida; order Alismatales; family Hydrocharitaceae; genus Ottelia; species Ottelia alismoides. The sequence continues at coordinate 147,626 of JAZKJV010010112.1, forward strand.
GAAGCTGGTCCTATTATCAAATCTTTTGTTATTGAGATTAAAAATATTTTTTCTGCTAATGTGAAATTTATTCGCACTGGCAATGCCTTGGAGTTTTCTACTTTACAATTATCAGATTTTCTCATATCTATTGGTGTTGTTCATCAAACTTCGTGTGCTTATACTTTACAGCAGAATGGTATTGCTGAAGACAAATACCGTCATCTTTTAGATGTCACAAGGAAACTTTTGATTCAGAGTCAAGCTCCTCATTCTTTCTGGGGTGATGCGGTTCTTACTGCATGTTACTTGGTGAACCGCATGCTGTCTACTATGCTTGGAGAAACATTCCTTTCTTGATTGCGTTTCCCGAAAAGGACTTATTCTCACTTACCCCCAGAGTCTTTGGATCTGTGGCTTTTGTCCACAATTTTACTCCTGCTCGTGACAAGCTCTCTCCTAGAGCTATCAAATGCGTGTTCGTTCGCATTCTCGTACCCAAAAAGGGTATATATGTTTTGATCCTGTTAGGATAAAATATTATGTGGGTGTTGATGTCACATTTTTTGAGTATATTATGTATTTTCTCCTACAGGTGACAAGTTGTCTAATGTTGACTCGGATGAGCACAGTGTTGCAATAGTCGGCCGACTATCCCGAATAGTCGGTCCGACTATGAGGTGCGGGGGATCCCCGACTGAACAGACCTCCAGTCGGTCAATAGTCGGCCGACTATTCGGTCGACTGGCCCGACTATTAGGCCGGTTGGAGTTTGACTTTTGATATTTTTATTTTTTTTATTTTCAATTTTCAGTTTTTATGGGTTACATTTTACCACGGTATCGTAACAAATGTCAAATTATATATATCTATTATATTGATTGGTACTTTTATCTTGGATTCATGCTAATTAATGACCATATATGCATAAAAATATAAGAATATATGTATTATAAATAATTTTTATATTAAAAAATACAAAACCGAATAATTCCAAATAGTCGCCCGAATACAGATTATTCTCTATTCAGTGACCCCTCCGACTGAATACCGAATACCGTCTTCTGCAACACTGGATGAGGATATCTTCGTTCCTCCACCTCTTATATCTCCACCAACAAGTCCTCGTGTTGAGTCTCAGTCACCTTCACCTCCTCCACCTCCTCCTCCGTCTACCATGACTCAATTCCTACCTCGTTTTTACATTCACAGGTCCTCTACTCGCCTCTATGCTCCTGCACCTTCCTAGTCATCCAGCATGCCCCAGGTATATAGTGAACACATTGTTTCTACGGATGACACTGGTATTATGCTTGATCCACATGATACAACACAGGAGAATCTAATAGTAGAGAACAGAGAGGTTGATGACCTCGATGTACCTATTGCCTTGAGGAAGCCCCATCGCAACTGTGTTACGTACCCCTCTAGCTGCGCATCCTTCCTTGGACCATCTTTCAGAGGAATACATGAAGTTTGTTATGGGCCTCTCAACTATTATTATACCTCAAACATATCAGGAGGCCCTACAAGATAGCAGTTGGCGACTTGCCATGGAAGAGGAGATGGCTTCTTTGCAGTCTCGTGGTACCTGGAGTGTTGTTTCTGCCACTCCAGGTGCATCTGTTGTGGGGTGCAAATGGATATTTACGATGAAGCAGCAAGCGGATGATAATGTGGGTCGCTACAAGGCAAGGCCTGCAGTATGTGGATTCACCCAGACTTATGGGGTGGATTATTAGGATATCTTCTCTCCAGTGGCCAAACACCTAACATTACACATTCTTCTATCAGTTGTTGTTTCACAGGACTGGTCTCTTTTACCAACTTGATGTGAAGAATGCATTTCTTTATGGAGATCTACAGGAGGAGGTTTATATGCAGCAGCCACCAGGGTTTACTGCTGAGGGGGAGTCTCAGAAAGTGTGTAGGCTCCACAAGGTGATCTATGGCATAAAATAGAGTCCCAGAGCTTGGTACCATAAGCTTTCAGAATTGATAGAGCGTCAGGGGTTTGCCCGGTCCACTGCTGATCATTCACTTTTTGTCCAGAGGACACAGAGAGGTACTGTGGCTATTCTCGTCTATGATGATGATATTATTGTCACGGGTAATGATGAGCAGGGCATTCAAATGGCCAAGGAGTTCCTAAGTCAGCATTTGTGACCAAAGACCTTGGCAATCTTCGATACTTCCTTGGATTAGAGTTCACCAGGAACCATCTTGGTCTTGTGATGACCTTGAGGAAGTTTGTTACCGATATTCTTCTATAGACAGGCATGACAGGGTGCAAACCTGCTACTACTCCTATGGATCTAAGTATGAGAATTTATGATGATAATACTGAGGACATAGATCAGAGGAGATACAAAGAGCTAGTTGGGAAACTTCTATATGCCACCATCACTATGCCAGATATATCCTTTGTCGTGAGCTCAGTGAGCCAGTTCATGGAACAACCTAAGAAGGTTCATATGGATGTTGTCTATATGATTTTGAGATATTTGAAGTCCTCACCAGGAAGTGGGCTTATATTCAATAGAAGCACTTCTCTTGATGTAACAGCATGTGTAGACGCTGATTATGCAGGATGCCCTAAGGACAGGAAGTCTACTTCTGACTATGTTATATTTGTTGGCAGCTCACTCGTGTCATGGAAAAGTAAAAAATAGACAGTGGTTGCTATATCTAGTGCAGAATCTGAATACATGGTCATACTCAGGGAAGCATAGAGATGATGTGAGTGAAGTCGGTTTTGACAAATCTTGCAGTTGATGTACATCTTCCTATGCAGCTTCTATGTGACAATCAAGCATCACTTTTTATTGCAAATAATTCTGCATTCCATGAACATACAAAGCATATAGAGGTGGATTGCCACTATAACAGAGACATGATCCATAAGGATCTCATATCCACCTCTCATGTTTCTACTGGAGATCAGGCTGCTGATATATTCACCAAAGTTCTTACTAGAGGCCCTTTCCAAATATGATGTTCCAAGCTGAGCACGATAGACGTATATTCACCAAAGTTCCTACTAGTCGACTGTGTGCCTGAGATTGGAGACTGATTCTTGAAAGATTTGAGAATAAGCTGGCTGGATGGAAAGCGAAAATGCTATCTAAAGACGGAAAGTTGGTGCTCCTCAATCATGTTCTATCAGTTATCCCTATCTTCTTTTGTTTCACTAGATTCCTTCCTGCTAGAGTCCGTGGAAAGTTGGAGGCTATCATGAGGTGCTTCTTCTAGTCGGATGGCAGGCAGGAGAAGGGTGGCATTCACCACGTAAGCTGGGAGACTATCACAAGAACTAAGAAGGATGGTGGTTTGGGGATTCTCAGGCTTGAATGCATGAATAGGGCCCTTCTAACCAAATGGGTTCTCAGAATTTGGGGAAAAAGCAATGACCTTGTATGTCGACTGATGCAGAATATTTATGCTATCCATGGATCCTTAACAGGTAACTTTGTGCATTACCCCTCATCTCTTTGGCAAGGAATTCATAAGATCCTCTCGAAGTTGGGGGATTTATTTCAGCCGACCATTGGGAATGGTGACACCTTTCTCTTCCGACGAGACAACTGGACGGTCTGGGCCCTCTGGAGGAGCGTTACCCTCGTCTATTTGTGTTGGTGGAAGACCAAAACTTACATATTCGATAGGCCTGGAAAGATGGAACATGGGCACCAAACTTTAGAAGTGGACTTTCGGAGCAAAGGATGAATGACTATTTGGCAATGCTAAATAATTTGTCTGATTTTCATGGTTTGTCTCAAGGGAGAGACCATTTCCGTTGGGGCTAATGGTTCTTTTTCTGTCAAAAAGGTTTATCAAGTTTTTGCCCATTGTCCCAATGTGATTCAAGATAATATGAAGCTAACTACAAGATTATTTGGAGCTAAAAATCTGCCAATGGATTAAGGTGTTTCTATGGCTGCCTAGACATGGATGACTACTTACTAAGGTGAGATGGAGTAACCTTTTTCATACGGACAATCGGATTTGCAGAAGATGCGGTGAGGAGGAAGATGATATGGATCATCTTTTCTTCAAACGTAACCTCTCGCGCCCGGTATGGAATGGTGCAAATACTGCTTGGATCGGGTTTGACGATGTCTCTTTTTTTTGGAGATATATCCATGTTGTAGGAGGTAATTAATCGGAAGACATCACTCATGGGCTCACATTTCTTTGGTCTATTTGGTGTGCTAGAAATGAAGATATCTTTGGTGAGCAGAGGTTCTATCCTGAGAATGTACTAAGTCATTATAGAGCCATCTTGTCGGCATGGAATTATCGCTGGTTCTACTTTATTTCTCATTAATTTCATTTAATTTTCTGTGGTGGGTTCCATCTCAGAATCTCACCTTTTTCTCTTAAAAAAGAACGAAGAAGCAATTATCTACATCCTCCTTCCCACTCAGACAGATGGGACAAGCCTTGTCCATCCATGTTAACGATCTGACTATGAACTTCCATCACCAACCTTTTACTCCTTAACAAGCAAGCATATAAGGGCACCCTTTGATAAGGCATTTACCTTCCACATCGTTCAACAGTCTAAAATGAAATCGTTATCTAGATCTTAAGGATGTTCTTTCGTAGCACTATAATACTAAGCATAAAATTGCATTTCCCCACTCCTAAAAGTCGCATATCATTCCTTGGAACATGGTCAAGGAGCAAGCTCCCGAACCCCCTTCTTAGAGAGTGGAGAGGTGAAATCCAGAGACCGTCCACCATTCCAACATTGTGCGACCAACACATGCATATTTGTTGCAAGGCTCAACAACCCGGGACAAGCCTTGTCCATCCATGTTAACGATCTGACTATGAACTTCCATCACCAACCTTTTACTCCTTAACAAGCAAGCATATAAGGGCACCCTTTGATAAGGCATTTACCTTCCACATCGTTCAACAGTCTAAAATGAAATCCTTATCTAGATCTTAAGGATGTTCTTTCGTAGCACTATAATACTAAGCATAAAATTGCATTTCCCCACTCCTAAAAGTCGCATATCATTCCTTGGAACATGGTCAAGGAGCAAGCTCCCGAACCCCCTTCTTAGAGAGTGGAGAGGTGAAATCCAGAGACCATCCACCATTCCAACATTGTGCGACCAACACATGCATATTTGTTGCAAGGCTCAACAACCCGGCTATGTATCTACCAACACCGAATTAACTGACAAGTCATCAAGCCAGACTTGTATCTACCCCACTATCAAGATGCCTTGACAGAAATGGTGCCACTTTTGGCAACACCATCATCAAATTTTTTCCAGACTGTGGAGGCCTTCATTGGCTAATATCCTCTCTAATGAAAGACAAACTATTTCCCACAATAAGCTTCCTCATTCCGATCTTACAAATTATGAGTCTACTTAAAAGGTAGGGGTCAAACTCAATCAAGTTCCCCACTTTGAAAGTATCCTAGTTTAGTTCCAAAATTTTAAAGTTAGTAAGATCCTTGATCAGTGTTAACGATATTTTTAAATTTAGTTGCTCGTTGGCAATCCTGGGCAATCATGTTCACCCAATCTTCATGTTGCCTCGCCCCATCCTCAGCACAACTCAAGCCATCCTCTTCCACCTTCCAACAACATCAATAATTAATAGCATGCTTTCCCAGCATTTTACAGCATCCCATCTCCCCATGATATTGACACCATTCACAATATCCAGAACAATGATGGTTGACTCGTTCTCCATATTACTTGATGCAATCTCCACCAAATATACTTCTTAGCCATGACATTTCCCTCCCACCATTTCAATCCATATGGAATCCATCACAACCTCTAGCACAATGGCAGTGGCCCACCTCACCACATCAATCTTGATACTACATGGCAATGGTGTTACATGGCGATGGTGTTATCTTACCACACTCTAGTCAGAAGAAACCACCTTCCCATAACCCAGCGAAGATGCGACAACATCATGTAGCTATGACAGCATCAAATCCCTCTCATCCTCCTAATATTCCATGGCCAACCTCCCATTCTCCCAACCATATTGACTCCTCCATGCACCATTACAGCCAGGTTGCTAACTAGCAACCACTTCAAACAATTGTTACCCTTCCAACAAGAAGCCACACTCCCATCCTCGTCATATTTGCTTCAAGACAAAGTGAAGATGTACTTTCCTCTCAAGAGGGAATTTTGTGTGTGTTATCCTCATAGTAACTTCCATACCAAGATTCACACGGTTGAGTACATCCCGAAGGTTACATGCATAGGACTTGTATTCACATCACTCCCCTCATGTGCCAGGTTGCAATAAGAAGTTCCATGCCTTCCTTCCAGGTGATATACTGATCTTTTGATGCTATCAAGGTTGCAGAAAGCGGTAGTCGGTACTCGGTTGGCGGGGTCACTGACTAAGGATTAATCGGCAGTCGGGCGACTGATCGGATTTAGTCGGCCATTAGTCGGTTTTTGAATTTTTTTAATTATTTTAAATATATAAATCAATTTTTATACACATATTCTTATATATTTACATTGATTTGTACATTTTCTATACTATCATAATGAAATAAAATAAGTAATTATCTTTAAATATAACATTAAGCATATTAGAATAAGTTTGCTAAAAAAATTGAAAGACTAAAAAATTAAAAAATCTCTATGTAAAAGTCAGCCTTGTAGTCGGCCGACTAGTCGGCACGATTAGTCAGGTTGACCGACTAATGACCGACTAGGCCTAGTCGAGTCGGCTACCCCACCGACTCGACTAGTCGGGCTGACTAATTGGCCTAGTCGACCGACTTTTACAACAATTGATGTTATGGTGTTCATTTCTATACATTAAGAAAACATGACTTCCCGAAGAAATTTTATTTTGTTCATGTGTGTGATTCCCATAACTTCGCAGTTCTTTGATTAATATTTGTGGCTATTGCGAAGCATAACTTTGTTTTTTTACTCATCATTTTTTTCATATCTAACTTGAACCTGCCAATGCCATTAAACCTACTCATCAGCATGGCCCAAGATACAGCATAGTCATTATCATTTACAAGAGGAGGATATGACACCCCAAGTTTTTTTAAAACATCATTTAATGGATATGTAAGTGGGAAATTTTATTTTATTTTCCATAAACTGAGTTAATATGCTATGGTCCGTTTATGAGGGACGATTATAGAACTTCGAAATAATTGGGTAAAAATGGACCGTGTCGACATTAATTTAATGTGTTGAATGTGTTCATGTTCAACGCCATTGCAAAATCAGTGACTGTAGTTTGGCCTATATGTGAAGCCATGTACCACTATTGTCGATGACAACTAAAAACGCATGGTTGTAGGACCACTTCTCCCATGGAGCAAGACCGTCCTTTGCTATCATGAACCACCTTCCATCTTGACCTTTTCGGTGTTATTATTGCTGCAATAATCTCTATTTACTATTCAAGAATGGTGATGACACTTCAACCATGCCTCATTTCATAGTGAATCTCAAAGTGGCTCTATTTTCATTATATTCCATATATATCCCACTCCAATGGTCTGGTGATAGTGCAGTGTGCCTACTACCCAAAAGATCAAGGTTCAAATCCCTCCTTGTAGGGTTGCGTGAGGTAGCCAACAACCAGTGTAAAAATAGTCAGATCTTTCAACATGGATTTGAGCAAGAATACATGTAGCCGACCCTACTTAAAAATGGGAGAAGGCTTCATCATTGTTTTCCCATCTATATCCCAATTCCATTCAATTAATATCCCTTTGGTATCAATAGTACATCTCTTTCTATATACGGAATGTTGAGAAATCATCATATGATAATCGAGATAGTGCAACAGAAAAGAAAAAATAGATGTTTGTGATGATTTTGAAATCTTTTCTACTAGGCAATTTATTATCCTTATGCATGAAGATAATAAATACGATCGTTGTGGCCGGACTCTATTTGCATCATCCCACACGTCACCATATAATGTTCTTGCCACATATTTTCCGCGTAATGAAACTTGAGTTCGATAGTAGCTTGCAAGGTACACAATCGATGTTATTATTATCATATACATATCATAATTTGTCAATAACCTTCAATATTGGCTGCAACTTTCCTAGACTATGCAATAAAAATAAAAGACCTAATAATCAGCATTATACAGTGAAAGGGTCCATTTTTTTGAGCATGCATTGTTGCAATATATCCCCAAATATCTTGACAGAATCATGATAACAAATTATGTTAGTTTATCTTTCCCAAGGCAAAAAATTGGAACGTGATGGCACAATGCTCGTGTATTTCATTTGAGAATATGTAATAAATTCAACTAGCAGGAAGAAAAGCTTACATTTGTTCTTTACAAGACACTATCAATTTCTGATAAATGAGTATGACGACCTTTGCTATTTTGAAGCGTTCAGTTCTCAGTTCCTTGTAACACTTTTGCTCCAGACAACTTGTAATCTACAGTCAAATAAAGACAAGTCTAAATGAAAGAAAATGACAACAGAAAACATTTTTCATGAAACAATTCTATTTTCCATGATAAAGATGCATAAATAAAAAAGGCAATTCTTTTAATGACAGGCTTTTTCAAAAACAACTTCTTCGAAGGCATTTCAGTAATTTGTTATGTGGATTCAATCAAACAGGCAACGACATTGTGTATATGCTGCATGTGGGGAAGCATGTTGTTTTGCGTAATTTTAGATTTTAAAATTTAAAATAATCGGCAATTCTTTGATGGTTCATTTAAAAAAGGATAGAGTTTTGCAAGGCTCAAAAATAAATTTTTAGGTCAGCAAGTGTATTGTACATATATTTTATAATAAAAGACACAAGTTTATAATATAAGCAGTAGAAGTCACAAATTTGCTAACAAAAGTAGAATAAGATCTCATACAATCAAAATGAAATTCTAATGCCATCCTTCAAAAATGCAAACAGAATATGTGGGGTACCATATATGCATCTGAATATGCAATTATATAGACTGAATATGTAGTCTAGATCTAAAAATTTCAGGAACTCAGTTTAGTACGGCAAAGGCATATGCGGTTCATCCGGCCACATTCCTAAACATTGTAGAAGGATTTAATTTTATTATTAAGAAAACATCTTCAGATTTGACATTTTCAACAACAACAAAGCCTTTTTCCACATTAAGTAGAGTCGGCTACATGGATTCTTTGCCTCCATTCAGATCTATCTTGGGTCATTCTCAGGCTTAGATCCAAAAAACGAAGATCCCTTCGTATAGTCTCATTCCAACACTTCTTGGGCCTTCCTCGACCTCTCTTAGCTGGCTCAACATCCCAAAACTCGCATCTCCTAACAAGTGCATCAGTTGACCTCCTTTGCAAATGGCCAAATCATCTTAAGCGGTTTTCTCACATCTTATCCTCGATCGGAGCTACTCCAACTTTCATTCTGATTGCATCATTCCGAATCCGATCTTTACGTGCGTGTGTGTGTGTGTCTACACATCCACCTTAGCATTTCATTTCTGCTAATGACATTCTCTGCACATGTTTATGGTTCATGGGCCAACATTCAGATCCGTAGAGCACAAGTCTCACTACTGCTTTGTAGAACTTTCCTTTGATTTTCAAAGGAATTTTCTTCTCACAGAGAACAACAGAGAGCAACAGATTTGACATTTTCTTAAAAATTAATGATGGTGAGTAATGATGTTGACCTAATTCCAGAATACCTTCCCCTTCATTAAATTCATACCCTGAAAGAACATAGACATCCTTCTTCCGTTTAAAACTGGGCATGGACATCCTGTGTTCAGTTCAAAACTAAAATGTATTTAGCATAAATCAAAATCTTGTTGACTTTTAAGGCATGTGATAATTATTTTATTTGTATTTTGATCTTCCTTATTTACAGTTGAAATCTTTCTTATGGTCCAAATATTAATATGGTCAAATATAATTAATATCGCTTATATCTTATCCTATTGAGGTCCATTTTGATTGGAAAAATAAGGTCGTTATCTAAGGATTTCTCAAGAGAGCCAAGTACCAAAAAATCTCACGTTCCATGCACAAACCAAGACAAAAGATTGTTCATACAACCATTACCCCCATGATACACCTACTACCTTCCAAATCTCAATGCCATAAACAATGAATCCTCAAATTCAACATTTTCATGAGTTTCTTCCATCTGTCTCTTCCTCGGAGAAAAACCATGGCTTGCATCTAATGAACATGAGAAAATTGAATTAAAAGATATAAATTGCAGCATATAAGGAGTAAAAACATCAATTTACATGGATCAAGATGGTCTCCAAAGACCAATCCACTCCACATGAGAAGAGACTCCATGGGTTCAATCTTCATATTGAAGTTCTCATGGAACTCAAACGATGTTGGATCATTTACCCACCAACACGTCCAAGTCTCACCACTAAGCAATGTGGGACATAACATGAGAGTAGTGAAATTGGATCTTAGAGCAATCCTATTATCCTTTTTTATGAAAGGGCGTGGACTCAAGGTTGGAGACACTCAACAAGCTTATATATTTAAGTACTAGAAGATTACAAGGTCCATGCCTTTCCTCATAGAATCGATCTTGCTTAAAGATGACCCCATCACTGCTAGGGGCCGCAAGCTCCTGTCCTAGGATAAGGAATAAAACCAAAGCCTAGAATTTTGTAGCACAAGAGAAATCCATACAATTAGGTGTCAAATCAAACCAAACTTCTTGTGAACACATACAAGAGAAGAAAAGGTGTTCAGGTGCTATAAGACATCATAGTATCTTGGGCAGGAAACATCATTTCCACAAAGTATCTTGGCTCTATAAACATTCATTGTTAGGCATCCCTTTTTAGGCAGCCAAAGGAAGACTTTCACATGCAGCAACACAACGGAGTTTCAAATTAGATCTCAGCCGTTGGAGACATCATAGTGGTCAAACACCAAGTGATGTTAATGTTAATACTTTGGGGATGGAAGATGCACTTTCTTCCTCCCAATGCTATCATTGCAGTACGAAGCTCCATTGGACACATCGAAAGTCGGTGTCGAGAGCCTTATGGATATTAGGACTAATGGCCTCTCCCCTACATATAAGCTTAAGGTCTAGTAGTCTCCAGCTCGCACCTTCATCAACTAAGATGGTAAGCCACCACTTCCACTTTATGTCTGCTTCAGGCAATTGCAGAAAGCATATAGGCACACCGACAATTTCTCATCATTTTACAATATTTTTTCAATGGTGAGATGAAACTTTTCCATTTCCGAGATTTGCCTCACAAGGAAAATAGCTTTGCAAGGTTTTGCCATTGGCAAGCAACAACTTTTACATTTTTTATCACTATGACACACTCTCCTCGTCCATTTCTAACATACTTGAATACAACCTAGTCGTTCCCCTTCAGGAGATGAAGTGCTTGATGATGCAACAAAGAGAAAGATGTTGAAGATATGAGTTTTTTTAGTTATAGTTACCGGCTCCTCTCATGAAGACAACTATCTCCCAGAATAGAGCAAAGGCCTAGAGTGTATATGGGGGGATGACCGAGGAAGACGAGAAATTGGGATCTAAGGGAAGGTAGCGGCTATGGAAGAGACAAGGTCCACCTTGCTTGGTAGACCCATGACCGTGAGGTGAGGTTTAGCTTTTATTGTTCCCCGCACGCCATCGTAAGCATATTATAGGAGAACTTTAGGTGGTATGGTCTCAAAAATTATAGATAGTGTAGTGTAGTGTAGGCGGATGGTTTGGCATGTATTCTGACATAATATGTATAGTTATGTTCTTTATTATAGAAAAGGTGCCCGTCAGAGTCGTGCGAACTTACGAAGTAGGATGCGAGCCTCTACATGCTCGCTATTGCATGCTATAGAGGCATAGAAAGAGTCCTAGAAGCTTTTTCATCAAGAATGAACCATCCCTCTCTGATAATCTTGGTCCTTAATCAAGCCTTTTATCTTACCAAGCAACTCAAATAGGCTAAAGAACTCATGTACTCTTTATTCAACAAATCCAACAATGAAGGAAGGGGCCTAAGTCCCCTCATTCCACACTCCTACCACAAAAATGTCTTGATTAGACACGACACAAAAATGTCTTGATTAGACACGACAGTGAAGATCCATTTATCCATCTAAAAGATCAAATGTATATCGTTATAATCCCCCTCCAGCTAGAGCTAGAAAAGCTGCAACTTGTTACAAAAGAAAACAATCAACATATCTTCACTCGGTACCTCTTCTAAGGAATTGGGAGGAGACCAATTCGTAGTAGTCCTTGTTAGGATAAGACCTGTAGAGATATTTCTAGTATTTATGTACTTAAGTGTCATACTTATCTTTATTGTTCCGTCTTTTGTAATTTACCCATAGGCTTCCTCTATATAAGAGAGCCTAGGGTTCTCTGGAATAAACAAGTTCTTGATTTCCTACAACATGGTATCAGAGCCACCCTAAACCCTAGCCACCATAAACCCTAGTCGCCCCCCACCCTCTCCTCTCCGCCCCCCCCTCCTCTCCGTCGCCGGCCCTCCTCTACGTCGACCCTCCTCTCCGCCGCCGGTCCTTCTCTCGGCCGGTCTCTCTCCTCGCCGGCCCCGGCCCCTCCACGCCGCCGCTGACCCCTCTCCGTCGGCCCTGGCCCCTTCTTCCGTTCATGGGTTTGAGTGCATAAGTCTACATATGCACTCATACCCCTTCAAGTCTATGTAGACAATTCTTCATTAGTCTACAAACCCTAGTTCTTCTTCTCCGGCAATATGTCAGACAACAAGGTTGATATGTCCTCCATTGGCGCATTCAAGGGTCCAGCGCCTATAGTCAAAATGGATGGGACGAATTACGAGTTCTGGGCGATACCGTTCATGAGCCTGATGAAGTCCAATGGTAAGAAGCACATTCTTACCGAAGATGAGCCGGTGGAGAAGACGGGGATTTACGCCTCATGGGAGGCCGATGACTCATATGCCAAGGTCTGGCTTTCTGGCACTCTGACAATGGAGATAGCCAACGATGTTCTACACCAGCCCACGGCTAAGGCCATGTGGGATATTCTTGCAGCCACGTACTCACAGATGAAGAACGAGACAAAGATTCTTCAACTTCAGCATGACATCTTTATGGTCAAACAGAATGGCCGCCCGTTGCATTCGTTGTATACATCCCTACGGGGGATGTTTGAGAAGCTCTACAGCATCATTCCCCTGACAGCGACCCCTGAGCAGCAGAATATGTTCCGGAATGCTACAATGGTGGAGGTCTTACTAGAGGCACTAGACCCGGAACATGATGCGGCTCGCTCACAGATATTGGCAGATGCGACTATTCCTCCAGTGGAGGAAGTGTATCGGCGACTAAGCCGAATCTCGGTTCCTTCTTCTGCGTCTACGCCACCTCCCTCTGCAATGGTTGCTTCACGTGGCAGAGGTGCTTCCTCCTTTCGTGGTCGTGGACCTCGCGGTCGAGGCGGCCGCTTTCGTCAGCCATGCTCCTTCTGTCATCGCTCGGGTCATACGGAAGACACATGCTATTCTAAGCATGGGTTTCCTGTCTCTGCACGTGTAGCCGAGCATGTTATCTCTACACCGCCATCTACTTCCGACCAGAGGTTTGACGATCTTGTTGCTAGATTGCGGGATATCATGCCTCCTGCCTCTACTGATTCGCCAGGAGGTCACTCGGACGTCGCAGCCTCAGACTTTGCCAGCACATCAGCCATGGCAAGCTCTTCAGGTAGCGTTTATGCATTTACTTCATGTCACAGTCCGGATGTTTCAGAATGGATATTGGACTCTGGGGCGACACATCATCTCTGTCGAGACAGAGATAAGTTTACATCCTACAAGGAAGTTCCTCAAGGGAGATCGGTAGTGATTGCAGATGGCACTCATTCCCCCATCATTGGGCAGGGGGAGATCAGTTTGACATCTTCCATTCATCTGTTGAATGTTTTGCATGCTCCAGATTTTTCTATGAACTTGCTTTCTATTAGCCAGCTTACGAAGGATTTGCATTGTCGAGCTATATTTGACCCATCCTCTCTTATCTTTCAGGATATTCTTACGGGCAAGGTGATTGGTTGTGGCTGTGAGCAGGATGGACTTTATCGATTGGTTCCCACATCCTATGCTGGTGTCTCATCTCAGTCCAGTGGATATGCTTCTCCCTTTACCTGGCATCTACGTTTTGGCCAACTCCCTCTTCAGAAGCTACGTCATATCTTGCCCCAAATTTCACCCAAGTCTTCCTTTCAGTGTGACGCTTGTCAGTCGGGAAAGCATCACAGGTCTACTTTCCCCAGTCGTGAGTCTAGGAGCAGTCGCTCCCCTTTTGAGTTATTGCATGTTGACATTTGGGGTCCGAGTCGTGTACCTGATCACTAGGGACACATATTTTACCTAGTGGTCGTCGATGATTTCTCTAGATTGTCTTGGGTCTTTTTATTGAAAAATAAATATGAAGCGTGGGATGTAATCAAGAATCTTATCAATGAAATTCGGAATGTCTTCTCTTCTAATGTGAAGATTGTACGTACAGATAATGCATTAGAATTTTGCAACCGTGCTCTTTCCCATTTCTTCTCATCTCGTGGCATTATTCACCAAACAACCTGTGCATATACGTCTCAACAGAACGGTTTGCTGAAAGGAAACATCGTCATCTTCTTGATGTGGCTCGGACTTTACTCATTCATAGTAGTGCTCCTCTGTCGTTTTGGGGTGATGCGGTACTTATGGCAGGTTATCTAATCAATCGTATGCCATCTTCTGTGTTGGGGGAGAGAGTTCCTCTTTCTGTTGTTTTTCCTGACAAGGAATTGTTCACTTTAACCCCTCGTGTTTTGGTTCAGTGGCTTTTGTCCATCTACTTGCGCCAGGGATTGACAAGCTCTCACCTAGGGCTGTCAAGTGTGTCTTTCTAGGGTACTCTCATACTCAAAAGGGCTACCGTTGCTATGATCCTGAGAATAACAGATATTATGTCAGTGCTGATGTCACCTTCTTTGAAAATGTCATGTATTTCTCGCCTGCAGGTGATAGGATGATGCCTTCAAATACTGCTGATGAGATTTATGTGCCACCCCCTCCTATACGTCAGCCTGGTGGCATACCTCCTCCAGTGTCACCACCACCACCACCACCTACCCAACCACCAGTACCACCTTTACCAAAATTCTACACTCGATGTCTAAATACTGCTCATGGAGGCCGTCATTCATCTACAATGCCTCAGGTATGTCCAGGTGATATGAGTATTGATGGGACTGACAATGCACAAGTGCATGATACTGATGTACAGGTGGACACTGCTGATGATTTGGATGTACCTATTGCCCTAAGGAAGTCCAAGAGGACATGTGCGTCTTACCCACTTGCTTCCCAGGTCTCCTTCCATCGCCTCACTGGTGATTTCCAGAGATTTGCCATTGCTCTATCTATCGTGGAGATACCGCGGAACTATCAGGATGCCTTGAAAGATAGCTGCTGGAGGTTAGCAATGGAGGAAGAAATGGATTCCTTGCGATCTCGTGGTACATGGAGCTTGGTCGCTGCTCCTCCAGGCGCGTCTGTGGTCAGTTGTAAATGGGTCTTTACTGTAAAGTATAATGCGGATGGCAGCCTTGATCGCTACAAAGCAAGGCTAGTGGCCCGTGGATTCACTCAGACCTATGGGGTGGACTATATGGACACCTTCTCTCCGGTGGCACGTCATTCAACGCTACGTATTCTCCTTTCAGTTGCAGTGGTATGTGATTGGCCCTTGTTTCAGCTTGATGTCAAAAATGCCTTTTTGTATGGAGATCTGCAGGAAGAAGTCTACATGCAGCAGCCTCCGGGGTTTGCTGCTGAGGGGGAGTGTCATATGGTGTGTAGACTTCACAAGGCCATATATGGCCTTAAATAAAGTCCGCGTGCATGGTTTCAGAAGCTTTCAGATCTCATCCAGACGCAAGACTTCATAAGATCGAATGCTGACCACTCTTTATTTGTCCAGAAGACTCCCAGAGGTACTGTTGTTATTATGGCATATGTTGATGATATACTTGTTACGGGAGATGACATGCAGGGGATAAAGATGGCAAAAGCATTTCTAGGCAATCAGTTTGTGACTAAGGATCTTGGTACTCTACGGTACTTTCTGGGATTGGAGTTTGCAAGGAATGCGCAGGGTCTTGTGATGACCCAAAGGAAATATATTGCAGATATGCTTGTTGAGACAGGTATGATTGGATGTCAACCCTCTACTACTCCCATGGACCCTAGCATGAAGCTATATGGAGATGACACAGAGGAAGTTGATAAAAGAAGATATAGAGAATGGTGGGAAAACTTCTCTATATTACCATCACCAGACCTGACATTGCGTTTGCAGTGAGTCGGGTGAGTCAATTCATGGAGCAGCCCAGACAAGTACACATGGATGTTGTATATATGATACTGAGATATCTGAAGTCGTCTCCAGGTGCAGGATTGTTGTTTAGGAAAGAAACAAATCTTTCTATCTCTGCATGTGCTGATGCGGACTATGCAGGATGTCCTAGAGATTGGAAATCTACCTCAGGATTTGTGGTATTCATTGGCAGTTCCTTAGTCTCTTGGAAGAGCAAGAAACAGACAGTGGTGGCTAGATCTAGTGCTGAATCTGAGTACAGGGCCATGGCGCAGGCTAGCACGGAAATGATGTGGGTTCGAGCCGTATTAATAGATCTACATATAGATGTATCGTTACCCATGCAGTTACAGTGTGATAATCAAGCCGCATTATTTATTGCTAATAATCCTGCATTTCATGAAAGGACGAAGCATATTGAGGTAGACTGCCACTATACCAGAGACATGATTCAGAAAGGGTTAATTTCTACTTCTCATGTGAGTTCAGGTGAACAGACTGCAGATATTTTCACCAAGTCGTTGCTCAGAGGGTCGTTTCAGAAATGTACTTCCAAGCTGAGCATGATTGACATCTATGCTCCATCTTGAGGGGGAGTGTAGAGATATTTCTAGTATTTATGTACTTAAGTGTCATACTTATCTTTATTGTTCCGTCTTTTGTAATTTACCCATAGGCTTCCTCTATATAAGAGAGCCTAGGGTTCTCTGGAATAAACAAGTTCTTGATTTCCTACAACAAGACCCACATGAATAAGATGGTACTAAAGGAGACATGTGCTTAGAATGAATACTGGGAGAAGATGGCCGACTGGAGATTGATAACACTTGCAACGGTTGCCATTTAATCTTCAAGAACTGCATAAACATGGAAAATCTCTAAAAATTGGACTAAAATTGAACACCAGAAGGAATAGACCCAACGAAACAACTTCCTCCCATACTTGGTGAAAACAAAAAAAGATATTGATCACAATATATAAGAAATGGAAACATAGATTTACATGTTTCGAGACAGACCCAAAGGATTGTCCTACTCCAAGAGAGAAGGGATCCTAAAGGCTAGATCTTCATATTGAACTTCTCAAGGAAACAAGAGTAAGAGGTCCTTTATATAGCATCATCAGCACACCTAAGTCCCACCACTAAGCAATTTGGGATCAAACATGAGAGTAGTTTAAGAACTCTAACATAGGAGCCTAAGAGAAACCTATAATAAACGAGTAATGACTGGCAACCCTATTCAAGAATTATTTTTAGAATTATTTAGTTCGTCGAATTAACTATGTATAAAATAAGGCAAGGTAGATGATGTCATATTACTAAAAAGAATCGTAAGTTGCTACTAACACACAAAACTTGATAATGGCAATGCTAGCTTATGACTCTACCATAAGCACTGATGCAACACCAAATTACGAATTATGGCTAAGTTATTCTTTGTCAACTTTTTCATCCAATTATAGTCATTAGATTTTTACATTCTTTAAATAAAACGTGACCACGTGAGATCTCTAAAAATAATACATAAACATATAATTTAGTTAGTTAAATTAAGAATCTTTTAGGAATCAAGTTAGAACTTGGATTAATTTAATTAATTAATTAATTTAGAATTTTATTTATTTTATTTATCTATTTGTAATGCCAATCTCTTAAGATGGTTTGGCCATTTACAAAGGAGGTCGATTGATGCACCAGTTAGAAGATGCGAGTTTTGGGATGCTGAGCTTTTTCATCCAATCTCTTAAGAGAGGGAGAGGAAGGCCCAAAAAGTGTTGGAATGAGACTATCCGAAGGGATCTTAGTTTTTTGGATCGACGCCCGAGAATGATCGAAGATAGATCTGAATGGAGGCAAAGAATCCATGTAGCTGACCCTACTTAGTATGGGAAAAGGCTTTCTTCTTGTTGTTGTATTTTATAATCCCAATCTCTCCATCTATATAAAGAGGCTTGAAACTATAATAAAGAAGATTTAATATTATAAACAAGTTTGACTCTCTATTTCCCCTTACTTGTTCCTCTTTTTTAAAAAATAATACTTCCTTCTTCGTCTAATACCACACATCTCCACACTTCTTGTAACATCCGGATCTGCACAAACCCGAACCCGACCCGATTAGGGTTCGTATAACTCAATAAAGTTATTAATCAATGTTAAATAACATAAATCGATCAATCGATCGTAAATCAAAAGTCGTTCGGGCAAAATCGATCAAAAATCGATCGCATCGTAATGCGTGCCCGAAAAAGCCGCGACGCAAATTCGGAAACCGCGAAACAAACCGAGACCACCCAAAAATCCGATTCGACAAAATAAGATCAACGAAATCGACCGTTCGTCGATCGGAGGTCGTTTGATATTTTAAAACCGCAAAATTCCATAAATCAAGACCGTATCTCGGAAATTTCGAGGATTCATCTTCGATCCAAAGTATATGAATATTATATCCATTTTGATCGTCATTTAGAGACGATCGAAATGAGCTATTGAACATAGAAATCGGATACTCGAGGTACAAATACGGGTGACTTTAATTTTCCAAGTCAAAGAGAAAAAAAATACTTAAAATTTTGCTGCTATTCTGTACAGCAAACAGATCAGCCATGTGGCATTATTTTTTCTCTCCATTTGGATTCCTCTTTGTATCCACTTGTCAAAACAAGGACCTACTTCATTGGTTATATAAACACCAAACCTCTCTTCCTCATTTCTCTATAATCCATTCCAAAGCCACATCCGAAGGAGCTCTTCCAGCCCTTCTCCTTGGACAGTTGCTGCTGTTGCAGACCTTGAAGATTTCCATGGGGGCTGCTCCCAGCAACTTCCAGCTGCTGCTACATCCAAGGCTCCACATTGAGGCTCCTGCTCTGAAAATCCCCTGGAGCAGCTACTAGAGGAGTTGCTCCCCTCTTCCAAGAAGCAATTATTTTAGATTTTCTATTACTACTTCATAGACAGCTGGGAGCTATTGTTCTTATTTCCCATTAAAGCCACTGCATGTCAAATTAGTCCCCAGTTCTTAGAGTAATCAAGGTACGACTTTCCCCTCCCTTTTTATTTCTTCACATTTCTCTCTCTCTCTCCCATTTCTTCCTCTTTTCCAACGAAAGCCCCCTTCCTCTTTTGATATCGGCTGAAGCTGTTGGAGCTCTCCAAACAACCCCAGATGTGCTAATGCTCTGCTACTGCCATTTCTGCTAACAGAAGCTCCCAAAGGGTTGCAATATCTGCAACCATCTTCTACTCCAAGCAGCTGGAGCCTTTGCTCCTGGTGGGGGCAAGTTACTGCCGAGCAAAGCAACTAGGACTGCTATTCAAGTAGCCCTCATGTAGCCATTTGCTACATGCATGTTACTTTTCAAATATTTGGAGCAAATCCTAGGTATATCTAAGCCCCCCCTTCTTGCTGCTTTCCATGTTTTCTTTTCACAAATGAGCATCTATCTTAGTTTCCATACGCTATTGTTAATAGGCATTGTTGGAGTACCAATGATCTGACATGTATTGTAAAATATTGTTCTAATATTTTTTTTTGAATTTGAACACTTCAGATTCTTTTGCATAGTTGGCATACCTTAACAGGGACTTGACATCCAAGTTTATCTTGGATTGATTAATTAATTTTGAGGATACTTTAACAACCTTGAGTTTCTGGGCTCATCATAAATTATTTTTAGTTTACAGCAGTTGCAAGTGGGTAAGAAATAGTTATGTAGAAATTAGATATTAATATATGATATATTATCCCATATATATATATATAGGTACCTTTAGGTTAAAAAAAACATTTAGTAAACCTCACAATATAAATCTCTACAGTTACTCTGAAAATATAAGAATTTTGACAAACAAAGCTTGGGTAACATGCAGTTGCCAACTTTGTCTTATCATGCATTATCTATCCATATTCTTCAAGCTCCTGTTAGGATTTTTTTACTATCTCTTATTGGGCTATCCTTTACAAGGTCTAGTCTCGTAGTTAGAAACTTAGAGCTATCATCTTATCATGAATAAAAACATCAACTAATTATGGAAACATAGGATATGTCTATTTTGACAAACATGTGCACTCCATCTATCTTCAAACCAGTTAACATCAATATTCTTCTCTTGAATCCTCTACCTACTTACTGCTACAACTCAGTTTTGAGGATAAGAAGCTCTGGATCGCATTTAAATAACTGGATTGCCATCATCACAGACCTCATATCTTCTCAACTCACTGACCTTCTACTTCTACAAAGGTGTGAGCCCCACGAATAATATGATAAGTTTCTACTTAATTAGGAAACACGGGATGTGTTTTTAATCATCATCATAAAAAGAATGGTAAACTTTCCTAGGTAAGGTTTGTTGCGATCTCAGAGGTTAAGATCTTTTTAGACTATTGTTGCATGTGGGGCAAGAACTCCTAATAGGGTCAAATTGAAGTTTGAAGTAGTAAAAGAACTTCTCCTCACACCTCATGGAAACATTAGTTATTACCATAAATACCCTTTGATGAAAATTTGCTTAAAGTAATCTTAGGGAAATTTAGTATTTATCTAAACTTGAATCCATATTTAATAAACAACTTTTAAATCTTATGATTAGAAAAAACAGGAACTTTGGAGTATTTTAATACAAGTGACTTGTAGAAATTTCGATAAATAATCATGCCATTAAATTGAGAATTTAATGAGAAATTTTGGAGTTTCTATATTGAATTAAACTTAGAGTCATATCCAATGAATATCTGAAAATCTCAAAATTTTAGAAATGATAAACTATGACCACAAAGATCGATCATATTCATGAATTAATTCTTTATACTTACTCTACTAAGATCAATATTGAACTACAAGTATTAATATCAATGCTCTTCTCTTGGAATCAATAAATGATTTCTCAAGATCATTTTGAATAAGTAATACTCAAGCAATTGATCTTTATGTATAATATATTATTTATACATATAACTAACGAAAGGATGGGGTACACAAATAAGGGAAATCAATGATGAATCGGTTATAACCATAAGATCGTTGACGAAAAAGAGCTACATCTATAAAGTCAACCACAACAGAGATTGAGAAAGGTTGAGAAATCAAGTCAGTGGTGGTAATTCAACAATGATCAATAATTATGAATGCCAGTCATGGTGACCTTTACGCATGACTGTGCGAGGGTGCGGTGACCCTCAGCTGGGCGGGAGATTAGGAAGCCCAGTTAGGGCAGCGGCCGCTTAATGCGCGGGTTTAGGATCCCAGTCCCTTCTCGGTTTTCTCGCGAGCGCTCGCAGTTTTTACGCCTCTCTGGGATCCACAGGTTTTCTTTTAAAGACCAGTTCCGCTGACCCTTGTTCTTTAGGGTACCTAGGCTGGAGGACCCTTGGTTTTTTTTTCGAGCTCGTTAGCCCGTACCGGTCGGGCTGGTTTTTCTTTTAGAGCGACTTTTCTAGAGAGTCTCTCTCACCCGTCTCAGTGGCGTAGTTTTGGAGTATACCTATCCCTCTATTGGACCGCCTTCCAATTAGAGGGCGAGACGGAAGAGCCTTTTGTAGGCTACTTCACCGCTTGAGTTTTGTTTATTTTTCGCCAGTAGACTTGGCGATGCTACATCCGAATCATCCATGTATACATCTGAATCCTCTATGGCTACATCTGAATCAGTTACAGTTGAATCTGGAAAAGTTACATTACAGTTGAATTTGGAAAAGTTACATTTGAGATTGGATTGAGTCACAATTGAGTTTGGCTAAAGTTGAATTGCAGTTGAATTGGTTACATGGAAGTTGGTTGTAGTTAAGCTTGGTTTCTATTAAGCTAAGATCCATCATATACCCTTACTATGATCAATCCAAAAGATTCTTAAACATCATTATAAGCATTTAATAGAGATAATGATCATATCAGAGTCTCATCATTTACATTCTCAAGACCAATCAAACTTACATTATAATTAATAAAAAGGCAATGACTTAAATATGGACCATATGATATTTATATATAAATGATTATGTGGGTAATGAGTGTAGGATGAGTAGACTGGGGTTTTACATACCAAACAACTTGAAAGCATGTTTCATTGCAAGTAGCTTTAAATTTTAATTGTCAAGGCCAAATTACTTGCTTTTTTTTGAACCACTAAATTCCTGTTAATTTGAATTAATTAGATGTACTTAACGTTTGTTGATGTTCTTTTCTCCCTATTCCATGGATTGCAGGCAAATTACCTGCACCGTTGTATTAGGAGAGTTGAACATCAGCTTCTGCAGTTACAATTATCAGGTACGTATGCTATAGTTTATTCAAAATATTTTATGCTTTTATTTCTCTTCTGATAAAATTGGGATGCATGTACATAATACAATTTCTGTTGTTACATGTTAACTGTTATGGAATTTATGCAATATAAGTGTGACATGTTATAGTTCTGTGGCATGTTAGTTAATGTGAATGTCAAAAAAAAAATTTCCTAATTTTCAGTACTCTAATGTGGTCCTTAGCGAACATGATACTACGGCTGATATGTAAACAGGTTTCCCAGATCCGCGGGAGCAGGCCTCAGACTTCTTCACCAAAATCCCATACTACAATCGTGTCTTCTCCTTCCTCCAATCCTCTGTATTATTCCCCTCATGTCAATTCGTCTACATAAATACCTAACAAAGCATGAATTTAAACCATTCTTACAATCCGACAATACTCCAAGGCAAGAGAGAACAAAGTGAAAGATTTTTATTTAAGGAGCTTTCAAACGTGTTTAGAAATTCAAGATCACTCTTAGATATGCATGAAATTTATTCTAATAAGTATAATACATTAGATTTTAACAATAAAGAACATAAGAACTTTAACAATCCAAACACAATATGAAAGTACCCAATCTTCTCCATATAGGTAATACATGCATCCCATAACATCGATCACTCCACCCAAAGCAGCATTTTATTCAATATACAAGAAGTAGTTATCCTCATGGTGACTACCACCTTCGGTGACCCTTGTTGAAACCAACTCCCACAGCACATTAGCTGCATCATGTAGTAAATCCAACATCTCATCATCACCTTCCAACCAATACCATTATTGGAGGTGGAAGGACCACAACCATCATCGATTGGGTTCGAGTAAAGTGACTAAAACTGTTGCAGTTGCATAACTTTGTCTCTAAAGGCTACTATTGATGCTTGAATCTTGAAGGGCATCATGGCCACTTGGATACTATAAACTCCATCATGAACAACATGTGCATTTCCATCTTGCGGTTGGAGACCAATGCAATCGATGCCCAACCCTATGTTCGCTAGGCAAATTCTTCCACACAAAGAAGGGTTTGACCTTCTGGAATCAATACAGAGAGGATCTCCCCTTCAAATGAAGGGGAGCTAAAATCAAGGGTAGTATGTCTACATATGGATTGATTTCAATTCCTAGCATTTCCTCTTGTTTTTGTAGTGTCCGCGTGCAGATCTTCGTACTCATAATTATTCAAAACCAAGCTAGGGCTAGTTGATAAAAAGACTAGTTTCTAGGGACTGAATGTGAGTGGCGGTAGGGTGTTCATGGATTAGGATGTGTTTTGTCTTCCACCCATGATAGTTTTTTCAGTCCAAATAGAGGGAACGTGCAAAGGTGTCCGCCCCAAATATATTAAAAGAGATGAAAAAGAAAGACTTGCAGAAGCCATGACTCGAGGAGAGTCTTAGCATGAGAAATTACATTTTCAATATAAAAATGTTGCAATGCAAAGAGTGCGCCATTTCTAACAAAGCCCAAATAGTTATTATTGGTAGAAGGTCATCTCTTGGGCGATCCTTGGCTACATGTAAGGAGTCCCATGATAGTTTTTCTAAATGAGATGGATGAAGGAAACAAATGAGATACTCGAAATGTGGATCAGAAGGCTTTGATACCAAATTGATGTGACATATGAACATAAATCTGTTGGAAAACGTGAATAAGATGTTTATTCCATAGCCCTAGGCTCTCTTATATAGGAGAGTAGCCTATGGGTAAATTACATAAAGAGGATAACAAGAAAAATAAATTAGCAAAGAGACACAATAACTAAATATGCGTCAACACTCCCCCTCAAGATGGAGCATAGATGTCAATCATGCTCAGCTTGGAAGCACACTTCTGAAATGGGCCACGTAACAATGCCTTGGTGAATATATCTGCAGTCTGGTTCTCTGAAGTAACATGGGATGTGGTAATGAATCCTTTCTGAATCATATCACGTATGAAGTGGCAATCCACCTCAATATGCTTGGTCCGTTCATGGAATGCAGGATTGTTTGCAATGAACAAAGCAGCCTGATTATCACACTCCAAGTTCATAGGAAGTGGTATATCTAAGCATAAATCTGTCAGCACCGCTTTCACCCACATCATCTCTGTAGTAGCCTGGGCCATAGCCCTATATTCGGATTCAGCACTGGATCTAGCTACCACAGTTTGCTTCTTGCTCCTCCATGAGACTAGGGCATCTCCAACATAGACAGCATACCCTGAGGTGGACTTCCTATCCTTAGGACATCCTGCATAGTCTGCATCTGCGCATGCTGAGACAGAAATCCCCTTTCCTTTCTTGAATAGCAGACCTTTACCTGGAGAAGATTTGAGATATCTAAGTATCATGTGTATTGCATCCATATGCACCTGGCGTGGCTGCTCCATGAACTGGCTCACACGGCTCACTGCAAATAATATATCTGGCCTAGTGATCGTGACATATAACAATTTGCCTACCAGTTCTCTGTATCTTCTCCTGTCAACCTCCTCTGTGTCATCATCATACAGCTTCATGCTAGGGTCCATTGGTGTCGTAGCAGGTCGACACCCTAGCATACCTGTCTCACTCAGTAGATCTGTGACATACTTCCTCTGTGACATGACTAATCCATACGGATTTCTGGCAAACTCCAGCCCCAGAAAATATCTAAGGACTCCCAAGTCCTTGGTGACAAACTCGGTCCCCAGCCTTTCCTTTGCCTGCTTAATGCCCTGGTCATCATCACCTGTAATCAAGATATCGTCAACATAAACCATGATTACAACAATACCTCTTGCCGTCTTCTGTACAAACAAGGAATGATCAGCATTGGAGCGTTTATATCCTTGTTTCTCAAAGAGGTCTGACAGCTTCTGGAACCATGCTCTGGGGCTCTGCTTAAGGCCATAGATAGCCTTATGTAATCTGCAAACCTTGGAACACTCCCCCTCAACAGCAAAACCTGGTGGCTGTTGCATGTAGACTTCCTCCTGCAGGTCGCCATACAGAAAGGCATTCTTCACATCCAGTTGATAGAGTGGCCAGTCTCTAGTAACTGCAACTGATAAGAGGATCCGCAGAGTTGAATGGCGAGCCACCGGGGAGAACGTGTCAAGGTAATCTACCCCATATGTCTGTGTGAATCCCCTTGCAACTAGGCGTGCCTTGTACCTTCAATGGAGCCATCTGCATTATGTTTCACTGTAAATACCCACTTGCAACTCACCGGGTTGACATCCGGTGGTATAGTAACCAAGCTCCATGTTCCTCTAGACTGAAGTGCCGCCATCTCTTCCTCCATTGCTAGCCGCCATCGAGAATCCTGCAAAGCCTCATGGTGGTTCCGTGGAATATCTGTAGCTGAAAGTGCCAATGCAAACGTCCTGAATGGTCCAGATAGCCTCTCAAACGAAACCGCTGCTGATACTGGATACTTGGCACAGCTTCTCTTCGGCTTGCGTAGAGCGATTGGAACATCCAGATCCTCTGTGGTATCACCATGCTCCTGTAATGCATCCTGCTGAGAAATGTCGTCAGATCCATCAACATTAATATTTTCGTTACATACCATAGGCGAGCTAGTTGACTGGTCAGGACCATGAGCTTGATTCGGCCGCCGGGTGTAATGGAATGGTAACGGGGATATTATTGGTGGTGGTGGTGGTGGTGGTAATGGTGGTGACGGCTGTGATGTTGGTGGTGCCATGAATACGGTATCAGGAGATAATGGTGGTGGTTGCATGTTCCCGGAGTCTGAAAAATACATAATGGATTCAAAGAATGTAACATCTGCACTGATCATATACCGCCGACGCACAGGGTCAAAACACTTGTACCCCTTTTGAGTTCTGGAGTACCCCACAAAGACACACTTGACAGCCCTAGGAGAGAGCTTGTCAGAACCAGGCAACAACTGATGGACAAATGCGACTGACCCAAACACACGAGGAGTAAGAATGAACAGATCCTTGTCCAGATAAATAAGTGAAAAGGGAACTTGTTCATTCACGACAGACGAGGGCATACGATTTATAAGATAACATGCAGTGAGGACTGCATCACCCCAGTATGAATACGGAACATGACTCTGAATGAGAAGTGACCTAGTAACATCAAGAAGGTGACGGTGTTTTCTTTCTGCAACCCCGTTTTGTTGAGATGTATGAGCACAGGATGTTTGGTGAACAATTCCTTTAGAGGAGTAGTAGTTGGCTAGATTGTTAGTGCACAGCTCTAAGGCATTGTCAGTTCTCATAATTTTGACCGTTGTGGAAAAAACATTCTGAATCTCATTTAGAAAGTGAATAATAATATTTCCAGCCTCAGACTTATTTTTTCATTAGAAATACCCATGATGCTCTAGAAAAGTCATCCACAAATACAATATAAAACCTGTGCCCCTGATGATCGGGAACACGACTCGGACCCCAGACATCGACATGAAACAACTCAAACTTGGAGTTACTACTCCGACCTTGACTACTGGGAAAAGATGACCTGTGATGTTTTCCCAACTGACACGCCTCACACTGGATAGGTGTGTGAGGAAGACTATAAGGTAGGACTAGACGCAACTTCTAAAGCGGTAAATGACCAAAACGCAGATGCCACAGGAGAGGAGATACTTGTTCTGCGGGAGAAGCTGTGATTCCGGCAAACGGGGTCTGGTTCAGACGATAAAGGCCTCCTTGCTCATAGCCATGACCAATCACGTTGCCCGTACGGATGTCCTGAAAAATCAAGGAAGATGAATCAAAAATAGCACGACAATGGAGATCCTTCGTAATCTGACTAATCGACAATAGATTCATAGAAAACTGCGGTGCATGCAAAACATTCTTAAGCTGCATAGAGGATGTCAATCTAATCTCCCCCTGACCCGTGATAGGAGAATGTGTGCCATTGGCAATCACTACTGTCCGTCCTGGAGGAATCTGAGTATATCCTGTAAGTAGACCCTGGTCCCCACATAGATGATGTGTAGCGCCTGAGTCCATGATCCATGGCAATGTATCCGATCTACTACTGTGAAGAGCAAGTGTACTACCTGAAGTACTCGTAGAGGCAGAAGCAGACGCAGCAGTATCAGTATGATTCTCTGTCGACGGTGCTGGGCCAGATGGTGGTATAATGCCCCTAAGACGGGCAACCAGATCATCAAATCGTTGATCCAGTGTAGCTGCAGACGGGGGCTCTATCTGCTCAGCAGCTCGTGCGGATGCAGGAAATCCATGCTTTGAGTAGCATGTATCTTCAGTATGTCCGACTCGGTGACAATATGAGCATGTTGGCCTAGTGCGGCCACCCCTTCCACGGGGAGTACGTCCACGGCCCTGGTAATGAGAACCACGGCCTCTGTTGGCCGCCATGGCAGAGGGATTCTGACTCGCAGCTGCTGAAGGTATTGTGATCCTACTCAATCTGTGAAAAGCCTCCTCCATGGGAGGAATAGTCGAGTCTGCCAAAATCTGTGAACGTGCTGCCTCATATTCTGGATCAAGTGCAGCGAGAAACACACCCACCATCGTCGCATTCCTATATGTCTTCTGCTGTTCTGGCGTGGCGGTAAGAGGCATGAAGCTGTGGAGCTTCTCAAACATCCCTCTCAATGATGTATAGAGAGAATGTAAAGGACGGTCGTTCTGCTTTATTGTGAATATGTCATGTTGTAGCTGCAGGATCTTCGTCTCATTTTTCGCCTGAGAATACGTTGCTGCCAGGATATCCCACATGTCTTTAGCCGTGGGTTGATGTAAGATGTCATTGGCAATTTCAATAGCCAATGTACCGGATAGCCACACCTTGGCATATGCATCATCGGCCTCCCAAGAGGCATGAACTCCAGTCTTCTCTGCAGGCTCTAGCTCGGTAAGAATATGCTTCTTACCTGTAGACTTCATCATGCTCATGAACTGCATTGCCCACAGTTCATAGTTCGTACCATCCATTTTGACAATAGGCGCTGGACCACGGAATGCGCCAATAGAGGGGATATCTGCCTTGCTGTCTGACATACTGGAAACGGAAGACTGGAGCGACTGAAAGAGAAATAATCTTTGTCTACAATGACATAAACGGGATTAGTTGCGTGTGTAGACTTCAAGCAACTAACCCCATATAGATCCGGATCTGTGCCCTAGGGTTTTGGGACTTAGGGCACGTAAGCGCGTGCGAGGAGCACGCGCGCACGCACCTGGAGTATCACGCGTGCACTGGAGCGCGCTACTGGAGAATCACACGTGCACTGGAGCGCGCAACTGTGCACGTAATAGTGCGCACAGTTGCACGGGGACGCTGCGCACAGTGCTGTGCGAGTAGAGGCGCAAGACTTATGCGCGTAGGCGTGCAGCGATGCACGCACAGGCGTGCGAGGCTATGCGCGAGCGTGCGAGGTGCACACAGATGATGCGCAAGGTGCAGGCGATGCACGCAGGAGCGCCAATGGTGTGCGCGCACAGGCGCGAGATGCGCGCACAGGCGCGCAGGCGCTGGAGTCGATGTGGCGTCGCCTACACGGAGATGGTGGCTGATCGGCTGGGCGGCGCCGACTCGAAGGAGAGAGGAAGAAGAGAGGCCGGCGGGTGGGGTTAGGGTTAGGGTTAGGTTTCGAGAACTCCGGTCTAGGACCGTCACTCTGATACCATGTTGGAAAACGTGAATAAGATGTTTATTCCATAGCCCTAGGCTCTCTTATATAGGAGAGTAGCCTATGGGTAAATTACATAAAGAGGATAACAAGAAAAATAAATTAGCAAAGAGACACAATAACTAAATATGCGTCAACAAAATCTAATATCCAACATGATGTAAAAATTTGATAATGTAAACAGAGAAGGCATTGCAATGTTTTTTTACTAATAGGATTCGAACCCTGGTCCTTTAAAGTGAGAGCCATTGCTTCTACCACCAGACCATTATGGGGGGAAATAATAAATATAATAGATAGAATCCTAAGTTGACTAATGAAAGGCTTATAAGTCAAATAATTATATTATATTTACTATTTTTAAAGATCACATATGATATTAATTTAATAAACATCCTGATGGACACAAATTGGATAAAAAAGAATGCCAACAAACCCTAACTTAGCAATAGTTCTCACTTTGTGAGTGTTGAAGCTAGGGTATGAAACCTTTGTATCCTCCCTCTTTCCATATATGGGATGGACCACCAATCGTCGTCGATCCCCCTTGCCTAGCCTAGACATAGGTGTAATTGACCTCTGCTTGAGGGTAGAAGCTAACCTCCATTGCCTTGTCGCGCACAATTTCGCATTGCATGGAAGGCCATGACCAACCTCTACCTGTCACCCAAATACCACACAGGCACAACTAGAGACCCTGATATGATTGTCATTATTCGAGCATCTAAAATTGATGCCACTGCCATTAGTTTGAGGGAGACCAAACCCTGACAGCGAGTGTGTGTTTATTTCCAATGGGAATCGTATTCCGCAAGAAAAAGAACAATTCATTGCCACAAGAAATTTGTGAAGACACCTGTACAACAAAATATATTTATCCAAATGCTAAAGTTGAAGAAAGATTAAATGGCATGTCTTTGGAATGAAGGTGCAGAAAAGTTGCAATTATGATTACTGATACAATAAAATTACACAAGAAAAGATGGGGTTGACAAACTATACCTATTGAGAAAAATAAAGTGACGAAGCAACTGCAAATCTTTCTGTGATGCGTCCTATGGCAAGAAACTCATCATAAGATGAGTTTTCTGAAGCGGTGGGGAGTTGATGCAACATAAAATGGGAGATTGTGCTAAATTTGAGTTTGTTAGCTTAAGATTGTGCAAAATTTGAGTTTGTTAGCTTTCTTTTTTGTCCAATTTAAATCCATTAGGATTTTTTACTAAATTGAGATTACATACTATTTCTAAAAATTGTATAAATAATTAATTATTTGAATTATGAGTCTTTCTAGGAGCCGTGTTGAGGTTTGTTAGATATTTTTTTTTTGAGGTTTGTTAGATATTGTTTATTTTATTATGTATTTAGTAATTTATCCTATATATATAGAACTTATAGGTAAAGTTATAAGGACATCTGAGATAACAAAAAAAGTGGAGGCTCTCCCTTTCTCCTGCATTCTTCCTTTCTTCTCCGATGTCTTCACGCTTCTCCAGCAAAATCCCCCTCTATAGGCATGTCTTCTCATTCTTCCTCTCATCCTCAGTTTTTTTATCTCTCGAGGTAACACCTCAAGCACTATCAAAAGAATTTTTGGAAATGATCTTAGGGTTGAATCATATGATTAGTCAAATGGAACATAAGTCTTCACTATCTAAACATCACACCCATGTAAAGATTTTTTTCTCCTCATTAGATGTGGTTCTGATAACAACAACAACAACAAAGCCTTTTCCCACAATTAAGTAGGGTCGGCTACATGGATTCTTCGCCTCCATTCAGATCTATCTTGAGTCAATCCCGGGCTTATATCCACAAAACTAAGATCCCTTCGTATGGTCTCTTTCCAACACTTCTTGGGTCGTCCTCACCCTCTCTTAGCCGGCTCAACATCCCAACACTCGCATCTCCTAAGTGGTGCATCAGTTGATCTTCTTTGCAAATGTCCAAACCATCTTAAGCGATTTTCTCGCATCTTATCCTCGATCGGAGCTACACCAACTTTCTTTCTGATTACATCATTCCGAATCCGATCTTTACGTGTGTGTGTCCACACATCCACCTTAACATTTTCATTTCTGCTACATTCATTCTTTGCACATGTTTATGGTTCACAGGCCAACATTTGGATCCATAAAGCATAGCAGGTCTCACGGCTGTTTTATAAAACTTTCTTTTAATTTTTAAAGGAATTTTCTTATCACAGAGAACAGCAGAGGCTCCTCTCCACTTTAGCCTGCCGGCATTTATTCTATTAGTAACATCTCCATCAATTTCCCCATCATGTTGCAGAATAGATCCTAGATATCTAAAGGAGTCTCTCTTCTGAATGTTATCGTCACCAATCTTCACCTCGATTCCTTCACCATTGCTTCCATCAAAGGAGCACTCCATATATTCCGTCTTAGCCCTACTTATACGAAATCCTTTAATCTCCAACTCATGTCTCCAGACCTCAAGCTTCTCATTTACTCCATCTCTAGTCTCGTCAATTAACACAATATCATCAGCAAATAACATACACCAAGGTAACTCATCCTGAATGTGACTTGTCAACTCGTCCATAATCAAAGTAAAAAGAAATGGACTCAAAGCAGAACCTTGATGTAAACCAATGTTGATGTCAAAATATCCAGTCTTCCCAGACGGGGTCCTTACACAAGATAAAGCCATATCATACATGTCCTTTATGAGGTTAATGTATAGGACAAGTACTTGTCTCTTCTCCAACACTCTCCACAATATCTCTCGTGGGACATAATCATAAGCCTTCTCCAAATCAACAAAGATCATGTGGAGGTTCTTCCTTTTAGCTCTATAAATCTCCATTGTTCTCCTCAGCTAATGGATGGCTTCAATCGTTGAGCGACCTGGCAAGAATCCGAATTGGTTTTCTTTTACGTTAGAAACTTGCCTCAACCTTCTTTCGATCACACGTTCCCAAATTTTCATAGTGTGACTCATCATCTTGATACCTCTATAATTTGAACAATTTTGAATGTCTCCTTTATTCTTATAAAGAGGCACCACGATACTCCTCCAATCTTCAGGCATTTTCTTGCTTCACCAAATAACATTGAATAGATTCGTAAGCCAAGTCAAACCACGCTCACCTAAAACTCTCCATACTTCTACAGGGATGTCATCCGATCCTACACCTTTCCCGGGTCTCATAACCTTCAAAGCCTCCTCTACTTCCTTTCTCTGTATCCGTCTATAGCTTGCACGATTCAAGTAACTTTCACTACAAGCTAGATCACCCAAAGTGATCTCTCTATTTCCTTCCCCAATGAAAAGTTTATGGAAGTATTGCTCCCACCTAGTCTTTATATCCTTCTGAGTAACAAGCACATGACCTTCCTCGTCCTTAATGCATCTTACTTGAGAAAGGTCTTTGGTCTTTCTTTCCCTTGCTTTGGTCAACCTGAATATATCCTTCTGTCCCTCCTTAGAGTCAAGATTTTTATACAAAACATCATAAGCTTTTGACTTAGCTTCGCTTGCGGCCTTCTTTGCTTCCTTCTTCGCTATTTTGTAGTTTGTGATAGTTTCCTCTGTTTTATCCTTAGACATAGCTTTAAAGCAAGCTCTTTTTATTTTTAGCTTCTCTTGCACCCCTTCAATCCACCACCAAGCCTCCTTTTGACCTGGAGCTCCTCCCTTTGACTCGCCTAGCATCTCTTTGGCTACCTTTCGGATACAAGATGCTACTGCCTCCCACATCTCGTTTGCACTACCGCTACAATCCCAAGATAAGTCTTCTAAAACCTTCTCCCTGAAGCTCGCTTGCTTCAGTGGAAGATTCCACCATCTAGTTCTAGTTATCTTAGAAACCCTCCTTTTCTTTACCAGCCCTTTCATTTGTACATCCAAGACTAACAAACGATGTTGGGTTGTCAAACTCTCTCCTGGTATTACTTTGCAGTATTTACAACACAACCGAACTCTTCTCCTCAACGCAAAGTAATCTATCTGTGTTCTACTTGGCCCACTCTTATAAGTAATTAAATGTTCCTCCCTCTTCTTGAAGAGAGTGTTTGCTATGAAAAGATCATATACCGTTGCGAAATCCGGGATAGCTTTTCCCTCTTCATTTCTATCTCCAAAATCATGTCCTTCATGAACACTAGCATACCCTGAAGCATCTTTTCCCACATGTCCATTAAAATCTCCACCGATGCAAATCATCTCTCTTTGTGGGATTCCTTGTAGACTCTTATCCAAATCCTCCCAAAAAGCTTGTTTAGTCCTTTCATCTAAACCAATTTGAGGTGCATAAACTGAGATGATATTCAGAATTTCTTCTTCAAGCACCAATTTTAGCAAAATAATTCGATCCCTGAATCTTTTCGCCTCAACCACACAATCCTTCAAATCCTTATGAACAACTACTCCAACACCATTTCTACCCTTATCTTTACCTGAATACCAAAGTTTAAAGCATGTCTTCTCAATCTCCCTTGCTTTCTCTCCAACCCATTTAGTATCTTGAAGACACAGTATATGAATCTTCCTCCTTTCCATCGTATCCACTATCTCCATCAACTTTCCAGTTAAAGTGCCAATATTCCAACTACCAATCCGTAACTTCCCTTGCAATCTCTTTTGGACTAACTTCTTTACTCGCATGCGTCCATTATGCGAGAACCCTTGTAAATTTTGGACTGCATCCGGGCGGTGATGCAGCGGAACTAGCTTAATTACCCGCATGCATTCCTCATGCGGGAACCCTTGCAAATTTTGAACTACATTCAGGCTGCGATGTAGCGGCCCTTGCTCATTTTTCATTGCATTCGGGCGATGCAACGCGTCGCAAGTAGGGAACGCCCCAAGGAAATCTGTATGTTTGCTTAAATCCATGTTGAAAAGAATGTTTGCTTAGATGTGGTTTTGATATTTCAACAAAAATATTGAGTGTGTAGAATGTTGTGGTGGGGTGGGGGAGGTTCTGTAATACATCACGTTGCGATGTTGGATTGGGAAGAGGCTGTATTTAATGGTTTCAAAATTTTATAGTGATTAATTATGATGGTGGTGGTCACATCAAATGGTTCTTTAACTAAACTCTTCTTTAACTAAACTCCCAAGTTATATAGTGGATACAATTTTTGTAGGAGTCCCTTCGTACAACATTGTTTGATCTAAGGGATGCTTGTCTCTTCATCTTGAAATTTGAGGAATTTGGATCCTCTTCCCAAATCTGTTGAATTAGGCAAGGTTACGAGAAGATGGAGATCTTATTGAGAGTTTTTAAAGGGAACAGTTCCACTTGAGTTAAAAAGGTCTTGATCAGTTGTCAATTCAACCTTTTAAGGAGAACTCAATGGTCTTGATAACCCTGCATCAGGGAGTTGCCTCCACCATTAAATGTTTTTTTGAGAAGTGTACTAAAGCAGCTTAAGAAATTCAATGCCAAAGAAATAAGCCACGAGAAACGGCGGAAATACTAACCCTAAATTTCAAAAATCGGGATGCTGCTTCTTTTACTTGAGGGACTAGAAACTTTGGGCACCCAGTTAGTGGGGAACCAAATTAGTGGTTTCAATTGGATTGAACCAGATCATAGTTTCATGGCATGTGTTATGTGACAAGGGGCTTATATAGGAAACTGTTATTCAAGGCGATCAATCAATCTTCGGAAAGTCGGTCCAGGAGGCCGCATATGCGGAGGCGGTCCCCCTACCGCACCGAGTATGCTATACTCGCTCAATATGCGGGTCATGGGATATACTAGGCCGAGTAATCCGCATATGCGACTGCATATGTAATAGAAGTAACTCGTTGCTCCTCCGCCACCTTCTTGACTTCCACATGGGTTGCTTCTCCGCCGTCTTTTTCTC
This sequence comes from Ottelia alismoides, assembly GCA_037367405.1. Taxonomy (NCBI): domain Eukaryota; kingdom Viridiplantae; phylum Streptophyta; class Magnoliopsida; order Alismatales; family Hydrocharitaceae; genus Ottelia; species Ottelia alismoides. Next base: position 182,705 of record JAZKJV010010112.1, read on the forward strand.
CTCTGTCAAGGTTTGTTGATTGCTCTATTTAGCCCTAAATCTCTCTATTTTTAGATTCAGCAGCAACAACTCTATTTTTTTAGATTATCCAGCAACAACTCTATTATTACATTATCTCATAACTGTATGAATATAGAATAAATTACATGTATTTATCTAAGATCTTTTATGGATAAAATGAATATAGATGTCGGATTTGCGTGGAATTTTATAATTACACAGAACAAATAACATATATTTAATTTAAATGGTTGATTTTTTGTTAATATTTGACTTTGAGTAGACAAATACACCATTTATTAAAGTATGAAGGTTCATGGTTGTGTTTACTAATCAGGTTACACTTCCAAAAAAAGGTTATCTTCCTATTTGGACAAGGATATGTACCATTTTTTCTATCTTTAATCAATTTACAACATTTTTACTCTCCCTACTGTTAACTTAACATCTTTATCTTTTGAAAATGGATGACTTTTGAAAACGCTTTGGTTGATATAACAATGTACAAAAAAGTCTTCACTTCATATTTCTTCCATGTTATATTTTTTAAAACATAAATATCTAATATTTGAAATTATTATTATATTTTAATTATTTTTAGATTAAAATAATAGAGACCGCATAATCCGCATATACTCCCGCGTATACTTTAGCCTACATGTTTACTCGCTCCTGACCGCCTGACCGAACGAATACCGCATACCGACTTTCTGAATCTTGTGATCAATTCATGATGCATTGGTTATGGTTGCATCCAATCACAAACTACCAATACAAGAGATAATGGGTCCATGTAACAATAGAGGGATTGTGATGTGGAATAGAATTTATGCGAGAGAAATAGAATAGAGACGATGAGAGGAAGGAGATGAAGCACCTGTAGCACGGCGCAGACATGTGCGGGAAGAGATGCAGAAGGGAAGAAAACTGGAGAGACTTCAATTATTTTATAATCTCAAGTCTCTTGGTTACCATACCCATAAGCCCTTTAATATAGAGAGGATGAGATTACAAATAATTAAATAAAATAAATAACCTAATAAACCCAATCTGGACTCCTGAGAAAAAACTCCTAATTTAAATAAATAAGTTTTCCAGTATTTATTTTTAGAGATTATATTTAATCTCAGTTTATTCAAACAAAAGAAACCCAATTGACTTAAATTGGATGAAAAAGAAAGTTGATGAACCCTAGGTTCTGTACAGCTATCACATAAATATCTTCACCTAAAAGACATCATTTACTCTTAAATTATAATTCTTGACGAGGTTACCGGCATCATGCACTACGGGAAACAACAATGTCCCTATACCTTCATGGTAGGGAAGAAACCATCATACAAACTCAATGATCCTTATGTATAGAAGCCCCCTCCATTGTGTTGAGTATATTAGTCAATGCCATAGACTCCCGTAATCATTACTCAGAGAACTCAAAATAGAAGGCCCCAATTCCCACTCATCTCGAGAATCAAATCAAACTTCTGCCACAGATACATCCCGATTGGTTGCCAGAACAAAGACACACGAAAAGAAGTTACATAATGTCCCCCTCTCTGATTAATCATTTTTTCCCAAAATCTTAATGATGAACTATCATCAAGTTCATCATTTGATGATAGTGGTGGAGAGCGAAGGCGAAAGAGGGTGGAACGTCCGAGGTTCGGGGGAAAAAGATGGAGAGCTCGGCGAGTGCGGCTGGAGGGGTTAGCGTTGTTTGGGGAGGTGTGAAGGGGAAGGGGGCGGTGCTCGGGGTCGATGGTGGTTCTCTTGTTCGGGCGGCGTTTGGTGGTCGTGCTGAAGGCGGCGTGGAGCGGGAGGCGCAGGCTGGTGAGTGGGTGCAGGTCTCTCACAAGAAGCTTGGGAAGCGTTGCTTCAGGTGTGGCGAGCGTGGTCACATAGCTTTGGCCTGTGAGCTCCCCTCTAGATGCTACGGTTGTGGGAAGGTCAGGCACCGGAAAGCTTCTTGTTGGTTCGGTTCTGGTCGTGGCAACTCTTCTTCCCGTTTGGCAGGCCATTCGGTGAGGCGTGGGGATGCGGAGAACTCGCGGGCGGCATGTTCGACGCCCTTCGAAGGGAGGGGGGTGCGATCTTTTGCGCAAGTGGTGGAAGGTTCTCGCGTTGTCTCGTGTTCGGGTGGCGTTGGAAATGGCAAGGCGGGCGGCGTTGTTACCTCTGTCAGTTTGAAGGACGTGGGGGGGGGGGGGGAGAACCGGTTAAAGATGGTTTGCATGGGAAGGTACTTCAGGGGGGAAAAGAGAGCGTAGCAGTTGTAGGGGTTGCTTCATGGAGAGGCATTGCATGGGACGATGTGATGACCTATCTGCATGGCGTCCTGGGTCCTCATTTCGCTGGAGACTTTCCGGCGTTGGATGATACTCGATGCTGTGTTCGTGGCCTCTCCCTGGATCAACGGGAAAGGCTTATTCAGAGTGGTGCATCTGAAGACATATATTGGAGGGTTATGCGCTTTGCGGATGGTGCCTGTTCGAGCGTCGAGGTGTGTGTTGCGGAGGTGCGAGGCGTTCCTTTCCTCTCGAGGGTTGTTCATTACCTTAGCCGGGCTCTCCGGCGGTGGGGGGAGGTTCTTGCGGTCGTAGAGGATGGCCTCAGGCCGAGCTCGGACTGGAGGGTCACGCGTGTCCTAATGGAGTGCAGCAAGGGGTTACTTGACGACGCGGTTGGCAAGGTCTTCTTTGAATCATTGAAGATTGGTCGCGTCCATTTTCGGATGGAGCTGTCGTTCATCAAGCTGCTTGCACCGCTGGCGGTGGCGCTTTCACCGGCGTCCGTTGTCGCCGGCCCGGAGGTCCCGAGGGTTGCTGGCGTCGCCTCATCTTCTGCCCGCCAGGTGGCGCTGCATGGGGGTCATTCCGAAGCGTCGCCCTTTTTGATGGACTCCCCACGTCCCTTCGGGGTCCAGCCTCGGGCATCGTGTATTTCTCCGGCAAGAGACGGTTTGCATGATGAGGTGGCGTCCGAGGTTGATTCTCTCTTCGGTTTTCGGTCGTGGAAGTCGGATCATGCTCTCCAAATTTGCTATTCGGGTCCGATATTGGGTCAGGCAGCGTTGGATATCGGCGAGCATTTTGGTTTCGAATCCTGGCGAAGGGAGGGAGTGACCCGTGAATCGATTGTCTTTTCTGTGGCGGATCCGGGTCTGGCCCACAGGACGTGTCTTGATGGACTGGCTACCTTCTCGGCTGTGAATCCATTTTCCGGTTGCGACCTGGCCATTTTGGGGGCTTCTGATTGTTCATGGGGAGCTTCGAACCCGATTGAGGCGTTGCCCAGCGGGCCCTCTTTGGACCCTCTTCTCTTGGGTGAGGGTGGCTCTTCTGTGGTGGTCTCCTCTCCAACCCATTCGGGGGCTCTTCCAGACGTGGACAGTGCAAGTGATGTGGGGAGCCTTTCTGACAGGAGATGGGGGAAAAAGTATCGGAGGCGAAACAGATCTCGGGCGAGATCCTCTATGCAACAATCTTGCACGACTTTGAGGGATTCCGTTGCGACAGCGGCTGGACTCATTCCCATGGGGGGTCAACCACGTTTGTCTTGATGAAGATTCTATCCTGGAACGTTAGGGGCCTGGGGGAGGCTGATAAGCGAAGGACTTTGGGTTCTAGATTCTCTGAGTGAGGTTGTGATATTGCTTTCATTCAATAAACGAAGCTGAGGGGGATCGATGATGTCCTTTGGCGCTCTTTTGGTGCGGGTGGTTTGGATGAGTTTAGGGCATTGGATGCGGACGGAGCGGCGGGGGATATGTTAATTGCGTGGAGATCGGCGGCTTTCTCTTTCAGCTCTGTGCTTATGGGGAGGCATATGTTATCCGTATTGCTGGTCCGGGGAGATACTGCTTTGTCCATCGCTTTCTCATGTATATACGGCCCTTTTTGCCACATTAAAAGAAAGGAACTGTGGGATGATTTACGTGATCCGGGCAGTGCGTTTGAGGGGATTCCTTGGCTCATTGGGGGAGATTTTAATGTTACGCTACATTCGTCGGATCGTCCCCGGTCCAGGGGTGGCCAGGACCCGAGCTCCTTTGACTTTGCTGAGGTGGTGGACTCGCTGGCTTTAGAGGTTCTGGTGGCGGATGATACTAAGTATACATGGAGGAATAATAATTCCCGCTCTCGGATTGATCGCTTCTTGGCTTCTGGGAAGCTTTTTTTTTTAAAGTCTGCTAGTCATGGGGCAGCGCTCGGTGGCACCCTCCCCATCAAAAATTTATTGCTATCAATTAACGAAAGAAGGGAAAGTACAGAAATAAAGAGCAGATTAACCCACCCTCACAAAAAGCCAACTAACCCACCCTTACAAAGTAAAAGCGCTACAGCATCCAGTCTACGACCAGCCTTTTCGCAAGGAATGCCACGTTCTCCTCATAAAATCTCTGCCCGAAGAAAAGAAGGTCGTTTCTGCCACACCAAATAGCCCAAAGATGGCTTCTGGGAAGCTTATGGAGATGTTTCTTATTTGCTCGGTGTCCTCTTGCCCTCGCTCTTTATCGGATCATTCGCCTATTCTCTGGGAGTCCGGTGAGGTCCCTTCGGTGAGCGGCCTCTTTAGATACGAGAAATGTTGGCTACAAGAGGCGAATTTCAAGGATATGGTGACGTCGCACTGGGCTCAGTCGTGTTTTGTGGGGTCCGCGGCCTCCAGGTTTGATCAGAAGCTCTCGTTGTTGCGGAAAAAGCTTGCATTATTCAAGAAGGATTCGAGGGTGGCGAGAGTCGCCGCCAGGGTGGAGGCAGAGGAAATCATTGCGAAGTTTGATATTATTGAGAACGATAGGGAGCTTCTGCCTGAGGAACTTCGTGAGCGTTCTCTTGCGCAAAAGCGTGTTGCGGCGGAGGACAAGAAGCGGACCACTGAATGGCGTCAGAGGTCGAGGATGACTTGGATCAAAGAGGGTGATGCCAATACGGCCTTCTTTCACTGTGTGGCTACCGGAAGGAAGCGCTACAACGCGTTGCGCTCTATTTCGATAAGTGGTGTGCAGATTGTGGGGGACAGAGAGATGGGGCGTGCCATTACAGATCATTTCAAAAGCTTCACTACCAGGCGCTCCCCGAGGAGGTGGCGGTGGTTGAGTTGTGGGGCGCCGTCCATTTCTGATGCGGCTTGCGAGGATTTGACTCGAGCGATTTCGTTGGAGGAAACCAAAGTGGTCGTGTGGGACTTGAACGAGGATGGGTCCCCAGGCCCCGATGGTTTTTTGGTGGCGTTCTATCGGGATTTTTGGGAGGCGGTGGGTGAAGACGTGTTGGAGGTTGTTACGGAGTTTTGCAGTGGGAATGCGAGGTTTGATCGGATTAATAGGGCCTTCATTATGCTGCTTCCTAAGTCCTCCGCGGCGGAGCGTATTGAGGATTTTCGTCCCATTGCGATATCCAACGGCATCTATCTTATTGTCGCTAAGGTGTTGGCTCGTCGGCTTGCTCGGGTCTTGGATTCAATTATTTCTCCGATCCAAGCGGCCTTTATTCGAGGCAGGCAGATCTCGGATTGCATTGCTGTGGCGTCGGAGTTGGTCGCAGATTGGAAGAAGTCCGGAAAACAGGGGGTGCTGTGGAAGGTCGATTTCGCCAAAGCATACGACTATCTCGAATGGAGTTTCTTGTGGTCGATTCTGAGGAGGCGTGGTTTCCCTGAGGTTTGGATATCGTGGATGCGGCGTTGCATGACCACCGTGTCCTTCACTGTTTTGGTCAATGGCCGTACGGATGGGGGCTTCTTCTAGCCTAGGAGGGGGTGCGACAGGGGTGCCCCCTCGCTCCTCTTCTGTTTGTCGTGGCTGCTGATGTCTTGGCTCGCACGGCGGACCGTGTGATTAATGCCGGGCTTTCGAAGGGGTACTCCAAGGGCGAGTTGCGCGTGCCCTTGCTCCAGTTCGCGGATGACACCATTTGCTTTATTGATGGAGGCTTATCCGAGGTCTCCGGAATGGCGGCGACGCTGGAACTCTTCAGCGAGTTATCAGGTCTGTATAAGAATGGGAACAAATCCAAGGTGATTCCTTTTGGGATGTCGGAGGCGGAGGCGATCGAGTGCGGCCGGATCTTGAGGTCTCCTCTGGGTGAGTTACCTATTGATTACCTTGGTTTGCCGTTGGTGGTAGGGAGGGCCAGGAATAGGGATTGGCTTCTGGTCGTCGAGAGAGTGGAGATGCGCCTTGCTGGGTGGCGTTCGGCCTTGCTCTCGAGAGGGGGTCGGCTTGTTCTTCTCAAAGCGGTGCTCTCTTCGATTCCGGTATTCTACTTATCAAATCGTCGTATGCCGGTGGGGATCCGCAACCGTCTTGAAAAATGTGTGCGTAGATTTCTGTGGGGAAGGAATGGTGAGGCGGGGGGGCTGCATCTGGTGGCGTGGGATGAGGTCACTAGAGGCAAGCAGGATGGTGGTTTGGGCATGCGGAGACTGGAGCTTGTTAATGATGCTTTTCTTCTCAAATGGGCGAGTAGGATTTGGGGCCAGGATGATAACTTCTTTACCGGCATCCTGAGGGAGATTCACGGGGAAGGAAGGGCGGTGGTAGAGAGGGCTGGTGTGGTCGGAGCTCGTACTCCGTTTTGGCGTAGAGTGCTGGAGATCTTTGAAAGGAATCTTTCGCTGTTTATGCCGGTGTTGGGGAATGGTGAGTCCTTTAAATTTTGGAAGGATGATTGGACGGGAAGGGGATCCTTGAATGTGCGATTCCCCCGTTTGTTTGCGTTGGCGGCTGACAAAGATGCCTCTGTCGCTTCTTGCTAGGCGGATGGGTGTTGGTGTCCGTCTTTCCTGGCAAATTTCTCGGATCAGAGGATTGTTGATTTCATCTCCCTTTTGGACGTCATCGGTGACGCAGGTAGGCCTAGCGATGGTCGGGATCACTGGGCCTGGAGGGGCGGTCCCTTTTCGACGCGGAAAGCTTATGGGGCTTTAGTTCGGCCCCCGCCGGTGCGGTCTGATTTGCTGGTGCGTGATTGTTGTTTTTCCTGGGGCCTGAAGATCCCAGAGCGCCTTGACTTCTTTTTATGGCTTTTCTGCAGGCAGAGGCTGATGACGAAAGATCGTTGCGCGAGGATTATGGGCAATATCTCCAATACATGTGTGTTATGCGATTCGGCAGTGGAGACCATGGAGCATTTATTCTTCGATTGCCCCACGGTCATAGGGGTTTGGGAGGAAGCGGATGTGGATTGGGTGAGAACGGATGACTTGGCGGTCTTTTGTGGGTCGCTGGTGCTTAACAGAAACAAGGAAAGAAGGGACATCTTGCTGCCAATTGCAAGGTTGTGGTCGATTTGGTTGGGGAGGAATGAGGCCCTCTTCTCAGGCCAACGCTTTTACAAGGACAACGTGCTTATTCATTGTGCGAGACTTGTGGCTGATTGGGTTGCGGTTTAGGCCCCAGTGTGGTTTTTGATTTTTGGGGGCAGTGGAGTTTTTTTGTACAGCTTTTGCCTTTCTTTTTTTCCTCTTTTTCTCGTTTTTGTTTATTCTCTTTTCTTATTAATATATTGGGACGAACACCGCTGAGTATCTCCCCCTTCTCTTGGGCCTCAAAAAAAACTATCATCAAGTATCAGCCTATGAAAATGCACCACATACGACACAACAAAGCAGATACCTCTTTAGAAAGTCGAAGGTGCTCTTACTTACTCAACATTCAGATAGGCCATAGAATCTCTCTGAATTCACCATATCACACCTATCTCCCCATAGTCAAACCAACTACATTATAAAAAGGCCATTGTTCATCTATTTTAGCTTCATCACACCGAGACTACTCCAAGGTCTTCGTAACCTGTCTCCAGTCCATAAATGTGCCCAAGTCCTACTTTCCAAACCATGACTAGAAAAATCTCCCATCAACTTCTCCAGTTGCTCTCCCACAGGAACCTTATAAGCTGACATATAAAGGATTAGAATGGCTAGTAAAATCGACTTGAGAAGTGCCAACATTCCTCCGTTAGACATGCATTCGGCCTTCCACTGTGTCAACTTACATTCCATCTTCTCCAACAACGGAGCCTTATTTAATTGCTTGAGCCTATAACCATAAAGTGATAAACCTAGATATGGTAAAAGGCAAGAATGATCACCAAATCCTCTTGGCTTATGTGCCCAAAATCCTACCATATTCCTCGGCAAGCACTCCATTCTAAATGAAATGAATGCAGACTTCTCCATTTCATGCTAGGCCAGAATGATCACCAAAATTCTCACCCAATGTCAATTTCAGTCTAATCTCTATAGCTCCCCCCAAATAAAAAATCAAGTGTCATTAGCATTCTACATCAATAGAATCGGCATCTTGTTAGACCTACCCAACAATACTTCCTCCCATGACAGCCTCCCAATGACCACGGCCAATGCAGCAGCATGCAACTGAAAGCCAAGTCATAAAAGTGAAAATCGATGTGCATTACGCCATATTAGGAAGCATAACCATATTTTGAGGATGGTTGTTCAAGAAACGAGGTACTTTTCCAAAGACAGATTAAGGCATCAGTTCATTATAACCCGAAGAAAGAAATAGTTGAGAATACCTTTGGGATGCGAAAAGGGTTTTTAGAAGCATATTCGCATAATTTTCCAATCTTCTTCTCATTTGGTTCTCCATCCTGGCATGTCAATACAAGTCACTAAGCATTGCGCTACAAGCAATATCTAATTGCATATAGTAGCAGCATGGACAAATAAATAGAGTATCCTTTTGACGTAGGAATTAAGAAGTAAAGAACTGTACACAGCAACGGGGACAGGCATAATTATAAGCATGAACAGGATAAATGGGAGACCAAAAACGATCTAATTGAAATTGTAACCCAAAGATAATTCATCTTTTAAAAGCCTTGTTGAAAAATTAAAAATGTGATGTATATTCTTTTAATAATTATGCATGATATGAACCAATGATTCCTCCATTACTAGTAGTTGGCTTGTCAAACTAATCCAGTATGCTAGATGGCCATGTCAACATGATGTCCAACATGGACAAGTAAAATGCACAAATCTTGTAAAACAGTGCAATTCATCATTAACTTGCATCTTTAAAATGGAAAAGTCTAATTCACATGTACTAAGGAAACCTCCAACATTTTCAACCTGATATTTTTAAATAAAAAAAAAGAATGTTCAAATTATAGCTCATTAGACGACAAGTACAGATTCTTGAGAAGCTAGTGATATCTTCTGGATAAAAATTGAGGATGCATATTCAAGTGTGAAGCTGATGAAAGAATGAGGAATAAGTAAAATGGCTTGGTTGTAACAGAAAACTTTCATCACTTCCCTTTTTCCTGCTTAGTTGATCAATTCAACTAAATAATGTAGCTGCATAGACAACCTGATAAGAGTGGGAAAAGGGAACTTTAAGAAGGTTCACTGCAGCATGGCCTTAAATATCGGCAACATGTCAGTGATATGTTTGATATTGCCAAATCGGCGACATCAACAAGGGGGGATATACTTTTTTCCAGGATGTTGGTGGCATGTCTTCTATATAAACAATATCATTTGATATATTGCTGAAATATTAACATGTGAAACGATGAATAATCATATTGTTCTTTTTATATGTTCCACCCGATATGGGTGATATTAGTCACTTTTTTTCTCCCATTGGGCAATATTAGTCATTTGTTCTACCATTTCGCACAGTGAGCATTTGCGAAGGATGGGTGTATCAATATTGGCCGCTCAAGTAAGCACTTGATATTTGAAACCATAAATATCATCAATAATTAGGACCGATTATTGTCAAATCTATGACTTGTGTTTGATGGACTATAAAGCTATGTACCACAATACGACTAGGGAAATTCACATATAAGATAGATAGTCAATCAGAAAAAGATACAAAAGAGGACAACAAACCCAGCAGATGGATCTGGCCAAATACTTTAGGGGTCAACGAGCATTGAATACATATTTACTTGGTAAGTATTGTATTGGTATATTGAATACGGTATGAATTATGAGTTTTATTTCTTATTTCAACTTATTTATGCATTCTTCACAACTAAACTTCTAATGGCATGCCTTATATAGTACTGAATATCAGCATGCTTGCGTGATGACTATGATGCCGATACCACTACAAAACTTGCATTCAGATCTATTTTTTTAGCAAACAAGTGTGTATTTATATCTTATTATTGATTAATTTTATGAAACAATCTATTTGTATAGTCATTTTCATAATTTCTAGCGATGTCAGCTATATATTGACAACATGCCCTTTTTTGGGGTTGGCAAAATGATACGGATATCGACATTTGAGGCCATACACTGGGGTCTCCAGCCCAATCCTGAGATAACATATAGAAGCACTTATCTAGGCCTATAATAAGGGAACATAATACACATAGGCAACTTTTCTAAGATGTTATCATAATAATAAGATCTGCCAATTTTCTGAACATTTTCTGCCATTTAAATGAAATATTTGCAGAATGGGTTTTCATTTTTTTTGAAAAGCCAGAGAATGACTAGTTTTTTTTCAAAAAGTCAGAGGACCCAACTATCATTAATAAGTACTAATGACACATATACTCAGCAGTCAGCAGGAAAACCTATAAACACTAAAATCGAATTTATCGCTTTCACAACGCAAATGAGGAGGGCTTGTGCTTTGGCATTGGGAACCTCTGTTTGATCTCTGCCATCACATATCTTAGGCTCCCACTATTGGCAAATCCTTAACAGTCAGGAATTGGCAACTGTAGTTGGAGAATATGGAGTATGCCTGACAGCTAGTGAGAAAATCTGGTCCCAAGATTGGTGTTCTCTGCTTTTCCCGTTTGTTTTTATACTATTGAAGAAGGATGAGGTGCATTGATAATTTGATATTGTCCACAAGCCATTTCTGTAGAAAGGACCTCAAGGTGATGCAAGAAAGATGAATCTTGTAGCTTAAGATGAGATTTGTAAATAAATTGGTAAAGTGCCTAGGGGCAACCTCATTAAGGCTGGTTAATGCTACTTTCTAGTGATTAAATGGTGTAGATAAAGAGCAGAACCGAATAACAATATTACAGTCAAATTCTCGCTCCTTTCTTTAATTGTGTGAAAAGACTTTATTTAAAAGGTACCGTTATTTCTTCCAAAGATATTTATGGTGTCATACGTCAGATTGCAGTATATCCCATAATAAAACTGGGTGATGGAAAGAACTTCTAGTTCCCAATGAATGACTGGTCAGGGGTAGTATACTTTCAGAGGTATTAAAGTGATTCATTTTGGATGCATAAAAGGAAATAATAGTTACATCCTGCTGGAATGGATCTATGTGGAGAGAACATGATATGTCAGAGTCTGGAGAAGAGGAGCTGAGTTAATTATTTGTAGGCTTTTAGCCATTGACCTTTGGTGGCAGACTGGCAAATACCCCAGATGCACAGGTTTGGAAATCTGCATCATTCTTTGCTAAGAAGTTTAACTTGTTGGGAAAGTCTTCTTAGGAAACATGTCGGGAAAGGTATAGGGAGGGCTATATTCTAGATGGGATTCATTTTTTTCATTTCTTTAATAAAAAAAGATCATCGTCAGAAATGTTGGCAGGTGTGTCCATTGAGAATGTTACAATAGAGTTCAGGGATTGGAGACAGAAATGGTCACTTCAGACCCTCCAAGATAGCGATGTTATTTGTCAAATGAGAAGAGGAATAAAATGGCGAAGCCTCTCCACTTTAAGTAGAGTCGGCTACATGGATTCTTGCTCAAATCCATGTTGAAAGATCCGACTATTTTTACAATGGGTGTCGTCTACCAAACGCAACCCCCACCAGGAGGGATTTGAACCCAGGTCTTTTGGGTAGGAGGCACACTACACTACCACCAGACCATTCGAATTTGGTACAAATGAGAAGAGGAATATTTGACGGAAAGATCTTAAGATAATATGGGATTTGAAGTTGCGTCGTGGATACCTTAAGGCTATGTAAATCGAAGATGGGGATATCGACCATTTTTTTTCCAATAACAATTCACGAGGTGAATGGGCGGGATGGTGGCCCTTTCCATTAACATTGTTCTATGCTTTTTGGAGTGGTCTGAAAGAACTCACGAGGCACAACCACACAAGCTCATGAAAACAGAATTCCTAACAGCTATTTGGGCAAATGGGGACAAAATTATAGCTATTTCAGGTTGCAAATGTGACACTCCGCTTCGACAATTATCAACTTTCTAGAATACTCACCTGTAAAGTGTTGGCATCTTTTTAAATTTCAGTATGCATAAATTTCCTAGATAAATTATACAGAATATTTGTGTTACTCAGAATGTTATAAATCACTTCAAAGTTTATGAATTTATTACATTTTTACTGCCAACTGTATGCGCTTTTAAATTGCACAACTTATGAAGCTATTATTACTAGCACCTATTTGTTCCGAAATTATCCAATCCAGGTATGAATGCATGCACATTTTTTGCAATTCTACCATGTGAAATTTTCATAATGAATTCGTATGACATTAACATATTTAAGGTTTGTTGATAAGATAATATGAGATGCCACAGATATAAATCTACAAAACTGAATCTTTTTTCCTTGATTTTTTATATGTCCACACTTGAATAACTAATTATTCCTAGCATCATTAGAAGTGATAGGACGCTAACCCAACAGGTACACATTAATGAAATGACTCCTTGTCATTCCAGAATAGCAAGACACTGGCAAAATCTACCTCTCAACTAGGAACACAAGTAGGGAAGAAAGGGCATCGAGGAAAGAGATGGAGGTGTTGAAGAAACAAGAACAACCTTTTTTTGTAAATTTGCATTAAAAGCAGGAAAATTCGTATTTTTTGGAAGGTAGTTGCTAAGTAGGCATTGATGGCATTGAACTAGCCCTTACCTAGAAAATTCAAGACCTCGACCAATGACAACTATGGGGTAACAATTGAATACAACTTAATGTTGTTTTGGATTCCTTCCTATTGTGAGCAGTATATAATTGATAAAGAGAATGCAAAACGAAAAATAACCTCAACAGGGGAATAATACCTGTGATCTAGGAAATATCTCGGCTAATATCTTCTTATATCGCTTCACCGGGTGGCGGGACCTCGCCCGCAATGATGGGCAAATGAAGCACAAGCTCTCGCAAACTGGCAAAACCTTTCTTGACATCACACCCATCATGATCACTCATGCATAAATTCCCGTTGCCCCCTTGTTTCCCTCCCAATTAATAAACGGCCTCCCTGTCCAATGACATTTGCAACTAGTGAGCATCAAACGAATCTAACAAATAGAAGAAAATCTCTCGATCTTGTACGACTCAACACTCTTATTCAGCAAGGCAGCAAATTGCCAGCATCCAAGGAAAATGAAAGGCGTGAGGCATCAATGCACAATCGACGCCAATTTCAAGTCCCATTAATATGGAGCAAAATTCAAAAAAAAAAAAGAAAAGAAAGCACACCAACAAAACCGCCCCATTCAAGTTTGCAGCTTAATAACAGGAAAAGACCGTTTTCGAGAAGCGCGCCTCAATTGGCACTCGACTTGGCAATTTCGTATACACATGAAATGATCAGGAGAAATCCCGAGTAAAGCGGGGATCAAAGGATTCATAGCATTGTCAAAGCCAATTAGCCATCTTGGCGAGATGGGTCGGGAATTCCAGTCAAGGAATCGCGACCCACGAAGGGAATCCGCGTAAAGGAGGGGAATTGGGGACGTCGGTCGGATCGGAAACGGGGAAAAGGTTAGTAAAAATCGAATCTTGGAAGGGGAAATGGGTCACCTACGGAGGTCCTGCTGAGCGGAGAGGGGATGGGAGGGGGAAGCCGAGGGGGGGAGCTTCCCCCTTGGGATCAACACGATTTGGCAGATGGCGAAGAGAACACGAAAATCATCGGCCTCCCCCGCCGTCTCCTCTCTCTCTCTCCCTCTTTCTCTATTCTTCGTGTGTTGTGCTCCTCTCGTCTCTCCCCACCTCTCCTTCCGCCCGCAAAGGACGGCCGCCACCTCTCTCTCTCTCTCTCTCTCTCTCTCTCTCTCTCTCTCTCTCTCTCTCTGCGTCGAAAGACCGAGCCATTAAAATTGTAATGGCGGGGATTAGGTAAATTACGCTGTTTTGGGACCCACGTTTGTATCTTCTTTTGTTTGTATTCGCTTTTTTTAATAGCAATTACGATGGAAATACAATTCCATTCTACGCGGGAGTTATGATTCATAACGGTGCGTTTGTATCACTGTGGATCCGTTATCAAGGAAAAGAATTGTGATGAAATCGAATAAATTCAGGAATGGAAATGAATCGATATTTTCATCGTATTGATTGCTGAAAAGAAAAAAGGAAAAAGAAATGAAATAGTACTATAGGATCTCCATTCATTTGATGAGATTGGTGCTCCTTGCATGAACTGAATAGAATTTGATATATTTATTGCAATATCATGTTACTTTGCTGGTGAAAAGATACATTGTCACTCATGTTTTAATAATAATAATGTGAAAATGGTCCTTTTATAGAAACCTAACCTTAGTTTTGGAGTTTCTAACTATTATAATAAATTATGAAAAACTAAGTACCACGCTATTCAAAATTAAGAAAAACATATTGATTTTACTCTAAAAAATAATTACTTCCTACCAAGAAATTTCTGAGTAAATCTTCTTTGTCATCATGCGAAAGAGTGACTGTGTATATTGCTTCTAGATCATGATCCATATTCAAGAATGTCATATGACATTCTTCTTTGTCAAATACATAGTATTTCTTTATTTCTTCGTTTATCTTTAATCGGTATTGTGCAGAATTAACACCTAATGCTCGACTAAATTACATTATTTCTTCTCTATTCTATGAAGAAATTAAAGTTGTGACATCAATAATTGGCTTCCTCATGTTATTAACTCGTAATTTTCTCCATCTTCTGCGACAATGACTTTTTCATTAATCTCTTAATAAGAGCGATTCTTCACTCCGTACATTATTTCTTTCAGTTTTATAGTGAGCATTATTTTCATTTGATGTTTCAAACATCGATCTTGATAGTTATCTCTGTAGCCTCTTGTGTAAGATTTCAGTAACATGATTTTTAATAATTAGTATGCAAAATCCATTGTAATATGGAAATTGGTTCTGAATTCCGTTGCATGTTTATGACTCTTGTCACATAAAGGTTTAGACAATATTGCATACAATGTATGAAATTTAAGGTGGAATTGTACTTATATATAGTTATCCCCTAACATGACTTTCTATAATGATATATTTTATGTTTGAATTATACATATCCATGTAAGGTAGCAAAGTAAGGTTTAAAGGTTTTAATCCGCGACTCAATGTGTGGCTTTTCTATGATTCCAAGTCGTGATAGCTTTTGTTCATGTATCCTTTCTAAAATTCTCAAGTTTCTAGATTTGAAGTAGTTATCGTCTTTATATTTTCCTACTTGTATATGTTCACTTACCTCTATTCTTACGAAGTCCAAAATTACTATCAAATATTTGACTTCTGAAAATTCAAGAAATACAATATTTTTTAATATAAATATAATTATGCAAATAATGAAAATAAGTATGCAGAAAATATAACATAAACTATAAAAGCTAGGGACTTGAAAGTTCCACTAAAACTATGTATTAAACATCTCAACAACTAAATTATATCTCATTATTTTTCACTCATTACATGCTTAGACAATTGTCCTCGAATCGGCATCTTCATCACTGATGAGTCTTTAACATGTTTGTTACCATAGGATTTGTTTCTATCTCCTTTGTTATATGGTTGTGAAGCAGACACCAAGCAAGAGTTGTCTTATAATGATGTCGCATGTTAATAACATGTCTCTATATATTAAGATAGTAACATTGGTCTACAAAGGAAAAAATCATTCTCCATTCATATATCTGCAATCCTGAAGTAACATTTCCTATATTCCAGTAAACGTGTAATAAAATCTTGTAATGTAGCACTACTTGATTGATGTAAAACAATATGAATTTACCATGTTGAACAAATAAGTTGTTTCTTCGAGTTGGCATGTCGAGTAAATATGACTATCTATTGTCAAACCTTCCGAACCAAATAATATATGGATAGATTGCATATATTGTATGCCTACTTCTATTACATTGATTGCAATTGTTTGTCTTTATTTTATATCTTGGTTTATCGATTTATGGTACAGTTACATCAATACAAGTACCATCAAGAGCACTAAGACAATTCCGAACGAGAAAACTTCTGTCAACAATTAAAACCTTTATTATAAGTAGAATGCACATATTTATATTAATTACCCTAAATCATTTCTAGTGATCATTGGTGGAAAATTTTGGGATAGATTGTGCCCTCTTATATAATTCCTTATGGAGATGTATGATAACATTTAATACTCAATGAAAATGTCTACTAAACATCTCCTCAAATAGAATAAAGTAAATATTAGTAACTATGTTCTTTATATGATGTGCTAATATTTGTAGAAAGATAGCGACTTGTTCATCGACGTTTATATCTTTTGTATCTTACTAATTTGCCAATGGTCTTGAGCAAGACAAATAATTCCTTAAAAGCAAACATATCAATCCTTGTCATGTTTGTGGCAAATGGTATTGTTATCATTTAACGATTTCCGAAGTGATTCATTTCTCTAAACACCTAAATCATGCCTCCTCCTATTTAAGAATTTTTTATATATTACCAAAACAATAACTTCTCGAATTAAGATAAAGAAAGGATTTATAAATTGTAACATTTTCATGTAATTGTTTATCAGGACGAAAAATCATATATATTGCTTTCTTTTACTCCAAAAATATGGTAAACAAACCCTAAATACATACAATCAACAAAAAATGTCTTAATAATCAAATTTTACGATATGCAAAACTAAGATTAATAATTTGAACATATGTATCTAATTTTGATCATTGCATTCAAAAGGTGCCTCAACCCACTAGTTTCTAGTACGTATCTTCCTAATTTGAACTTCACAAATTACATAGAAATTCCAAAAGCTTAAAATTTCTATACATATGACCATAAAATAATACAAATTTAAAAGGGATTTTTACTTGGCAGACCCTATAAACTTTTTAAATTACATTCACGACCTTTTGCACAATGTAATTACCCCATCGACCCTGTAAATTACCCCAAGAACCCTCACGAACTTCAAACAGATTAACCGCAGAGTTCATGGGGTAAGAGTTGGCACGTTTACGAGGTCGGGGAAGGAATTATACTGTTTCAAAGGTCGTGGAGGTAATTGGCAAATTTTATAGGGTCTGTCGGGTAAAAATCCCAATATAAAAAAGGGAAGAAAGTCATGATGCCATATGTGGTAAGATGAAGATGAAGGGTTCCATATTGATAAAGGAGCAAATCATTTATCTAAATTTATTATAAGGAGGAAAATTAATGGGTGTATCAACTTATATGAAAAGGATAATTACATATTCATAGTGGATGATCAAATAAAATAATAGTAGTAATAGTAGCAACACCTCACATTTATTTGCTTTATCTACATAAATAAAACAAATGAATATTGTATTTGACATTATATCATCAAAATTTAGTAGACAATATGAATTGCTGGAAATGAGGTCTACATATTTGAAAATCAAATGCATGGTAAAGCTTGTTAATGAAAAGTTAACGAAGTAAAGAAAAAGAAGCAATTTTTACAATTTAAAATATCTTGCACAAGATAGCATTATCTTTAAATAGAATCAAAGATAATTGGGCATTGTGAGTTAGAAAAAAGTTAACTAAATTGTTACAATATATGAATCTTTACATCTAAAAAAGAGGGTGCAAAAATCAGATTCTACAATTATTGGAGCATCATCCTTAGACCCGCTACAAATTTTATATGTTCTACATAATTGTGACATTAGACTCGTCCTACTACGATACTGAGTTCTACTACATATTTTTATATCTTAAAAAGTATTTTTTCTTGAAGATAGTAGGTTACATTGTGATGAATCTTGATTTCATCACATTTATTCTTTCATTTTGTCCTTAAATCTCTTGCTAAATACATGTAAATAGCATAAAAATACAAGAAATATTGTATAAATATTAAATTCCAAAATAAAAAGAGTAAAGGAAAGAAAAGAAAAAGAATGAAGTTTCAAAGGCATTGAGTAACCTTAGACCCCGAGACCTAGTAATGATGACTTGGTCCACAAGGAATAAAGTAGGAAGAGATATGGATACCAAATGCATAAAAAACACCATACAGAAACCCTAATTATATAACACAATAATAGGTTTTGGGGACCTATTTTATTTTTCATATTCTATAATCCAAATCAATAAACCCTCAACATGAAAATGGTACATAAAAATACAAAGAAAAATACAAAATTTATTTCATACAAAAATAATACATAGTGCACCTGGGATAAATAAAATAAAAAGGCGCAAAGAAAACTTCCCAGACATGTATATCCTCCATACATATTCAAAATTTATCAAACTTACCTTTATTATTCATAAAATTAAATTATCTATTTAATGAATGTAGTTTCCTTTAATTTGGAGTTGAGTTGCAAAAGTTGTCTTTCGGGTCCCTATTGTATTATATACCTATATATGATATTCAATATACTTCTTCTTTATATTTTTAATATTTTTATATTTTTATACACTTGTAAATATTATTCAAAATACATGTACATAATAAAAATAAAATAAAACCATTAAAAATTCATTAAAATAAGTAATGTGCTTTAATATATATGTAAAGTATACGTATATAATATTTGTACATATTTATTTAAGTAAATAAACAAATTTAGAAAAATAAACTAAAAATATGTAAAAGTGTTATTAAATAGTTATAAATATATACAATACAAATAAAAGAATAAAATACAAAATACAAAATAAAAATAAAATACATCATATATAGGTATTTATACCCATAATTATACATGTAAAAACTAAAACCTAATAAATCATTTTGTGAAAATAAAAAAAACATAATAAAATATTACATAAAATAATAAATATTTTTTATTTTGACTTTAATTTAGTTAGTTCATTTATTTTATTATAATCATTTCTTTTTTTTGTTTTGCCCTTTTCTATTTGACGTGGACCAATGGGAGTGTGAGGACTGTTGACCTCGGGTCAACTATCCTCCCTTCCTAGGTTTGCATTTGTCAGACATTGACATCCCTTTTCCTCGATTTTTCTCGCTTGATACACTGCCCTAGGCGTGTCGATTTCTTCATGAAATATCACTTTTGTACATCCATCTTCCTCGTTGAGGCATAACCTTGGTGAGCCGAGCATCGATCTGCTAAAAAACCCTAGATGTTGAACCCCTCATCGCGTGTGTATAGATAAGGACCTTTGTCCCCGTTTCTTGAATTTGATCCTTCTTGGGAAACTGAACCCTCAGATCTCTTCGTCGGTAGGTGGAGCCTGGTTACAACTCACTCCCTATCAGATTTGTAGTGCTCTAGGTGCGCCATTGGAGCGATCCACACTTCATTGGAGCTCCACCGGTGAGGTCTTTGCTCCTTGGTCTTCAGGTACAAGCTGGCTATTTTTCTTGCATTTCTAGGTAGATTTTAGTTGTAGCTTTTATTTCCCATTTTTTTCTAGTGTTTACTATAGCTTTAGTTAGATTTTAGATTCTGAGTTCGATGGAGCTCTAGAGCTCCGACCATCGTCCACCTGTGATAATCACCCTGTTCCACCCCACTACCACTGCCTTAACCTTCCCCCTTCACTTCTCCATCTCCAGATCACCTCCAATCATCTCGATCCTCTCCAGATCGAGCATGCGGTGCTCCTTCCTCCTCCATAACCAGAGCACCTTCGTTCCACTCCACCTTCATACGATTCCACCAAATAAAAGCCTAGACTCCTTTTGTATTTTTTTGTGATCTATCTAATCGTGCATGAGAATGGTGTTGGGAACTCGTCTGAGGGGTTCTGAATCCAAGAACAAGGTGCTCCAAATGCCCTGTGCTCCACGAGGTTTTAAGCACCCATCACTAGGGCCTAGACTATTTGAAGAGTATGAGTAGTTGCAGAATCCTCATAGGAACCCATTAAGCAACTTAACAGCATGAGCCACCACCAGAATCATTCTAGAGCGAAAATTGAAGTTCATTTGAGGCATGTTCATCCCTTGTTATTCTTGAGGCCCTCACGATCGTCGGATCAATCGCATGCCTCCCAGGTCAGTATCCACCGTTAGATGAAGCCACGAATGACCTTTTGATCCATTCTTCACCGCTCATCCACGAAGGGGTATCCTCCACCTAGTGCATGCCACCTGCCCAAGTGAATCCTTCAGAGCCATTGGATGGCACGTGATATTGGGTAAATTGCATAGGTTGTCCCTGAATTTTTTTATATTTATTAAAAAGTCATGTAAATATAAGAGCGCATTTTAATTTTTGTGTAAAAATCGCATGGAACCCTTGAATTTATTATTATTTGTACCGAGGTCCACGGCAACTCACCCGCAAGTGGCAGCCCACGTAAGGTAGATAAATTGTAAAGAATCCCTCCCATCTTTCATTATTTTTTAGTATTTATAAGTGTTAATTATGTGTTAAAGTTTGGGTATTTTGTATGGTAATCGTTGGACTTTAATATTATTGCAAATATAACCCTGTCATATTGTATATTATTTTGTTGTCTTTTTATTTTTATTAAAGTAGCTTTTGACTACAAGAAAATGCAGTTTTTACGACTAAGGGCTTGCGACTACACTTAGTGGGTATGTAGTCGCAAGTGATACTGCGACTCATTTGCGACTACTCGGCCACAACAATGTAGTCACTAGTTTTGCGATGAATTTGCGACTACAATGTGGTCACAATGTGGTGGGAAAACTTGGGAAACTTTACGCGGGCCCCCGCCATTCTAAACCCTAACTTTTGGTCATCCCTCCCAAACCACCTCCCACATCCCGCTGTCTCAACCCCATCGCAGGCTCCTCCCATCTCCATCACCTCCTCGCCGCTGCCCCATCTACACCACCTCCTCCCTCCCAGCCACCGCCGGCTCCTCCCCATCTCCATCACTGCCTCGCCGCCGCCCCCTCTCCACCACCTCCTCCTTCACAGCCACCACCGCCTCCTCCCCGTCTCCACTACCTCCTCCCCGCCACCACCTCTCCACCACCACCTCCTTCCCAACCACTGCCGGCCTCCCCATCTCCATTACATCCTCCTCGCCGCCCCCTCTACACCACCTCCTCCCTCCCAGCCACCGCATGCTCCTCCCCATCTCCATCACCGCCTCGCTGCCGCCCCCTCTCCACCATCTCCTTCTTCACAGCCACGACTGCCTTTTCCCCATCTCCAGCACCTCCTCGCCGCCGGCCCCTCTCCACCATCTCCTCCTTCCCAGCCAAGCCAACGCCAGTTCCTCCCCATCTCCACCACCTCCTCGCAGCCGCCCACTCTCCACCACCTCCTCCTCGTCTCCAAGCCATATCCGCTTCCTCTAGTCCACCACCTCCTCCTCGTCTCCCTGTCCACCACCTTCCCCTCTCCACCTCCTCGTCCTCGTATCCAAGCCGCTGCCTCCCCATTGTTGCTCGCTACCTCATCGGCCTCCACCGATCATCCTCCTCACCATGCCACTGCTAGGATTGGAGCCGCATCCTTGTCGCCTTCTGAACAGGAGCTACAACAAATAAGGTATAAGAAAGTAAGGCCACAAAACACATGAAATGTTATCTACCTTTTGATTTTTTTTCCCAGGGAATTATTTTTGTTCTATAATGTTCCACTAATTGATTTTAGGATGCAAAATATTTCTTATGATTTCATATAAGGTGCAAAACATATGTTGTATGATAATGGTTTGATTTAATTATTTTTTTCCGTAGTCTTCTTGATGCATGAGGTATGACCTCTATCGTGATAGATACTGCTACTTGGTAACTTGAGACCAACCTTTTTGGCTAGCTGTAATTAGATCCATAAACAAGAAGTTGAGATCTACAACGATTAGTGAAACAAGCTTTAAGTAGTATATCACCGATACTACTTAATTATATCCTCAACTTCTTTCACTTCTAGTGGAAGACAAGAAGTTGAGACAAGCCTAGAGCCATCCATCTCTTCTAATGGAAGACAAGTTTATGAGGGCAGCAATATTGAAATCCCTAATACTTAATATACATCATCCTTCAAATTTCTTTAGGCAATAAATAGATTTCTAGGAAGTCAAATATGATTTTGAAATGACAAGTCATTTCATAAGAAGTTTGCATGTATGGAGTCAAAATTTTTGATCCGTTCTCGTCTCGGACCATAATGAGGTAGAGATGTATTGACATAAGAGGAAATAACAATACATCTTTCTCGAAAGGCCTAGAATTAGAGCAGAAGAACATGTATGAGTAATGATCGGTGTTAAAGCAACATTTAAAATAATGCTTCTAGAAGAGATTGAGAGGTGCATACTCTTTAATGCTTCAATTTTCTCTTTTGGTTTATCAATTATTTTGATGAGGAGCCCCTAACTAAGGTAATATGGGACATTTTCCTATCCAAAGGGCATAGCCACTAAGTGAGGAATGTGGAATTGTCCCCTCACTCATCTGGAATGATAAATTGAAGAAATTAATCTTCAATCCCAATACTTTGGATAATATCTCTAGTATATTGAAGGATTTGCTTATTAAGAATTCCCCATTCTTTGTGGATGTTGTCCACATCTTGCGGACTAAAGATGTTGATTTTTCTATCAAATAATTGGTAAGACTTTAATCTTCCTTTGCTTTGTTCGCTTGAGAGCACTCTATGCAGAATGAGCGGGATAATGTTTAATAGTAAGGAGGATAATGGATATCCTTGTCTTAATCCCTTTGAAGGATGGAACATCTTTGCAGCTTATTATTTTTAATTGACAACCTCCAAATAACAAGCAATTTTTTAATCCCAACATTGAATTTTTTTAGAACAAAAAACACAAGGCTTCTTAAAAGAAGTCTCCAAACTACATAGTCAAAAGCTTTTGGAAAATCAATCTTCATAGTGATGCCCTCATTTCTACACAATCTCCATCCATCCCACAATGATCTCACTTATCATTGCCACACAACCTGCCATCGACCTTCCCTCTGTAAAGGCACAAAGGTTCTTAGGGATATCGCATTCAAATGTATATCTACATCTATTGCAAATGTCTCAAGAAATAATTTACATCTCATAATTTATGAGAGTAATTAGGCAGTAGTTATCATTTCTTCATGCATGGTTTTTCGCAGGGATCAAAAAGATAACTCCAATATTTACCACAACAGTTGGATCAAAAGTGTTGTTAGTATTGGGTCATTTACAAAGCTATGAAATAGTTTCCATAGTATTGGGTCATTTGCCACAACTATTACTCAGATCATTTTGTTCATATAATTTCCGAAAGAAGTTGAGGATATATGCCTCAGGTGCTTTTTGTTCATATAATTTCTGAAAGAAGCTGAGGATATATGATTAGTGTCAAAAGCTTTAAGTAGATTTTGGAGAGGTACTGGCCTTCTGAGAATGTAGCGCTCAGTATGAGGGTATGTAAGCGTGAATGGGGATATGCATGTTGGTGTTGCTTTTTTTTCATTAGAGGATAAGTTTTCATCATATCAAACTATGTGTCTAAATAACTATTATGATCTCATTGCAGGTAGAGTAATGAGTTCGACAAGGGATTGGATGTATAACTGCGTAGTGAATGGATCCATTTGCATGTCATTTTTAATTGGTGTAGAAAGGCTTTCTCAATTTCATTTATGCCCAAGGAGACAGAATAGTTGACATAGATGGGAAGATTATATGTCCGTGTATGAAATATGGATTGACGAAGAAATAATTTAGAGACATTGTGGCAGAACACTTGTGCAAGAATGGTTTTGTCACTGAGTATAAATGTTGGTATGCTCATGGAGAGGTCTGAGCAACTTACCGAGAGAGGACTCAGATGTCGGACAATCCTTTTATTGAGATGGTTATGCACGCAGCAGGTCCAGACTTTAATCCTTCTTCAGAGGGTTGTGATGATGAATTCAATAGAGAATCCAAAGATTTTATTGAATTGTTACAAAAGGCCGAGGAGGCATTATAGCCTGGTTGTAAATCATTTTCTCTCCTATATGTTGTTATGGAGTTGCTGACAGTTAAAGCTGAGTATAATATGATTGATGCTAGTTTCAATGCCATGGTTAAGATTATAAAGAGAATGCTTCCAGAAGATAATGTCATATCCGGTACCTATTATAAAATAAAAACATGATGAGTACACTTGGCTTATCAGAAAAGTTAATTGATGCATGCCCCAACCATCATATCATCTATTATAAGGAAAAATTTACAAATGAGACTAAATGTCCAGAATGTGGTGAACCTAGATATAAACAAAATATGAAGACAAATGTTCCACAGAAGGTTCTCCGTTACTTTCCTATAGCACCATGTTTACGGCGGCTCTATTATTGCAAAGATTCTACTAAAGACATGACTTGGCATGCAGATCATATCCATGGTGACTATATGAAACATCCTTCTGACTCAGCTTGTTGGAGGGCTTTAATTGAGTCATCTTCCACTTTTAATATGGATAAGAGGAACATGGTGATTGGGTTGTCTACTGATGGATTTAATCCACATGGTCGGGGGAAAGACTACTCGTGTTGGCCAGTTATCATCACTCCGTACAACTTGCCGCCATGGTTCTGCAACAAGAAGCAATATATGTTTCTAACTTTTCTTGTGCCTGGTCCAAGTCATCCTAGAAAATATTAGGATGTTTATCTCATACCATTAGTTGACGAACTCAAGAAACTATGGGAGAAAGTCTAGAAGACATATGACGTTGTTACTCGTAGTAAATTTCAGATGAGAGTCGATTTATTGTGGACAATTAGTGATTTTCCAGCATATGGAATGCTATCGAGATGGAGTACACATGGGAAAAGAAGCTATCCATATTGCATGGAAAATACGAAAGCATTTCAACTTGAGCATGGTCGAAAACATGCTTCTTTGACTGCCATCGACAATTCTTACCGAAGGGCAATCTATATATGAAACAAAAGATGGCATTCAAAAGAAATACAATTGAAGATTTAGATCCACCTCTCAGGCTATCTGGACATGAGATATTTAGAAGGCTAATGGAGTTAAAGAGTTTAGATGATTGTATTCTACCTCTTCCAGGATTTGGGGATAATCATAACTGGACAAAAGTTAGTATCTTTTGGGAACTACCATACTGACCAAATTTACTCATCCGACACAATTTAGATGTTATGCACATAGAAAAGAATGTATTTGACAATGTTTCCATACGGTAATGAATGTCACTAGTAAGACAAAAGATACAGAAAACGCTCGCAGAGATCTTATAAAAATTTACGCTCGTCCTGAGTTAGGCCTAATAGAATCAGAAGATGGGCATATTTATATGCCTAAGGCAAAATACTGCTTAAGTAGAGATCAAGTAAAAGATGCCTGTCAATAGGCTAGTAAATTAAAAATGCCATATGGATTTTCGTCGAACATATCCAAACTTGTTGATCTGAAGAAAAATATTTTTAAGGGAATGAAAAGTCATGATTGTCATTTATTTATGGAGCAATTATTACCTCTTACTTTTAGAGGATTATTACGAAGGGAGTTCACGATGTTCTAAGTGATTTGAGTTACTTTTTCAAATGTGTATGCTCGGCCAAGTTGTTAGTCAAAGATATGGAAAGCCTTGAGGAGAGTGTAGTTCTTATGTTGTGTAACCTTGAGAAGATATTTCCTCCATCTTTTTTTGACTCAATGGAACATTTAATGACACACCTTCCCTATGAAGCTAAAGTTGGTGGACCTGTTAAATACCTCTGGATGTATCCATTTGAGAGGTAAATTTTACATTGAAATTACCAAGTTAAAGTATTAATTTTGTGCAATCTCATAATGTATGTTAACCTACGTATAGGTATATGTTTTTCTTAAAGAGAAAGGTTCGAAATAAAAATAAGGTTGAAGGATCGATAAGCGCACAATACATTTCAGAAGAAGTTGCAAACTTTTGTTCAAGATATTTGTCAGACGATTTTGAAACTGTGCATAATCGTCCAATGCGAAACGAGTACAATGACAACGATGATTTTTTAGTTAGTCTTATTTTTGCAGGAAGTATAGGGATAAAATAATGATGGAAAATCCTCTTTTTACTGATGACGACGTGGTTGAAGAATTTAGGAGGACATTCCCTTCTTGGTTTAAGGAAAGAGTAAAGCTTATTGATCCAACAGATCACAGATACAAGATTTTAAATAACTTTACCCTCGGTCCAAATTATATGATCATGTCATACGAGGGTTTTTTAGGTAATGGGTACATATTTCATTGCTTTGACACGCCAATAGCTTAACTACGTACAACTCTGATGTGATGGTTAAAGGATCTTGTTACGGCGAGAACATCATGAATTACTATGGGGTTCTCAATGAGGTGCTTGAACTTGACTATAATATGCCATCCCCTAATAAAGTCTTTTTATTTCCGTGTAATTGTTATGATCCACAACATGGCATTGTTATTGACCACGTACACAATATTGTAGATGTCATCCCTCGAAAGTATATACGAAGATTTGAACCTTTTATCCTTAGCACACAAGCTGAGCAGATATGTTATGTACCTAATGTTGGGAAAAAAAGAAAAGAGATGACCGTCTCACAGTATTGAAGAAGATGTCACGCATTTATATCGACGACAGTGAACAAGTAACTGTAGATTGTGCATCAACAAATTTGCTTATTCCAGAATATGAGACACCACAAAATATTGCAATAATTCCTTAAACGTAATGTTCTAATCAATGTTCTTTTTTTGGTGAATCGACACATTTATTATTTTAAGTTATTTGAATAATGAGCTTGTGTATGGATACAGGAAATGACTATCACACGTGGTCAAGGTCCTAGAGGTTCACGCCAGGATGATCGTCGTATCCCGGACCCCAGTGTATAATTTCATCTCTTTATACATTGTTATATGTTTATTTCAATTAATAAAATTCTATCTATAGGTGAACGTAATGATGAGGTTGCGAAACTTGTTGCTTACATGCAAGAGAATTGTTTACAAATCCCTCCACAGTATGCTCATTATATTCCTCAAATAGGGACACCTCCTAGCGTGACACGTACTCGTCAGCCTACACCACAGTCCTCCAGCCATCAGCATAGTCCTCATGAGTCTAAGGTCCATGCACAACGTCTACCCTCTCAGCCGACCCCACCTCCTACACCTCAAGATCCACGCAGGGTCTTAAAATTTTTACGTGACGGGTATTTCCAACACACATACTTATTCTTTTATTGAAATTTTAGGTAGAACCTTATTCACAGTTATGCTTTATCTATAATTCTATAAAATTATTTTGAATATTTAGGTATACTCTTGATCATCAGCATGCAGTGGCTCAGGCGCTTAGTAAGGCCTTCCGCTCCATGCAAGAATGTTCAGACTACAGATGGAGTTGCATGACTCCCGATGAACAAGAGAGAATTTTGAATGTTGTCTATGTAAGAACTATTTTGAAAGAAGTATTTTATTTTTTAATTACACAATTGATTAGTAGTAACCAAAATTTGAATTGTAGAATTTGTTTGCTTTACCCTCGGGCCTCACAAAAGAAATGTATCAATAAGCCCTGGTGAGATTAGCAATAGATCGTGTCAAAGACAATGTTAACATGGCAAGAAAAGCTGCAATTAAAAAGCTTGATGATGTGGAAGATTGGGAAAGGGCAAAAGCATGTGGTCCATCATGGTGCACTCCAGAGAGGTGGAGGCGTTATTGCGATCTCTTTGCTCAAAAGACTTTTCAAAAATATTCTGAAGCGGGAAAGAAAAATAGAGGGAAGTAGTCAATCAGATCCACAAGTGGATCAAAAAGTTTTGGTACTCTGAGGATTGAGATGGTATGTACAAGTATTTATATTTTTTTAAGTTTCAACTTTTACCGATGATACATGGACAATAATAGAGTGTTGCTGACAATCACCCTCTATCATTGGAAACATGGTGGACTGCTATGCATACAAGTGGGGGTGATTGGTCTACACCTGAAGCAAAGGCGGTGATGGTATGCATACTACTCTTGCTATAAAATTATAGTTGTTTGGTAGATAATTAAAAGAATTCTCTTGTAAGATCGTTACAAGGAGTTGTATGCAGAAAGGGTCGGTGTCCCAGAATCTGAAGGGGAGGTGGACTTTGTTGCCAGCTTATGGCAAGAAGTCCTTAAAGAGCGTGAAGTGGTACCTAATTAAATGCAGACTTTGGGTGATTTGCCGTCCAAGTTCTCATCCTCTTCTGATTCTACTGGAGCATCCACTTATTTGGGGATGACCTCAATATATAACACTCCAACATCTCAGTCAGGGGTATCTGAGGCTGAGTTTAGATAACTACCACAGGCTGTGAATTCATTGGTATCCACAATTAGTACCATGTCTTCTGGATTGTAAAATTTATCTTCTGGAATGGTCTCTTTGAAGGAGGATGTAAATTATTTAAGGTATGCCTTATACTCTAATTTATGTTTTAGTAAATACATTGATTCATCTTTGTAATTATATTTGCAATGAATGGCTTATTTTTCTTCTTATAACTAATAGACAATTCTAAAAGTTCAAGAGGTGGAGGATGAGAACGAAGAGGAGGATGGAGATGAGGATGAAGACGAGGACGAAGATGATGCCACCACATATAGAGTATCGCATCGCAAAGGGATTGTAATCTCGGAACCTACAGAAAATAGAAAAGTTCCCAAAAAAAAGAACAAAGACAGGAAGATCAAGGGAAGGAAAAGGCAAAGGAAGGTATTTTTTGGTATGGAGGAAAAGAAAGTATTAATGCAAAATATAGACTATGTAACGATACTTTATTGTCAGAATCTAGTAATGTTAAGAACTTTAGTATCTACATGTTAGTCATGAACTTGTAGTTTTTATGCACTTGAACTTGTAGTTTTATATTTCCTGAACTTGTAGCTTTATATTGTCCTGAACTTGTATCTAACTTTCTATTGTCTTCAACTAATAGGTACGTGTCTTGATCTTGTAGTTTTTTAACTTTTGCTTTTTATACTCTTCAACTTGTAGATGTTAGTCATGTCTTGAATGTGTACCTTTCTATTGTTTTGAACTTTTAGCTTTAAACAAGAAAGATTGATTTTTCTTAAAGATGATTATATTTGATTGTAACTACAGTTAACAGGTTGATTATATTATACTAATGATTGGAGGATCTCAAGAAGCTTGATTGATTATATTAGCTTATAGTATAGTACATGGGAATCATATATACTACAGGTGGTTGCTGGTTATTTTTTATCAGGATAGCAGAGTTTGCGACTACTCGGCTACTATTTGGCTACCACTGTAGTAGCAAAATGGTAGTCACGTGATTGAACAAACAAAATCCTCTACTACATTGTGACTAACTTACTACTATAATAGTAGTACAGTAGTAGTAACATGGTCGTTAGTGTAAATGCAGTGGTGGTAAAATGATCTTTAGGTAGTCGTGAAAATTTATCTCTGTGGTGACCATGTGGTTGCAATATGGTGTATCTTTAGTCAGAGTTAAACCAAAAGTCGACACTACACTGTGACTATATAGCGACTACGAGCGACTACATCTTGCTACCACCTTATGACTAAAGTGTGGTCGCAGATAGTTTGCGACCATATTGGCCCGACCACATATTTTGCTACTAAATGGGGTCGCAACAGGGGATTGCGGCTATGTTGGCACCAAATATCCACTACGTTACCACCACATTTGTGGTCGCAAAAACCACATTTTCTTGTAGTGTTTGGGCATGTAAATCCTTGCAAAAATCATAGTAAATGCTTAACATGATTCTTGTTCATGCTATATTTTTATTTTAGCATTTTTTGCATTTTTCTATTTATCAAATCATATAAAAGCTATTTAATCCATGTTTAACTTGAAAACTACAAAAAAATAAAACCTATCTGAAAATTCCAAATATATATTATAACCCTAGACCAAAAATCATTAAAAATACAAAAAGAAACACTAAAAATTTAAAAACCTTAAACAACTCATAAAAAATAAAAATCTATAAAAATCCAAAAATATTCATTTCTATTTTTTGTTTTATCTATCTTATATAGTATATATTAAATAGTTTGGGAATTTTTGTACTTATTTTCTTTTTTCAAAACCTGAAATAATCTGACCTATTTATCTTACTCCCTGTTTTGTATATTTAAATCAATTAAACTACCAAAAATTTAGCAAAAATTATAAGAAAAATAAAAAATAGAGAAAAATTCAAAAAACACAAAAACTTTTTATTTTATAAATTTTGAGTATATATACGTATATTTAAAAATAAAAAACTCTATATAGCATATATAATATCACTTATATTCTTTTTATTATTAATATTATTAATTATAATGACCTATATATATATATTTTAAAATCCTTAAAAAATATAAAGGACCGATCTTGTATATATTTTCTATATTTCTACATTTTTATTTATTATAAATATCTTATATAGTATTTATAATATACATATTATTATATAGATATATATGCATACATATACTTATTATATCTTTAAAAAAAGGAAATAAAAATTACAAATTTAAGAAGAAATAAAAATTGTAAAGTTTAGAAACATAACATATATAATATATATAATATAAAAATCCATAAATAATAGGGATATTTACACCCATAACCCTGAGTAATATGGTAATTGCCCTAGGAACTTGATAAATACGAATTACATACGGAACCCCGAATAATGCTTAACCTTTACATGGGATAACCCTGTGTCAAATTCCGTCTTAATTATCCGTTAACTCTGACGGAAAAAGTCAGATTTTGACTATTTTGCCCTTAGAAACACATTTTATTTATAATGTGATGCCATTCTATCAAACAAGATGATGCCCCCTTCCCACGGCAAGCCTCAAGTCCTCATCCCCGACAAGTTTCCCCCTCCGCCCCACGCCTCCGCCCCCTGCATGCGAGCTCCATCCCTCCCCCTCCCCGGACCTCCGTCCCCCGTATGCGAGCTCCTGGAAGCCCCGAGCTCCTGAACGTCGCTGCGTACACTGAGTCCATGTCGAACACCGCCGTTGCGTACACTGAGTCCATGTCGAGGAGCCCTCTTGGTTGCCGAGGAGCCTCCTCCTGGAATCCCCTTCCCCCTGCCCACCAGTTGCCGAGGAGCCTCATCCTGGAAGCCCCTTCCCCCAGCCCGCCGAGGAGCGCACCCCCCCCTCTGGCTCCCACGGAGCCCGGTTCTTGCTTCTCCTCCAATCCCCCTCCCCCCGAGTCCCACTGTGGAGGAGCCCGCGCCCAGGTCCTCCACCTCCCATGTTCCCTCTGCTCCGAGCCCCACCTTCTGGAAGGCCCCCGCCCCTGCGTTTCTCCTGGACGCCCCCTCCCCCCGACTCGCCTTCTGGAAGCGTCTCGAAGCCCACCGCCGCCGCCGTCGAGTTGCCCGGTTCCTGCTCCTCCTCCGCGGTAGGACTCGGGGTCGTCCTCTGTTCCCTTCCCCAGAGCCCCCCCTTCTGGAAGCTCCTTGCCCCCACGTTTATCCTGGAAGCCCTCGAGCCCTACTTTTTGGAAGCCGCCTCCCCCCGCGTTTATCCTGGAACACCCCCCCCCCCCTCGCATTCTTCCTCGACCCCATTTGATTACCCTGGACCCATCCACGACCCCAGCTCGCGAGCTCTCCAAGAACCCCTCCCCTCGCCAGCCCCCAACTCACGAGCTCGCCCAGCACCCCTCCCCTCGCCAGCCCACCAGCTCGCGAGGTCGCTCAGCACCCCTCCCCTGGCCGACCCCCCAGCTCGCGAGGTCGCTTCACCAGCCCCCCAGCTCGCGAGCTCGTCCCCTTCCCCCGCCGTGTCTCCAGCTCCATCGCATCTGCAAGCCACATCCTTTTGAATTTTTTTTCTTTTTGTTTATCCTAGCCTTTATCCTAGCCCTTAGATTGTAGATGGGTTAGATTAACTTACTTGTATGGTTGGGTTAACTCACTAAACTAACAGAAGGTTACAGATGTAAAACGGAGCCATTATTCAGGGACCCATATGTAATTCGTATTTATCGAGGGTTCCTGGGGTAATTACCATATTACTCAGTGTTATGGGTGTAAATATCCCTAAATAATACAACATATAAAAAACCACAAAAAGTAAAAAAAGCATAAAAGTGCAAAAACCATTGTTGTTTATTTTATTTAGTAGATAGTAATTCACCTATCCATGACTTGCTCTAACTGGTTCGACCCTACACTTGATGTCTATACACATCTTTATGTAGGGTATAATAAATTTCACCTCGCGTCCTTTTATTATTTCATCTATATTGTGGGTTGATTGTTGTCTTGATTGATTAGTAACATTCCAAGTACCACAAGAGCGGTCGATACATCGATTGTCGAATTTGATTTATTGGACATTGTATGCCCTCCAAGACTGGGCATTAGGAACCGCTCTCCGAGAGATTGAACAAATGTCTTCATTGTTGGTGGGCGACGTTGGATAGGATTTTTGTATATATATTAACCATTTTAGTTTATTTGTCTTTCATTTTTAT
This sequence comes from Ottelia alismoides, assembly GCA_037367405.1. Lineage (NCBI taxonomy): Eukaryota > Viridiplantae > Streptophyta > Magnoliopsida > Alismatales > Hydrocharitaceae > Ottelia > Ottelia alismoides. Next base: position 215,308 of record JAZKJV010010112.1, read on the forward strand.
AAACAAATTGTTTATCTGCTTCTGACCATCTCTTTTGTTGACTTCGTTGTGAGGGATCGCATGGCAAAGGTGTCTTTCTTAGGAGAGTTGGTGCACCCGAGCTATGTGGAGATCGGTTCTTTCTTCGTGAACTGATAGGAGAGAGTATGGGAGAAGACCAAGGAGATTGTGTAGTACATATTAGCAGTAGCCTTGGTATAGTTTTTCATTTTTGTGAGAGAGATACCTTTTATTTTTGTAATTATTATTGTAATAATACAAGGACTCAGACATTCACACACTCGCAAGCCTATTTTACTAGGTGTTTGTTCACTAGGAGGCTTGCTTAAATTTTTACGCGTTTTTATTGCTTTCTCACTTTTTATTCTCCTTATTTTTCTCCTTATTTTCATTTTGTTTCTCATTTTTGAGTTTTTTTCTTTCTTTTTCTTTGTTTTTGTGTGCTTTCAACCCCTATATTCAAGGACTTTATTTGGTGAGCTAGGAAGACTTAGGTCCATACACTTAATAGAATTTTGTACCTATAGATCATTGGACTTAGTCAAATAATAAATTTGTGCTTCCCGAGTAGAAGTTCCTACTAGGACGGTTCCCTACTGTACACATATAATTTAGATTTTATTTTATGCATGGATCATCTTGCATGTAGACTGTCGGAGTCAGGTATGCATCCTCATCTCTAGCATCCACATTCATTTGGTTTTTCGTGCATCAACTTTTCCGAACTCCATCCCCTATTTTCTTTGACTTAGGCAATAAAAGAAATCGGAAAAAAAAATTTACACTTTTTTTTAAAAAGAAAAGGTGCTAACCAGTAAAATATAGATTGCTAATTATAATTGACCCTAAAACTAAACGTAAAGGACAAAAATCATTGTTTTGGGAGAGTAACCCCCTCATTATTGCAAGTACATTCCGGACCGAGTGAGACACGTACACATAAGGAATAGAGCCCCCATCATTGGACTTGTTCCCTAAGTGATTGGGTTGGCTCTTGAACCATGTTATTGCTGCAAGCACTTGCCTCGAACTTTAGACGAAGTGGTTCCGATATTCTGGAAGGTGTGCTCCGTCGACTAGAACACATACACTCTAGACGACTGCACCTTTGAGCTTGTATATAATTGTTTTATCACCTAACTCTAAAAATGAACGATAAAAGACCAAACTTTCACGTTCTTCACTGTGTTGAGTTGGTGAATTGAGGGGTTTTGATTTATGTTTGTGTGTACTAGATCACTCCATGCATTTACGCCTTTTTCCTTCATATTTTTACTTGACTTTCGTGATCTCCCGATCCCCGTCTCTTGAATATGGAGATGGTTGACATGAGTTATTTTATCTAAACTTTGTGTATTCTTCTAACTGCGCTCCAATAGGTGCACCTCCATTCTGGCAGGAGGAGTATTATCAGGATTTTTCTCTTTGTACATACCCACTACAACAACAGTTTTAGCCACCAGATTTTGACCATTATTCACCACCATAATTTTGTCACCCACCTTCACCCCCATCCGATGCTGAAATGTTAGACTCTCCTCTCATGGACACCGCTCTTGAATACGTGACCCAGGTAGTGGAGCAAATGAAGAAAGGATTAATGATCTATATGACTGAACTAGGATTCACATTGTCACTTCACCATATGATATTATAGATTCACTAGTGACTGCCCATGAATGATCACAATCACCAAAAAGATAAAAAAACTGAGAAAATTTTAAAAATCCAAAAAACAATAATGAGAGACACCTATACGGGATGGAATGTGAGGAGCTGGGACATGTGCCATACAATTTACCCACACATACATACACCACAATTCCCACCCACCCTTCAAGGATGACACTGTACAGACTGCTCTTAGTCATCCTTGTGTACATGATGATTCAGATCTCTTCCCTAGTATGGAAGAGATAGTGACTTTTTTAAAAAATGTTGACCAATCTTGAAGTAGTGGCAGCTATTCAGGATATTTTTGATACCCCACTTCGAAAGGTCATGAACCTTCCTCCTGCACCCACACCAAAGAAAAGAAAGAGACACCGCAAGACTGAGCGCCACATTCTTACCATGGCCACTACCCATGCTATCACTCATCATCTGTCCAATAGGAAAGGGGACACTAGTACTCCCTTCATTAAGTGTGCCCTTTTTTACCAACATTTTGATCACACTCTCCTTGACAGCTACCCATCGATTAATATAATATCCTTCTCACTCGCCTAATCAATCAATCTGGGGCCTCTTAAGAAAATCATGATGATTTGTTACTTTGTTGATTGATCAATATAGAGGTTGAAGGGTATTCTTGAAAGCATTGTCATTAAGATCCAAGACATGAGCTACATTTTTTATTTTGTTGTATTGCCCATGTAGACCTTCACCTCTGTGAAGTGCACTCCAATCATCCTAGCTCAGCCTTTCCTCGCTACAACAAATTCCATTATTGGGGATCTGGAGAGATACACTTTTGTTCCAATAATGAGAATGTTCTGATAGAGATGATCACCGTACCCACTATCGATCAGATACCCACACTTGATGAGAGTATACCCGTGTCAACCGACTTAGAGGACTATGACCTAGCTGCTGAGATCGGAGATGTTTGTTTTACCATGGATGATACTGAGACCCGGGAATTCCTCTTCCAAGGGGAAGACTCAAAAAGCATGGACATATGTATTCCTTCTTCTTGTAAGTGGTGATGTGCTGATGAGATCCACAACATTTACACCATAGATACCTTACTAGAGAAGGAACCTATAGGAGAGACTTTCCATGCCAGATCTAGACATACTACTTCTATTGATGAGTCCATGCCTTCTCGTTCTGAGAGTACTGAGGATCTCCATCATGTCGATCTTGATTGGGTTGTATCAGCTGATGACTCCGACATCGACTTAAACCTTGTTAAATTCATTCCTTTATTCATTTTTTGTTTTTTTTCATTCCATCTTGTGTTCCAATCGTCCACCTCGATCAGTGTGTTTGACTTGCTTAGGTTGTGCTTTATCCTAAATATAGACGAGGTGGACGAGTCCAGTGTTCTTTTTTCGTTCAGTTTCATCATTTTTGTCATTGCTTGTTGATGCGGCTAAAAATCGGATTGCGGTTTTTAAAAGAAAAGGTTGTCGGTGCAGAAAAACCTCAAAAAGATCCTAGTCGATCAAATAAAGATTGTTTTTTCGAAGAAAAATCTTACACTAATTATTTAACCAGAGAAGTGTGCCTGGGTCGAACACAAGGAGGCAGAATAGTATATTTTGAATTTTTTAGGTGAAAATGTATTTATGATTATTTTATCTCTTCTTAAAGTGATTAAGGAAAAGCAATAATTTTTATGGAGTTTTGATTTTTAATTAATTTTTTATTTGATTTTATACTTTTCTAATTTTTATTTATTTTTCAAAGTGATATTTTTCAAACAATTTACCTACTATATACTAGGTGAAATATAAGTGAAATTTATGTGATACTATATAGTAGGTGAAATAGAACGAGCAACGGGCTCGAACAACACACGAAAACAAATCAAAACGGAGTCAATTTGCGACAAAGCAAAACACGATGAAAACACGACAAAAATACAAAAATATTACTGGAAAACCTTGCTAGGGTAGTTGTGTAACTACCCTAAAAAAACTACGGAAAATAGTGTTAAAACCGCGTCCAAAGTCATTTTACAGTACAAGGGTATAAACGCGAGAAAAAGAAATAAAAGTTCTGCAAGTTGGTCCTCAGACAGGGACTATTTTGAAATGAAAATATGAAAGTTTACATTTAGGTCCCTGTGCGGGGACCTAAATGTAAATTCAGGAAAACTTTGGAGCACTCTGGAAATGTTGGAAGTCCTCGGGGCTCTTCGTGCAAAATTTCTACCGCTTCATATGGACGATCTGGATTATATCGTGAGGTGCGATCTGGAACGTCCAATGCCTGCCACGTGTCGCAAGCCTGTGGCCCGAGTGTTCTTGGTTGTTCTTGGGTTGTTGGCGCAGGTGCTCCTTCTCCGATTTATCACGGGTAACTGGCGACGAGCTGGGGTCTCCGACGGGGCCAGAAGGTAAGCTCCTCTAACCCTCGAGCTTGCCCGCGATGGTCGTCAGGCGACGATGACTCAGAGCGGCGGCGAAAGGCCGATGAAGTTGGTCGTTCTCGCTGCTTTGTTCTTGGAGTGAGGTTGTTGCGGCTTCTTGGACGATGATTTGCGTGATAATTAAAGGCTCTCGATGCTTTCAAATTGCTCCTTATGCAAGATGGATATGCAAATCACAATTTCATGTGCTCGATTTACGAGAAATCGGCCAACGAGTTAAGTTTTTGCAAGATCAAAATCGTTGTTTCCAGACTTAAGTAAATGTGCGTAAGAAATATACGAAAAAGGAGATGCGATTTGGATTGATTTCTAAATGAAATAATACGAATCGAAGGTAGGGCGTTTGAGATGAAAGATTAAGCTGACTAAACAAGTGATTAACCACGCTAATCGTGGCACGAGGATCGAGATAAAATTTAGCGAAGGTGGATGAATAGATCTGGGAATGTAGAGGTGTATTACCTCAGATTGTTGCTCGACGGCCGATCTTTGTCGGAGCTGGACACGCGCAAGGTGGCGATGCAAGGCGGAGCGATCGCCTTGGAACTCCTCCCCGAAGGTCCTTCTCCCACGCGGGCACCGTTGATTGGAGCTGTCACCTTCTGGATGAGCGGAGCGAGGCAAGGAAGAGAGGGATTTGGCCACTGGATGCCTGAGCTGCAGGTGGTTATGGAGAGTTAGTTATAAGTTGCGAACTTTGGAGGTTTGTATAGAGAGTTTGCGTGAGCTCCATGTTAAATCGAAGGGCGACCGTGAATCTTGGTTGTTAGGAGAGTCGATCCAAGGGTTAAAATCATCGGAAGGAGTTAAGATGCGCGCGAGAAAAATAGGTGAAGAAGACCGGGTGGAACAAATGCAGTACCAGCTTCTTGGAGACGTATCAGCACCTGGTAGGCCAGATGTATTAAATGGCTTATAAATTCAATATTAAATATTAAATAACGTTATTTTAAATAGGTATAAAAATAAGAAATGAAGATAATTAAATTATCTTAATTATAGAATAATTAGTTTTTATAAATAATAAATATTATTCAAAATATAAATTTTATATTAATAAATATGTATAGATACTTAGGTTTTTGGATTTTTAATTTAATAAATAAATAATTGAATATTAATTTTATATTTTCTTAATTATTAGAATAATAAATAAGGATTGTGCGAATTTTTAGAGATTTTAGTAAATTAATTTACATATATTAATAAATATAGGTATAAGTTATCCAGTTCATTTTAACCTATAATTTAGGGTTTTGGATTTTATTAAAATAATAAATAAGCTCCAAAATTCTGAAATAAATTAGGTTAAATTACAAGATCATGAAAATAATTAGAAATTATAAAATTAATAAAACTACAAATAATGTGTTCTACATAAAATAAATAGCCCAGAAACCCCGTTGTCATTTGGTCCCAAAACCGACTTTTTGCAAACGAACTCCAAATTCGATGAAACCACCTCTAATTAGAGAATTTTATTTTATGAACTTTAAAGGTGAGTAGAATGAAAGTGAAGTTCGTATGAAGAAGTTATGATGCTCGGAAGTTGAGATTTTGACAATTTAAAAGTTGGATTTCTTGGCATATATACAAGGTAATATTTTTAACTTATTTTTATATTTTTATATACATTTTTAGAAATAATTAGGAAAGAGTTTGGTGAAAAATATATACATATTAATTAATTAAAAATCATTGAAAATTTGTATTTATTTGATAAATAGTGAGAAGTATATGAAGTGTGTCTTAATTTATTTTTTTGGTTTTCTTTCCTTATATCCCCCTACTTATTGGTTTGTCGACCAATCCATGCTGACTTGGTCTCAGGGGTTAGGTTATAAATATACCTTACATTTATATTTATATTTATAAGTCATATTGTACATATATATATCTCCAATCTGCCTTATTTTCTTTTCTTTGTTCTTTATTTATTTACATGTTTTTGATGCTTAAAAGTGGATAGTTATTCATAAATGAAGTTTTTATAAAAGATGGGAATTAATGTATATTTACATGTATTTGTTAAGGGTTTTAAGACAAAATACGACAGAAAAGTTAATGAATCATGGATTCATCAACCCCCTATACTTAAACTTTACTAGTCCCTTAGCAAACACTTATTTGAAAAAGTAAGTGAAAAAGAAAGAGAGTTAGAATGAATTTATTTTCCTAAACCAATTCATGAGAACAAACAAAGGACAGAGCTCGATCGGGCCTGAAACAAGCATTTTGTCGGAGCCTTAACTAGGATTAGGATTTTATCCTCAAGAGCCCTCAAGTTCCATAAATCCCCATTCAAGATCACTTCATCAGCTAGTTCAGACTCACTTATTCATTTCGCAAACTCTATCATCCTTGAAGTCAATTTGTACAGTGTGTGAATTGATTTAGCTCTTCTGCTTAGAGGAACGAGGAAACCGTCCATCCCGGCTATACACTTTTATGGCTTCCTCATCCAGCTACTCTTTCCTCGGGGAGGGAGGTATTCCCTTCTGAGGTCAGTTCGTGCTATGTCCACAATCAAGTATAGAGAGGAAGTAGAAGAATGAGAAAAGAAGTGGAGTGCGACCAGTGTAGACGCATCTCCTTGTGAAGCTCAACTGGTGTAGGTAAGTCTCCACTAAGATGTGCATGCATTTTTGTGGAAGCTTGGACCATTGTGGTCGTATTAGTGGCTTCTTCTTTGATTTGACTTTGTAATTTGCTTGCACTGCATTCATCTTTTTGTGCCTCAACGGATATAGCATCTTTTTATTCCGTCCCTTTTTTGAGGTCTTAGAAAAATTGTGTCAGCAGATCATTCCCTCATCCGAAGCAACTATCGCAACCCCAATCTCTCCCGTCTTTAGACGTCAGTGCCGCAAAGATAAGGATAGAAACACACTACCCAGGATGTACTGCCCTTCATAACTTTATGCGAGTTGAGCTAAGCACAAAGTGCATGTGTTCAAGATTGGTTCACTGGTGTAGAGTTGTACGGATGACACCAAATGGTCTACTTAAGCACATATGATTTGATTTCCCGAATATGGTCTTATGGAACCCAAAGATTTTAAGTCACAGACCTGAAGAGTCGAAATTCCAGATCCTAACTAGGCTCCTTACAACGAAAGTTAAAGGCTGTAATCAAGCTCCATCCTTTAGACTATACTCAATCCTTAATTACAGAAATCAAACTTATTCTGAAAAATACGAATGCAAATGCAACCATGTTTTGTGAAGTATATTTTCTGAATTTTACTTATTTTTATGGGTTTTAATTCTTTTGTAATTGTTATGACTTTTAGGACTTTGTATTTTTTATAGATTTCATGATTTTTATACACAAGTTTTTGTACATGAATTTTACAAGATATATTTTATTTGAGTTAAATATCTAATGTATTTTACAGATTTTATCTACAAGGGATTTTACAAGGATTAAATGATTTTTACACATATTTTAATAAATAGGATTTTAAATAAGTATTATACAATTTTTAAATACAAATTTTAAATTCATATTTTAATTGCAGATTTTAAATAAAAGTTTTTAGACATATTTTACTTATTTACAAGGATTTTATAAGTAATAAATAAATATATAAATGGATTTTAAATTAACCTCACCCACTTTTTATGGATTTTATAGATATAGAAAATACATAAAAGTATGAGTTATGGACAAAAGTATATATACAATATATACACACCCCCTATACTTAGCTTGTGCTATGTCCTCATAGCATCAAAAGAGAAAAAGGAGGACATAACTCATGCTAAGTAAAAATGGGTGAAAAAGAATAGAGAGTACAAGTCAGTCAACCCCCCCATACTTACGATCAAGTCATCGTAAGTATAACAGAAGAGCAAAAGCGAGGTGACTGAGTAAAAAGAATATTCAACGAAGGCACAAAAAAATAAAGAAAATGAAATCATCGAAATCACTCGGTCTCCCCCTATACTTTGGATAAGGTATCCTAAGTATAGAAAAGAGTGTAGCGAAAAATTGGAGACCAGTGATTTGTGAAAAAGAAAGAATATACAAAAAGAATCAGAACAAAATATAAAACGTCAATCAATGAACAATCGGTCCCCCCTATACTTAGGATTTGGTATCCTAAGCATATAAGACGAGCAAAAATGGGGACGATTGTGGTCTACAAAGAATATACAAGTGTTGCGGATCTCTAGAAATCGAATGGCTCAAAAGCATTTGTATAGGATGAGATGTAGTGAAAGAGTGATCATGAATCCTGTACAAAATAGATCACTTTAATACGGGTCAGATGATCAGTAATATCGATGAAGTGCTTCAGCATCTACCCGTTAACCACGAACAGTTCTGCACCAGGTGACTCATCTGATATTGTTATACTTCCATTGTCGTGCACCGTTCTGACTATGTAAGGTCCTTCCCACTTGCTTTTAATTTGCTGGGAAAAATTCTCAATCTTGCATTGAACAACCAGACTTTCTGCCCTGGGACAAAGATCTTGTGCCGAATATGTCTGTCATGCCATTTCTTCACTTTGTCCTTATAAATGAGAGTGTTCTCGTATGCTTGATTTCGAATCTCTACCAGCTCATTAAAATCTATCTTTCTCTTGGCTCCTGCTTTCTGTGTATCCAGTAAAATTTCTCGAATAGCCCATTCAGATTTGTGCATGATCTCTACGGGCAAATGGCACGGCTTTCCATAAACCAATCTAAATGGTGAATTACCTAAGGGAGTTTTGTACGCAGTACGATATGCCCTAAGAACCTGATCTAGAAGCTGTGACCAGTTCTTCCTATCCGGTTGTACTAATTTCTGGAGAATTGATTTCACCTCCCTATTTGAAACTTCAGCCATGCCGTTCGTCTGTGGGTGGTAAGGAGAAGCTACTCTGTGATCAATGCCATATTGCTTCACTAGCTTTTTGACCTCCTTATTAATGAAATGGCTACCCCCATCTGAAATAAGAATACGCGGGATCCCGAACCGCAAAATAATGTGTTTCCTTAGGAACTTGCAAACTATCTTACTGTATGTGGTTCGTGCGGGTATAGCCTCCACCCATCTACTAACATAATCTACAGCGAGAAGAATGTAGTCAAAGCCGTTGCTGGAAGGGAACAGTCCCATGAAATCTATGCCCCATGCGCCAAAAATCTCGCAAATAATGATAAGTCGCATCGGCATTGCATCTCTAGCATTGACCGTCTCTACTGCTCTCTGACAATCCGGGCAACTCTTCACAAATATACATGCATCTCTAGTAAGAGTTGGCCACCATAATCCACTCTGAAGTACTTCTACGCTGTCCTCTTCCCTGAGTGATGTCCCCCTGCCTCTAAAGAATGACACAAAGTGAGGACACTATTATATTCCTCCTGAGGAATACAATGCCTGTAAATATAATCTGATCCTTCACGAAAAAGAATCGGATCCTCCCAGTGGTAGTATCGTGCCTCAGAAACTAGTTTATCAACTCGATTCTTTGGCCAACCTTGAGGACTTTTTTGTGTGACCAGAAAATTCACTATATCTGTATACCATGGAAGTTCGGTAATTGCAAAGATGCTCTCGTCAGGAAATCTCTCTGCAATCTACGGCGTGTACTCATCTGAAGGATGATCTGTCTGTAATCGGGAGAGGTGATCAGCTACCACATTCTTTACTCCAGGTTTATCTTTAATGTCCAAATCGAATTCCTGAAGTAATAGAATCCATCTAAGAAGGCGTGCCTTAACATCCTTCTTTTCCATCAGAAACCGGATAGCTGAATGATCTGTGTATATTGTGATTTTCGAGCCAAGAAGATAGGATCAGAATTTATCTACAACGAATACCACTGCCAACATCTCATTTTCTGTTAATGTGTAATTATACTTAGCATCGTATAAGGTTCTGCTGGCATAGTGGATGGCAATGGGAAGTCCATTCCTCCTCTGTCCTAATACAACCCCGACCGCAAAATCTGAAGCATCCGTCATGATCTCGAAGGGTAAAGACCAATCAGGCAGCTGTAGGACAGGAGCACTGATAATCTTTTCTTTCAATGTGAGGAAGGCATTAAGACATTTATCATCTAACAAGAACTCGATGTCTTTGCCTAATAATTCAGTCAACGGTCGGGCAATCTTGGAGAAGTCTTGGATAAACCGTCGGTAAAAGCCGACATGCCCCAGAAATGACCGTAACTGCTTGATGTTGGATGGTGGTTCGAGGTGCTTGATGACATCCACCTTAGCACGGTCAACCTCCATGCCTCGCTGGGAGATGACGTGCCCCAACACGATCCTGTGTGTAACCATAAAATGGCTCTTTTCTCAGGACAGAACGAGATCTACCTCACAACACTTCCGAAGAACCTGGTCTAGGTGCGCTAAACACTCGTCAAAGTACTCACCATAGATCGAAAAATCATCCATAAAAACCTCTAGAAAATCACCGACCATGTCCGCAAAAATAGCAAGCATACACCTTTGGAAAGTAGCAGGAGCGTTACACAATCCAAAGGGCATCCGTCTAAAGGCATACTTGCCGAACGAACATGTGAAGGTGGTTTTCTCATGGTCTTCAGGAGCAATTGTTACCTGGTTGTATCTGGAGTAACCGTCAAGGAAACAGAAGTACTCCTTCCCTGCCAACCGTTTTATGATCTGGTCTATAAAAGGCAAAGGGAAGTGGTCCTTCTTCGTCGCGGCGTTCAATTTTCTGTAATCAACGAACACCCGCCACGATGTGGTTACTCTCTTTGGAATCTCCTCTCTACTCTCATTATTAATCATCTGAATTCTCGATTTCTTCGGGACAACATGTAATGGGCTGACCCATTCAGAGTTGGAGATGGGATAAATGAAGCCTGCATTGCACCATTTCGTAATCTCTTTCTTGACAACTTCTCGTAAAACCGGATTCAGCCTACGCTGAAACTCTCTGGAGGGTTTGCTGTCATGATCGAGATATATATGATGAGAACACAAAGCAGGATTAATCCCATGGAGATCGGATACAGTCCACCCAATAGCCTTGCGATTTCTTTCTAGAACCTCCATCAAACGAGATTCTTGTTCGCCGGTCAAAGATGAATTGATAATGACCGGAAACTGTCGATGTGGACCCGCAAAGAAGGCATACTTCATATTTGGTGGCAATGTCTTTGGTTCTGGTAAGATAGATTCTGGCTCTGCTGAAACCTCATCCATATGTGTATTGGGATCTGTATTGGTTTTGGATTTATCTGTGATTTGTTTATCCACCATCTCAATGTACTCTAGAGTCGGACTACAGAAAATGTTCAAAACATCATCCGACTCGCTATTATGCTCATCCTCAGACTGATCAGAGGGAAACAACTCAGCTAAATGAAATTCGGTCTCTAGATCATCTGAATTAGAGGAATTGTGTAAAGTCTCTGAATTTGAAAGATCTGCAATAAACTCCTCAGATGTCTGATCCTTTTGCTTATCATCCAGATTAAAATATAAAGTACCTTCTGAAGAATCGCCCACTGTAGTCTCGGACCCATCCTCTGTTAAACACTCTTGGGTCATCTTTCGGGGTTGTCAAGATGGACTTCATCCATGTAATCGCAGGTAGCTAAAGAACTCAAAAAATCAGAAGATGCATCACTAGATGTGTTGGATTCTCTCGCCATCTCTATATATACCTTCTCGCCCTCAGCGCGAAAAGATACCTTCCATGTATCATAATCGAAGAGATCCTTTGCGGTCTCTAAGAAAGGCCTCCCAAGAATGATTAGGGTAAGGTGTAACTGTGTAGGGCAATCCATGTTCAGGACCGTAAAGTCCACTGGGAATTGCAGACCCTGCACGGTTACGATAATGTTCCTTAATATACCCTTAGGTCTCTTTACAGATCTATCAGCAAACTGAAGGATCGCGCGGGATTTGTAAAGAGGACCTAACTCGAGCTTATCGAGTAAAGAAGAGGGTATCAAATTGATCGAGGAATCGTTATCTAAGAGTGTGCGATCGAATTTGGCATCTGCGATCTCGCATCTGACATAATATGCACCTGAGTCCTTCTTCTTCTTTGGTAACTTATTCTGAATAGCACAAGATGTAGCCTTAGTCAAAACGTGTTTCTCTATACGGGATTCGTTTTCGTACGTGTGGTGCATCGATTTTTCAATTGATTCTTAAGCGTAAGAAAATGATCTAAGGCATCATGAAAAGATGTGATCTTTAAGTAAATGCTCGGTATCTGGAGTCACAACATTCTTTTTGTTATTTTTCTTTCCTTTTCGAAACAGAGCATCGGGAAAAGGAACGATGTCAGGAATCAGAAAATCAGAATTTTTATTGATATTGGAATCAGCTTGTACATCGAGAGTTTCAGAATTATGTACAAAACTCTCTAAAACAGGGGAAGATATGTTTTTGTCGGGAGTATCTGCATGGTCTGGCGTGATGTCATCGTCTGATTCGCTAGTGTCCATGTCAATTGTATCGACATCGCTCCCTTGTCTTGGATCTTCAAGGTGGTCCTCATCATCGTGTTGGTTCTCCTCCTCAGCATCAAAATCTTGCTGCTCATAGATTTGCTCCTGCTCCTCTAATGCCTCTCCTCTACTCCAGCAGGTGCCCGTGGTGATCTACCGCTCCTGAGACGAATGAAGATTAGATAAAAATTCAGGAAAAGAGATCGTACATGTAGTGTCTACCTGATCTGGATGCCTCCTCTTGTTGTTCGGGTTCATCTGAGGCTGGGCTGGAAGAGTGGTCTTCGGTGCAGTTAACTCATCCAGACGATGGTTAACTTGCTCCATCTTGGTCTTATGCGCAATCTGGAGCGTACTCAGCATATCCATGATCTGATTTAGTGCCTGGGCCTGTGAGTTCATTTCAGATTCGGTGTTATGGCCCTGGCTTGCTCCTCTCTCCTGCCTTGGCGTGTATTGCTGAGAGGTGGAAGACTGGGAGAATCTCTGCGGTGTGGAGGAAGATTGATGCGGCTACTGACAATAATATGTCTGTGAATGGTGAGCAAGATACTGGTATGATTGTGGTCTCTGATAAACATTCTGGTGAGGCTGTTGTTGCGTGAAGTTCTGCCGGTGCTGGAAATGTGGACGTCCATGCTACGGATGACTGTACGGCTGCTGCTGATGATGCGGTATACTCGGTTGCTGAATTGGAGTATACCAAATCTCGTTAATCTCGAGAGTGTCTTGCAGCTCAACCTCCATATCTACAGCACTGGTGATCTGGCTGGGATTGGCATGAGACTGGTCCTCATGCCAATCAATCTACGGAGTCTCTGGCTCGCTCTGTACGTAGTGAATCTTACGGGTGAGTGGAGCAGGTAAGATCCTCCATGTAGGTTGTGTAGTCGAAGAAGATTAGCTCTGCTGGTACTGAAGCTGAAGCTCTGAAACCTTCTTCGAAAGATCACTCAGCTGTAGAGGTAGAGATGAGAGTTTCTCCAACTCTCGCAGCGGTTGTAAGTCCTGAACTTACTTTTGAATCACATCCACCAACGTTAACTTCTCACTAATAAAACCCATGTTGGTGTTGGATTCAGATTCTGAGATGTTAGCCACCTTATGATCTTCTCGGTGATTTGGTGGCTGAGGGGCTTTCTGAAATGCCCAAGTAGAGTCAACGAATCTTGAGTTCTCAGCCATCCCTTCGAAGATGGCCCAGACTGACTCGACATCCTTGTTCAAATAGCTGCCGCCACATGCGGCACTCACTAGCCCCTAGATGTCCGGCTGGAGTCCTCCAAAATAATTTTGAACTAGCACCTTCATTGGTATCTCATGATGAGAGCATCTCTCCGTAAGGTCTTTGAATCTATCCCATGCCTCATGGAAAGGCTCATGTGGAAGCTGCGTGAAATTGGAGATCTGACTCCTCATCATATTCGTCCTCCCCACAGGAAAATATTTACACAGGAATGTGGATTTCAGATCATCCCATGTAGAAATTTCCCTTCCCAGGTGACTCAGCCAGTAAAGCGCCTTATCGGCTAAGGCAAAGGGAAAGGCTTTGAGGCGGACAACCTCCTGCGTAACTCCTGGATAGCTAGTCATACCGTAAATCATCTCGACTTGCCGTAGAAAGGTAAATGGCTCCTCTGTGGCATTCCCGTAGAACTTGGGAAGCAGTGATATGAAGGATGGTTTCAACTCATATGACCATTGATTCGGCGGTAGCCGAATCCAATGATGGAGCATTCTCGCGCCCGTGTCATACTCTTCCTGTAAAGTAGCGGGAACCACTGCTGGAGGTAATTGGTTCCCGACCCCTGCTCGCAGCGTGGCTATCTCAGCCCGCAACTCATTCTGAGTTCTGAGTTGTTCTCAAATATGAATATTCGTCTGTTGGAGAGTGTCGAGAATCCCTGTCGTAATATCTGCTGAGTCTGGTCTTCCTTCATGATGTTCGTCAGCTGGTGACCTCTTATCTGTTGGTCCTTTGCCGCAAGCCATCTGCTTCAAATCGTCTGGAAAGAAAAGCTCTCGTAAGAACTCAACGAAAATTCGGCTGGAGATGATGTATTGAGGCAAGGGTCTGCCTCAATATTCTGGCCAGGAGGCGAGGGAGTCTGAGTCTGACTCTCCTCAAGATCAGATGGGACCAGCTTGGGAAGAGAGTCATCTCAAACTTGTGAAGATGTATGAACGACGGTGGACGGTCGAAAGCTCACGGAGTCTAAGCAGAAAAGCCGTCAAGACGTCATCTTCGATATCAAGAGAATGATCGGGAGAGCACGATTTGCGATTCAAGAGAGAGGGAAAAATGCGTAAAGTCGCAGTAACTCACGCCCCGCAAGAAAACACAAATCAAACCCCGTTTTCACCAACACAACCCAGTGAAGACCGTAAGAGTTCGGTCTTTTATCTTGTCGGTTTTAGGGTTGTAATTAGCAAACAAGTATAATCAATCAACGCGAGCTGATGCGAGCTGATAGGTGCCCGATAGTTTCTCCGAAACACTGGCCCGAGACTTTATAGAAAATCACTTGCACTCGGTCAGTATGGGAGTAAGTACGGACCGTTTCCGGCTACCCATGTTACTTGAGGACGGAACCTTACGCAATGTCATCTAAACCTCCCACTCTGCTAAGTAAACCCGCACCGTTTCCAGCTACCCGAGCGTATCCACTGAGGAACAGTGATTATGTGCATAGACTAAGTAGTATTTCACGAGAAATACGTGTTTTTGGCTCTAATCTTATGGGCCTTCTCTCATTCGCGCACTCTAAGAAAATGTGCGGTGATTACTCTCCCAAATCAAATGAACCTGTACATTTTTTAGGTCAGATATCTTAGCAGTCCCGATTTTATTTTGGGGTTATATTTTTTTTGAGTTTTTTCAAACAAACATCTACCGATTTTTTATTTTCATTTTATAAAAATCCTAAAATCATGCACCTAGGTTGCGAGTCCTAATACTAACTACGTAGGCACAATCAGATAGAATAAAAGAAAACTCCTAAGCAAGCATCTATCGAAAAAGCCACGGAAAAACCATCAAGGTAAGAAAAACTGCGGTGGGTGCCCTGATCCCCCGAATACACGGTACTCAGCGAATCAGACCCTGAAAAAAATAGGGGGGGGAATACAAGTCGGGATGTCCTTAGTGGACCCCTTCTACTAGAGTTCAATACAACTTCCTCTCTCTTTCTCTCTCTTTTACAAAATTACATTAATTAATTTCTGCCCTCTGCAGCCGACTGTAAAGAAAGAATCGGCCTCTGCTCTTTCAACTAACTTAACTTCCTAAGAAACCGGCTGATCCTGCAGGCCCTGCAAAAATTAGTTAGCGGCTAAAGAAGATCGAGAAACGATTCGAGAAAAGCCGTAAGAAAAACCGAAGAAAAGCTACGAAAAACAATAAGAAGAGAGAAAATAAAATCACAAAATATGTAAAAAAATCAAAATACACTAACGCCTCCCCGGCAACGGCGCCATTTTGATGCGACTGAAAATCGGATAGCAGTTTTTAAAAGAAAAGGTTGTCGGTTTAGAAAAACCGCAAAAAGATCATAGTCGATCAAACAAAGTTCATTTTTTTAAAGAAAAACCTTATGCTAATTATTTAACCAGGGAAGTGTGCCTAGGTCGAACACAAGGAGGCAGAATAGTATATTTTGATTTTTTTAAGTGAAAATATATTTGTGATTATTTTATCTCTTCTTAAAGTGATTAAGGAAAAGCAATAATTTTTATGGAGTTTTGATTTTAATTATTTTTTATTTGATTTTATACTTTTTCTAATTTTTATTTATTTTTCAAAGTGATATTTTTCAAACAATTTACCTACTATATAATAGGTGAAATATAAGTGAAATTTATGTGATACTATATAGTAGGTGAAACGGAACGAGCAACGGGCTCGAACAACACACGAAAACAAATCAAAATGGAGTCAATTTGCGAAAAAGCAAAACACGATGAAAACATGACAAAAATACAAAAATATTACTGGAAAAACCTTGCTGGGGTAGTTGTGTAACTACCCTAAAAAACCACGGAAAATATTGTCAAAACCATGTCCAAAATCGTTTTACAATATAAGGGTATAAATGCAAGAAAAATAATTAAAAGTTCTGCAAGTTGGTCCTCAGACAGGGACTGTTTTGAAATGAAAATATGAAAGTTTTCATTTAGGTCCCTACGCAGGGACCTAAATGTAAATTTAGGAAAAGTTTGGAGCACTCTGGAAATGCTGGAAGTCCTCGGGGCTCTTTGTGCAAAATTTCTACCGCTTCATCTGGACGGTCTGGATTATATCGTGAGGTGCGATCTGGAGCGTCCAATGCCTGCCACGTGTCGCAAGCCTGTGGCCCGAGTGTTCTTGGCTATTCTTGGGCTGTTGGCGCAGGTGCTCCTTCTCCGATTTATCACGGGCAACTGGCGACGAACTGGGGTCTCCGGCGGGGCCAGAAGGTTAGCTCCTCTAACCCTCGAGCTCGCCCGCGGTGGTCGTCAGGAGGCGAGGACTCAGAGCGGCGGCGAAAGGTCGACGAAGTTGGTCATTCTCGCTGCTCTGTTCTTGGAGTGAGGTTGTTGCATCTTCTTGGACGATGATTTGCGTGATAATTAAAGGCTCCCGACACTTTCAAATTGCTCCTTATGCTAGCTGGATCTGCAAATCACAATTTCATGTGCTCGATTTGCGAGAAATTGGCCAATGATAATCTCGGAAATCGATGTGGTTGTATTGACTCACAAGGCGAGTCAACAGTCGGTGTTTGTCCACACAAATTCTGAAATTAATCAACAATTAACCCACACTAAAGATCAATAAATTAGAACTAATGTGGAGTTAAAATTTATTTTTAACTCTACATAAAAGATGTATAGGTGCAAGTATGTAGAGAGTTCGAACACAGGGAGCAAACAGGGTAATTCAAAATTAATGCACAAGTGAGTGTGTGTGAAGTGTCTACACTAATCAAACAAGCAAGGAAATTTTTGTGGCTTTTTAATTTTTAATATTTTTTATTTAATTTTTAATTTTGTATTTTGATTTTTGATTTTCTGATTTTTATAATTTTATATTTTATATTTTTTTCTTTTTCAATATTGGAATTTAAAGACAATGGAATAAAAGACAAGGTAAAATATTTATAAAACTAAGTAAAAATTACCAAAAATTCAGAAATAAAATGTTTTTGATATTTTTAGGATTTTTTACTATTTTTGTGATTTTTGGGGGTTTTTCAAGGTGTTTTTAATATTTTTAATTACTGAAATAACTCAAAAAAGTGAAACAAGGGCTGGCTGTGAACAAAATGGAAATGAAAATTAGCAAACAGCAACCAAAATTTTTCACACTATTTTTCAAATAAAAAGAACAAAATGAGGAACAAACAGAACTTGAGTTTGTATTTTTTAGAGTTTTCCTCGATTTTATATATTTTTTTGAAGTTTTTGAGTGTTTTTGAATTTTTAGTGTTTTTCTTTTGAGATTTTTAGTGATTTTTGGACTGACACTAAAATAGGATGTAATAGACACTAGGTAGTTTTTTTGGATTTTTTGGAGGGGTTTTAATATTTTTTGGCATTTTCTAAGCTAGACAGTACACAAAAAGGCTGTTTTTGATTTTTAATAAATATGAAAATAAAATAAAATCAAAAACTAAAATGATAGCGTGTAAGTACACATGTCCAGCAGCTTAAACCTATTTTTGTGGAATTTTTGGACTTAAGATGATAAGTTAAATAAATACAACAAGCATCCAATCAACACACAGGCCTAGCAGGGGTATTTATGCAATTTCTCAAACATCCAAGGGCATACATGCAATTTTCCACAAAAATACACACTGAATATTCAATTTATAGCTTCAAAAACTAATTACAAAATCTGCCTGGGTCTCTTGGAAATTTTCCCACCAGGGCGCGTGACTTGCACGCGCCTGACGAGGACTGAAATGTAATATCTCAAAACCCTGGGGGCCTACATGCAAACTATCCAAAAAGTTTACACGTGATACAAAAGTTTTAGTACTAGAGCAAAATACGACAAAGGCCGAGGGTGTCCTTGCAAAATGCCCACACCTCACGTGTACAGGTCACGTGAGGTGACGTGGCGAAGGACCTGGATGCAAATACATAAAGCTTGGGGATCTTTGTGCAAATATTACAAAAATATTACACTACAGACAAAAGTTTAAATACTAAATAATAAATACAAAAAGGCGCAAGGGTGTAGATGCAAAATACCCTCGACGCGTGATCCGACAGCGATGAAAGAGCCACTTAGACACGTGGCGCTTGATGAACGGCCGATGACGCTTCGTGGATCAGCGGCTACGATTAGATCTCCCAGAGAAGATCAACGGTCGAGGCGTGGCGAGATCCAACGGTTGCTGATCGATCTGGAGGAGGTGCCCTGATCGGACGGTGGCGAAGACGGCTGGAAGAACACGGCGGAGCTCCGGCTGTGCGAGGTTCCTCGAGCTCCTCCGGCCGACTCCGATGGCTTCTGAGCTTCAAAATTGGACCGGAGCCTCCTCTGGTCGTCCTCTATCTCCTGGGGGCGTCAAAAAGCCACGGCGGAGGCCGTGGTGCTCGCTGGTGGCGGGCGGAGCTGGTGGGCTGCGTCTGCTCCGGCGAGCTCCAAAACTCGCCTCCAGGTGTCTTCGCTTGTGCTTTGACCTGCAAGAATGGTCAATAGGTCCAGGGCAAACTGCCTGGACCCTTGGATGGTCGGGGAGAGGTGCTAATCGCGATGGAGATGCACGACCGGAGGTGCGCTCCGGCCAAGGTGCTTGATTCGGCGATTGGGTCGATTGAACTTCGAATTTTTTGGGGGTTTTCGAACCTTAGGCTAACAGGAATAAAATGACGCAAAGAAATGAGCGGGATGAGCCCTCAATGGCCGGAGCCAGAGGGAAGAAAGATACCTCGACCGACGACTTTGCGGGAGGTGGTGGAAGCGCCTCCGACCTCGACTGCCTTGGCTGATGGCTTCGCGGTGGAGCTGTCACCTCCAGGAAGCGCTGGAGCTCCGAGTAGGCGCGAGGGGTGGACCGAAGGTGTTCAAAATCGAGTCGCAAGGTTGGGGGTTCCTTTTATGTGGTTTGACCCTGAACTGCAGGGGTCCAAAGATCAATGAGTATCTTGCAAATCTTGGGTCCAAAGACCAAGATTATTCATGGGCGAGCTAGAGGGAAGATCGAGGAATAATGTTGCAGAAGGTTGCAACACAAAAAGATGAAAGTTTTGGCCGCGAGAAATCCGTGAAGTTGGGTCAAAAACGAGGTTGTCAGGAGCTACAGGGGGTAGGGCGTCCAGTTGACCGCGGTCAACTGTTGACCCCTCCTGGTTGGTCCACGTGGACCAACCAATAAAAAATAGAATTAAGTCGAATTAATTAATAGTTATAAAATGAAAATTGCTTAAAATTTAATGTAGTATTTTATTATGAATTTTAATTGATTTTATGAAGTGTATTTTTATAAGTGCCTTTATACCCCTATATAGGTATATTATCTATATACTTTATTACTTTTATTTTTATTTTGTATATTTTAATTTTATTATTTTTATTTATTATTTTATAAAATTATAAAATACTTTTATATACACAAATATATATTTATTTTATTTTTCTGATATGTTTTGTGTATTAAATAAAATATAAGAGTGCTTTGTATAGGTATATGTATAGGCAGTATACCTATGTATTCTTTATACAAATATTTTTATTTTTGTATTTTATTTGCATTTTATTCTGATTTTAGTACACATATATATTATAAGTAATATTTACATAATTATAAAAAAATATAAAAATGAATAAATAATGAATAAATAATAAATTGAATATTTTATTCAGTACAGGTATACAATAGGGGTCCAAAACTCAACTTTCAAACCGTAGCTCCGCCAAATGCGAAACCACCACCATTAAATAGCTTATTTTCTTCTATATACAATTAAAGGTGAGTACGCTGCATTTGGAGTTGTCAGTTGTGAGATACGGGTCTGGGAAGTTGGGATTCTGGATTCTTATTCAGATCATAACTTTTTATCTGTATATTATTTTTCTGTGAAATCAATTTTGTATTTTTCTTTATAAAATTAGCTATAACTTTCATGTACAAAGTTTCTTTATTTGATGAGTAAAAAGTGGAACCAAAAATAGGTCCCAAAATGAATAAAGAATGAAGAAAATGTATAGGTATTTTATCTGTATTTCTGACCTTATCTCCCCTTACTTTATTCCTTATCGACCTATTCATCAAGATGCCTAGGTCTCGGGGGTTTTGGGTCATAAAATATTTACAATATTTTATTCTTTTTCTTTTCTTTATTTATTCTATAATTTTGGCCTTAATTACAGTATTTTATACACTATTGTGATGCACATGCATGGATGCTAAGATGGTGACTTTAATGCTAATTACAGGCATTTGCTAGGGTTTTTGGTGCCAAAATGATAGAATAAAGATGATGAAATGTGGATTCATCAGCCAACGAGTTAAGTTTTTGCAAGATCAAAATCGTTGTTTCCACACTTAAGTAAATGTGCGTGAGAAATGTACGAAAAAGGAGACGTGATTTGGATTGATTTCTAAATGAAATAATACGAATCGAAGGTAGGGCGTCTGAGATGAAAGATTAAGGTAACCAAACAAGTGATTAACCACGCTAATCGTGGCACGAGGATCGAGATAAAATTCGGCGAAGGTGGATGTATAGATCTAGGAATGTAGAGGTGTATTACCTCAGATGGTTACTCGACGACCGATCTTTGTCGGAGCTGGACGCGCGCAAGGCGGCGATGCAAGGTGGAGCGATCGCCTTGGAACTCCTACCCGAAGGTCCTTCTCCCACGCAGGCACCGTTGATTGGAGCTGTCACCTCCTGGACGAGAGGAGCGAGGCGAGGAAGAGAAGGGTTCGACCACTTGATGCCTGAGCTGCAGGTGGTTATGGAGAGTTAGTTATAAGTTGCGAACTTTGGAGGTTTATATAGAGAGTTTTCGTGAGCTCCACGTTAAATCGAAGGGTGGCCGTGAATCTTGGTTGTTAGGAGAGTCGATCCAAGGGTTTAAGTTGTCGAAAGGAGTTAAGATGCGTGTGAGAAAAATAGGTGAAGAAGACCGGGTGGAACAACTACAGTACCGGCTTCTTGGAGAAGATGAACCAGGTGCTGACACGTGTCAGCACCTGGTAGGCCAGATGTATAAAATGACTTATAAATTTAATATTAAAAATTAAATAACGTTATTTTAAATAGGTATAAAAACAAGAAATGAAGATAATTAAATTATCTTAATTATAGAATAATTAGTTTTTATAAATAATAAATATTATTCGAAATATAAATGTTATATTAATAAATATGTATAGATAATTAGGTTTTGGATTTTTAATTTAATAAATAATTAATTTAAAATTAATTTTATATTTTCTTAATTATTAGAATAATAAATAAGGACTGTGAGAATTATTAGGGATTTTAATAAATTAATTTACATATATTAATAAATATAGGTATAAGTTATCCAGCTCATTTTTACCTATAATTTAGGGTGTTGGATTTTATTAAAATAATAAATAAGCTCCAAAAATTCTGAAATAAATTAGGGTTAAATTATAAGATCATGAAAATAATTAGAAATTATAAAATTAATAAAATCAGAAATAAGTATTCTACATATAATAAATAGCCCAGAAACCCCGTTGTCATTTGGTCCCAAAATCGACTTTTTGCAAATGGACTTTGAATTCGATGAAACCACCTCTATTAATTAGAGAATTTTATTTTATGAACTTTAAAGGTGAGTAGAATGAAATTGGAGTTCGTATGAAGAAGTTATGATGTTCAGAAGTTGAGATTTTGACAATTTAAAAACTGGATTTCTTGGCATATATACAGGGTAATATTTTTAACTTATTTTTATATTTTTATATACATTTTTAGAAATAATTAAGAAAAGAAATTGATGAAAAATATGTACATATGAATTAAATAAAAATTATTGAAATTTTGTATTTATTTGATAAATAGTGAGAAGTATATGAAGTGTGTCTTAATTTATTTTTATGGTTTTCTTTTCTTATCTCCCCCTACTTATTGGTTTGTCGACCAATCCATGCTGACTTGGTCTCGGGGGTTAGGTTATAAATATACCTTACAGTTATATTTATATTTATAAGTCATATTGTACATATATACATATCTCCAATCCGCCTTATTTTCTTTTCTTTGTTCTTTATTTATTTACATGTTTTTGATGCTTAAAAGTGGATATTTATTCATGAATGAAGTTTTTATAAAAGATAGGAATTAATGTATATTTACATGTATTTGTTAACGGTTTTAACAAAATGCGACAGAAAAGTTAATAAATCATGGATTCATCACTTGTGCTTAGGGATCTCTTACCCTAAGTATATAGGGAGTGATGTTGTTCATCCCTTTCTCTTTATTTTCTTTATTTATTTTTCATTTATTTCGACCCCCTCGCTTGTATCATATCGTGTTGATATTTCTGTCTATACTTAGGGATTTCTTACCCTGAGTATGGGGGGACAGGCCGAGCCATTGATTTCAAAATTCATCCCACCCTCGACCCTCCCTGCATTTTGCATACAGTTTGCTATACTCAAGATTATTTAATCCTAAGTATAGGGGGAACAGTCGACTTCTTAT
Source organism: Ottelia alismoides (assembly GCA_037367405.1). NCBI lineage: Eukaryota > Viridiplantae > Streptophyta > Magnoliopsida > Alismatales > Hydrocharitaceae > Ottelia > Ottelia alismoides. Next base: position 238,525 of record JAZKJV010010112.1, read on the forward strand.
TCTTTCAGTCATTGTAGTATAGACTTTTCGATACTTAGCAAGAGTTATGTCTTCTTTCTCTCTTTGATCTTTATGAGGACATAGATCATGCTAAGTGGAGGGGTCGTATATATGTTATATATACTTTAGCCATAACTCTACTTTCATATTTTTGAATAATATGGCCAAGTTACTATATGGGTTAGAATATACAATAAATCAGCTGTAAAGAATACACTCTTATAAATACATATAAAATTTTCAAACTCTTTAATAAACTGGTTTAGAAATGTTTTACAAAATGATTTGAAACATGGTTGTAAAATGATTTCATAAATCTTTTGAAAATCATTTGGAAAACTTTTGTAAAATATTTTCAAACTTTTGTAAAAATCTTTTGTAAACTTTTGTAAAAATTTGTTTCATTGTTTGAATAAAATTTTTGAAAATCCAGTTTGCAAATGATTTAGAAAATGATTGTAAAAATACTTTGAAAAACTTATACACGTTTTTGCAAAATGATTTTCAAATTTTTGTAAATGTTTGAAAAACTGTTAAGGTTTCAAAATGTTTGTTAAAATATTTTCAAATTAATTTGAGAACCTTATACATAATTGTAGCAAATAAAATTCTTTACAAGCCATGTATATAAAAACATGTAAACAACTAACTTAACCTGTAAATTCCTAGTGTAAATCCTACAACCACTTCTTGTAAATATTTACGCACTCCCGTGTAAATATGTGCATATAGTTCTCTTACTAACTCTTATTAAAAATACCTAAAATTTTTAAAGTTTAAAAACCCATAAAAATTTGCAAATTGTTTTTAAAATTACATAACAAACTTGTAATCCATAAAAAGTTCAAAATCAGTAAATTGCTTCACAAAAAAAATTCTTGCATTGTACATAGCATTTACATTTTTCGGAATGATTAAGACAATTGACTAAGTCTAACTGAAGATTGGAGCTCGGTATAGATCTTCATCCACTTAATTTCAGAGGAAGCCGTTAAGGACTAGAATTGAGATGCTTCAAGTCACCTTGACTTAATTATTTATGTTCCAGAGATCATGTTCATGAGTCGATTCAATGTGTCTAAATAGAGCCCTTCATGTCATCTGTACGACTCTTGAGATTGTACCTTGGCTAGAGACCTCGTACTTAATACTTAGCTCAGCCCAGATGGATTATTGAATGATCTTGGAGTCTAATTCAGGATGATACTAGGTCTCTTTGTTAAGGGTGGCTCAGGAACCATTCTTGGGGACCGTCAAAACCGATATTTCAACCCGCTTCTTCTAGTAGAAAGGACATCTAACGACTGGAAACAATGCTTCGGATAAGGAATGGTCTGCTAGCGTATTTTTTTTCCAAGACCGCAAGCGAACCAAAAGATTCTATATCAGTCGGGGTAAAACAAGAATACAGAGCAATGCAAAAAAAGAAAAATATCCAAAAGAAGCCTACACCAAAAATTCCACCAATATTGAACTTCTAGAAAAAGCTTGATTCTTAGTGAAGACTCGACTACACTGACCGGGCTTCACATGGGAATGCGACTACATTGGTTGATTCCCACTTCTTTTCCCATTCTTTTATCTTCTCCCCTTGTCAATTGTGAATTAGCACGCACCTGACCTTAGAAGGAAATATCTGTCTCCCCGAGGACAAGTTACCAGAGGAGGAGACTCCTTGAAAGCTTAGTGATTTGTCTGGGAAGAGCTAGTAAATTCACACACACGGTACTTGTCTTTTCAAGGTTGCGAGAGTATGCGACTGAAAGGAGTGTTCTGACCAGACTGTAAATAGAATTGAATAATAGTATTATGGAACTTAAGGGTTGTTGTGTCACACATCCTAACCTTAATGCGGTTCCACATACAACAAGAATTCAAAGGTCTTAACTGAACTCAAAACTTGATTTTATTAAGACAAGTATAAAAGTTGAAAATTGTTTCAAGTTTTTCCTTTTTATTTTATTTATTTCCTTTTTCTGCACCCATTAGCACACGTGTTTTCTAGGGACTAGCAAAGAGAAGTATAGGGGGTGATGAATCTCCATTTTACCACCTTTATTCTTTTATTTTGGCCTTAAATCACTTGCTAAATTTATGTAAATAGCATTAAAATACAAGAAATAACATTCATTATTTGACATGTAAATACTTTATAAATACATGTATTTAATTCTAAAATAAAAGAATAAATGAAAGAAAAGAAAAAGAATGAAATGTCAAAGACATTGAGTGACCCTAGACCCCCATACCTAGTCATCGTGATGATTAGGTCGACAAGGAATAAAGTAGGGGAGATAAGGTTGCCAAATGTACAGAAAACACCATACAGAAACCTTAATTCTATAGCACAATAATGATTATCTGGGACGTATTTTATTTTCCACATTACACCAAATCAATAAACACTCAACATGAAAATTGTACATAAAAACACAAAATTAATTTCACACAAAAATAATACACAGTGCACCCAGAATACACAAAACAAGCTATAAAGAAAACTTCTCAAACCTGTTCTCCCTCCATACATACTCACAATTGATCAAACTCACCTTTATTGTTCATATAATTAAATTATCTATTTAATGAAGGTTGTTTCATGTAATTTGGAGTTGAGATGCAAAAGTTGGCTTCTGGGTCCCTATTGTACTATATACTTGTATATAATATTCATTATACTTCTTCTTTATATTTTTAACATTTTTATATTTTTCTATACTTTTAAATATTATTCAAATACATGTACATAATAAAAATAAAATAAAACATTTAAAAATTAAATAATTAAATAAATATATTTTAATATATATTAAATTATACTTATATAATATATGTACATATTTATTTAAGTAAATAAATAAATTCAGAAAAATAAATTAAAAATATGTAAAAGTGTAATTAAATAAGTAATAAATATATAAAATATACAAATAAAAGAACAAAATATAAAATGCAAATAAAAATAAAATACATCATATATACGTATTTATATCCATAATTATACATGTAAAAAATAAGACCTAATAAATCACTTTGTAAAAATAAAAAATCACAATAAAATACTGCATAAAATAAATAACACATTTTTAAGGTTTTAAATTTAATTTAATTAATACATTTACTATTTTATTTATAATCATTTCTTCTTTTTCTTTCTATTTTGTCCTTTTCTACATGATGTAGACCAATGGGAGTGCGAGGACTGTTGACCACGTGTCAACTGTGCTCCCTCCCTAGGTCTACATTTGTCAAACGCTGACCACCCCTTTTCCTCAAATTTTCTCGCTTGATATACTGCCATAGGCGTCTCTATTTCTTCATGAAATGTTACCTCTGCACGTCCATCTTTCATGCCGAGATATTACCTTGATTAGTCGAGCATCGATCTGCTAAAAAACCCTAGATGTTAAACCCCTCATTGCATGTGCATAAATAAGGACCTTCATCCCCTTTTCTCAATTTTGATCCTTCTTGGCACACCGAACCCTCAGATCTCTTCATAAATAGGTGAAGCTTGGTGAGATCTCGCTCCCTATCAGATTTGCAGTGTGCTAGGTGCGTCATTGGAGTGATCCACACTTTGTCGGAGCTCCGCAGGTGAGGTTTCTACCCCCTGGTATTTAGGTACGAGATGTCTATTTTTCTTGTATTTCTAGATATATCTTAGTTGTATCTTATATTTCCTATTTTTATTTCCAGTGTTTACTGTAGTTTTTAGTTATATTTTAGATTCTGAGTTCGTTGAAGCTCTAGAGCTTCGACCATCATCCACTTGTGCTAATCACCATGTTCCTCCCCACTAGCACTACCTTCACCTTCCCTCTTCATTTCTCCATCTCCAGACCAACTCCAATCATCTCGACCCTCTCCAGATCGTGCATGTAGTGCTCCTTCCTCCACCATAGCTAGAGCACTTCTGTTCCACTCCACTTTCACATGATTCCACCAAATTAAAGCCCATGCTCATTTTTTTTTTGTGCTCTATCTAACCATGCAGGAGCATGGTATTGGGAATCTGTTTGAGGCGTTTTGAATCCAAGAACAAGGTGCTCTAGGTGCCCCATGCTCCACGAGGTTCCATGCCCCCATCGTTGGGGCCTGGACTATTTGAAGGGTACAAGTAGTTGCAGAATCATCATATGAACCCATTGAGCAACTTAGAAGCACGAGCCACCACCAGAACCATCCTGGAGCGAAGATTGAAGTTCATCTGAGGCCTGTTTATCCCCGGTTCTTCCTGAGGCCCTCACGATCGTTAGATCAATCACATGCATCCCAGGTCAGCCACCACCATTAGATGAAGCCATACATGACCATCTGATCCAATCCTCAATCCAACATGTGCAACATGGCCAAGTGAATCCTTTAGAGTCATTGGGCATCACACTTCATTAGGTAAATTACACAGACTGCCTATGCATTTTTTTTGGAATTTATTAAAAGTCTTGTAAATATTATAGAACATTTTAAATTTTATGTAAAAATTGCACGAATCCCCTGAATTTATTGCTATTTGCATCGAGGTCCACATCGGCTCACCTCACGTGGCGGTCCACGTGAGGTAGGTAAATTGCAGTGAAGCCCTCTCAGCTTTCATTATTTATTTTTAGTATTTAAAAGTGTAAACAAAGTGTTAAAATTTTAGGTATTTTGTACAGTAACCCTTGGACTTTAATATTATTACAAATATAACCATGCCAAGATGTATATTATTTTGTTGCCCTTCTATTTTATTAAAATAACTCTCGTTCTTGTAAATCCTTAGAAAATCATTGTAAATGCTTAATACGATGCTTGTTTATGCCATGTTTTTATTTTAGCATTTTTTTTGCATTTTTTCCTTTTATAAAAATCGTATAGGAGCTATTTAATCATTGTTTAACTAGAAAATTTTAAAAATTATAAAATCTATATGAAAAATTCCAAAATATTATATATTATATATTACTACATATATATATTATAATCCTAGACTAAAAATCACAAAAAAATATAAAGGAAAAACACTAAAAATTCAAAAATATAAAAACCTCATAAAATCAGAAAAAATCTATAAAATCTAGAAATATTTGTTTTTATTTTTTATTTTTATCCATCTTATATATTATATACTAAAAATATTTTTTTGGGATTTTTATACTTATTATCTATTTTTAAAACTATAAACAATCCATCCCATTTATCTTATTTCCTATTTTATATATTTAAATCAATTAAAAATATACAAATTAACAAAAAAATACAAGAAAAAACACAAAAATAGAGAAAAATTAGAAAAACATTTCATTTTATAATTTTTGTATATATAGAGTTCAATGGGGCTGCCCCTTGGGGGGAGCTAACTTGGGCTCCCTCGTGCAATTTCATCCATTTTTTATTTTTTTTGAAAATTTCTTCCGTGAATATTCATCACTATATCCCTATGTTATGCTATTCAAATTTCGTACAAAACAGAGACTCCTACGACCTTCATCCAGACAATCATTTTTAACGTTAACAGAATTGCTAAAACGACCCTTCTTGATGGAGGACGTAGGAGTCTCTATTTCGCGTGAAATTTGAATGACATAATATTGGGATATATTGATGGAAATCCACGGAAGAAATTTTCAAAAAAAACGGGCAAAATTACGTGGGAGGGTGGGGGGCAAGTTAGCTACCCCCAAAGGGGCAGCCCCATTATATATATGTATATTAAAAACAAAAACCCTATATAATACATGTATATATAATATCATTGTTATACTTGTTATTATTGTTATTTGTAAATACCTATATATATTTTAAAATGCTTAAAAAATAAAAAAGGATTGTTCTCGTATATATTTCCTATATTTTTACATTTTTATAAAAACCCTATATAGTATTTATAATATACATATTTTTATATATATACATGCATATACTTATTATATCTTTAAAAAGAAAAAGAAACTAAAAAATGCAAAATTAAAAAGAAATAAATTTTAAAAATTTAAAGATGTAAAAATAAAAAATAATATACAAAATATAAAAATCTATAAAATATAAAAACCAATAAAAATAAAAAATTAGAAAGGTACAAAAACAATTGTTGTTTATTTTTATTAGTAGACAATAATTCATCTATCTGCAACTTGCTCTTAGTGGTTCGACCCCTACACTTGCTGTTTATACACATCTTTATGTAGAGTATAAATTTCACCCCACATCCTTTTATCGTTTCATCTATATTATGGGTTGATTGTTGTCTTGATCGATTGGTGACGATTTGAGTACCGTGAGAGTGGTCGATACAACGATTGCCAGATCCAACTTGTCGGACACCGCATGCCCTCCAAGACCAGGTGTTAGGAATCCCTCTTTGAGCGATTGAACACACTGTAGGTAGTAATGTTTTATTTATTTACGATTTTACTTTGTATTATTACATGTATCTTCATGTGAGTATATTAAACGTAGATTTTCTATGTGTCAACAAGTTAATTTTATAAGTGTAATTGTGCACGCATGAAACTCGATGAATTTCACATAATTTTATTACATCTACAAGATAAACTCAATGAAGCACGTGGCAAGTAGAGGATCAATCCACAAAGACGAGGGCATTTTGCATAGTTTTTTAGTATATTTTCAAATGTACTTTTGATTTTTATTGACTTGATTAAAATCCTAATTTTTCTTTTTGTCTCCTGAACCTCAAAAGGTGGTGGTTTTCTTTTTCAAGACTCTACAAATTTTTTTGGGGAATTTTCAGATTATATTGCTATTTTTTATGATTATATTAAGTTCTAGAGACATAATTGTAATTTTGGGGAACGACAATGGCCTACTTGTGATTAGAAAACTAAATCATATGGGTATTTTTGCTATCTATAGAAACCACCTAGGTAAAGTTGTAAAGGTACTTTTTTTATAAGGTAAGCTACAAAGTATATTTTTATATCTTTATTGAACTACAAATTACTAAGGGTTTTTATCACATGTATCCCTCTGAGATATAGCAATATTAGTTATACCCCTTCCTTTTTTGGAATGTCAATCACGCCTTTGACTTATTGTCGTTCTATCACTTGTGCCCTTCCGTTACTTTAGCCGTCAATATGTTGAACTTAACCATATTTTTTTTTCAAATCATGGTGTGGTTAAGAGGGGCATAAATGTCCAAATATCCTCCCTTCACCCCGAAACCCCTTACCCCATAACACCAACACCGCCATCACCGACACTCCCTTCACCCCCAGCAGCCCCTTGCCTCATAACACCAGCACCACCATCATCGACACCTATGACGTCGCATGGAACATCATGTTCCTCCACATAACATTCGTTATCAGCAGCTCCCTGCATCCCACTGGCAGCTTCTTTGTTAGATCGTCAGTGGGTTTCTCCTTCGCCGCCAATGTGCCCGGGCATGCGGGCCTCTGGACGACATGGATCCTTGAGATCGACGATTCCCAGCATGGAGGAGGGCCTGGAGGGGGAGGGTGACGGCGGAAGAAGGCATTGAGGGGAAGGGACGGCCATGGAGGAGGGCTTGGAGGGAGGGGGTAGTCAGAGGAGGAGGAATGACTAGAGGGAGAGGAGGAGGGAGGAAGACGAAGAAATGGTGAAGAAAAACATATTTTTACCATTCATTTTTTAATTAATTACCCCTATGTCCCCAAATTTAATGACCATTTTGGATAAGGATGGACAACAACTAACCCGAGAGGTACAAAGTGGTCATTGTGGAAGAAGTCAGGATCTGAACTGATATTCCAGAAAAGGGAGGGTATAACTGATATCGCAATATCTCATAGGGACACAACTGATAAAAAATCAATTACTAATTGTAAATAACAAAAAATGGGAAATAAGGTATGACAATTCACAAGAATAAAAATAGTTTAAAATAGAAAAATTGTGGAAACAAAATAAAAGGTTTTCAAATATATGTTGATCAATAAATATAATTAGAATCTAGTTCTATAGAGAGATTGATGGGAGATGGGAAACAAGCCATGCCACCAATCCCTTTTAGATGGCAAATCTAATTCTTCAAAACACAACATCCACCGATTTACGAACCATAACATTACTATACATAATTTTTTGGACCCTCATGAGGATCTCTACCACTTAAGTTGCCAAGAACCCTAAGGTATCAAAATCGAAAGGGGTGAGAACATATTGATTGTCAATATATGCCTTCTCATGCTTAGCAACTTTGGTTGAGGTAACTTTCTGTGCAGTGTATCCCACAATAAAATCACCCCTTATCAGGCCCACCAATGGAGAAATCCAATCAAATCTACACATGCATGTTTCTCTCCAGCCCATCCAAATATTAAAATATATGTTGGTGTGAGTGTTGATCTCCCCTCTTGTAGCTCCGTCAAAAAGTTCACAGGTGCTGCTTTCTTATAAGCAACCCCAACAAGGTTGAGTACATCATAAAGGACATCCCTGATAAGATCATGTCTATATTTAAAACCTGAGAGTTCATGACAATGAACAACATGCTCCTCAAAAGCGTCTAGGCAGGATTTGCGACATGGCAGACATGCCTCATCAGCTGGGAATAGAGAAATCATAAGGCGATACTTGAGAATAATATGATACTCAATAGGTGGCATGCTTTCCACGACTATCTACAGGAATAACAAGAAGGACATCTTGAGCATGGTCAACTTGTAAACATCGAAAAATTACCTTTTGTCTAGTAATCATGTCAAACTCAACCTCCATGTTTTTAACAATTTTGCTAAAAAGGAAACTCGCCAAAGCATTCTAGGGTTTGGGGGAGATGGTATCCTTGTTAGCAAAACATGTAAGATTGAGAGATGGAAGTGTGACACGTAGACTCCAAATCATATAGAAAATTAGAAACCATACCATGTATCCTAGTGTTTTGTAAAATGTGGTCTTGGCGCACCCAAGATTCGCTCTGGAAGTCACAGAAATATATGAAGAAGCCTCAATAGTTGACTGCATACATAAACCACTGACTCTAATGGGTAGAGACGCCGCCCGCTATTGAAGGTCGTCAAAGAAGGGGCCTCCGCAAACCACACTATCCTCAATAGCTCAACATAGAGCTTTTTTAAACCACATAGCAACTCGTTCCATGTATGAGGCTGATCCAAAGGTTAAGAAAATATTGCAAAGAGATAATTTTTTTACAATCAATCCCTTAGTCCAAAAAATCAAGGGTGGTTGAGGTGATGGCGTTCCTCAATGGCAGAGTATCCTGACGGACGAGAGGCATTGATGGCGGTAGTCAACATGGAGGGACAGGCCACCAACGATGGCTGCGTGGAGAGCTCCCAGTGGAGAGGGTGGAGCTATGAGCTTCAAAGCTTGGAGCGATTAATGGTGGCATCAGGATCCTGTTTGAGTTGGGTTTTGGCACTGGAAACACACTACTCATAAGTAGGGCGGAGAAGGGAGGGGGGTGTTTACTACAGAGTAAGGCAATGAGGGTGGCAGTAGAAGAGGATACCTACTAGAGCTTGAAGTCCCAACATGGATTCTCCCCATTGAAGAAGGGGGCCCGTCTCTCTTATAGGCATGACGGAGACCAACAATAATAGTTGGGAGGGGGAGATGAGATGGCGTGTCCAAAGATGAGTTGCCGTGGAGGGTGGTTACAGGCGACATCCCCCTTCTCTGTTTTCCCCTTTTTATGTTTTAGTAAAGGGGACCTTGAGCCTAGGGTGGAGCATTGGGCCGGGTCGGCCAGAGCCCGATCCTGACCCGACCCGCAAAAGCCCGGACCCGATCGGAACCCGATAAATATATGGGTCGGGCCCGGGTTTTGATTTTCTCCCTGTTTTTATGGCGGGCCGGGCCCGACCCGAGCCCGCAAAAGCCCGTCGAAATCCGGCCCGGCCCGTTGATAGTTTAATTTGTGTTGGTTTTTTTGGAGACCGTTGATGTCCGAATCAATTCCCAATATAACGACGCTTCCCCTCACTAACGTCTCCCAATGATAACAACGATTCCGAATCAATTTTGTGTTGGTTTTTTTTGTACGTTACATCTTTGTCGGTTCAAATTCAAAAGGCAAAGGCTGCTTGCCTTATTTATAGGAACAGTACAGGGGCTTGTTTTGTTGGGGCTTGTTTGGCTTTGACAAGACAAGAGGACAAGGACAATTGGCTTCTGTTGCGGTTGCTTTATGCAACATTCGGTCACTCACAAGGTCAAGGACTCAAGGTATGTACATGTTTTTTCGTGGGTTATGGTAGATGTTGTTGTTAAGCGTTTTGCTTAGAATGGATTTCCTCTGGAATTGTAATTATGCAATTTGCCTATAATCAAATAGTTATTTATGCGCGCAGATAATGGATGCCAATAATGATATTGCTGATGATGCTCCCATTAAGAGTGGCACTATTGGACGCAAGCGACCCAAACGCTTGATATCAAATGTTTGGAATAACTTTAAAATCATTGATTCGAATGATAAAGGCGAAGAAAAATGTGAGTGTTTAAAATGTCACCAGATCTTATCATGTGGAACACAAGGTGGGACCAGTCATTTAAAGAGACATATAGAGAAGTATTGTATACACAGTAGAAGTAAGAATGAAGGTCAACAATTATTACAATTTTCTGCATCTGAAAATACTAGTGGATCACTCACTAATTGGAAATTTGATCAAGAAAAAAGTCGAGAAGAATTAACTCGAGTTTTTATTAAACATGAATTGCCTTTCCGGTTGCTTGAGAAAGATGATTTCAAAGCTTTCCTGGTCAATCTACAATCACGGTTCAAGCCGGTTTCACGGTTCACTTTGAGAAGGGATTGCCAGAAAATGTATGATACAGAGAGGATCAAGTTGAAAGATGAGATAAAAAACTCCCATAGAATTTGCATTACCACAGATTTATGGACATCAATCCAAACTATTGGCTATATTGCTATCACCAGCCACTACATTGATGAGCATTGGTCACTCAAGAAAAAAATTCTGAATTTTTGCGTGCTTCCCTCACCGCGCACCGGTGACAATATTTCTGATATGATCATTCATCGTTTGTCTGAATGTGGTATTGACAATTTGTGCACTATTACTGTGGACAATGCATCTGCTAATGATGTGGTAGTTGGAAATTTGATTGAACATTTTGCTCCTAAGTCTGGTCTTATTCTCAATGGGAAGATTTTTCATGTCCGATGCTGGGCACATATTCTAAATTTAGTAGTTCAAGATGGGCTACACGAGATTAAAGAAATTGTTGCTAAAATCAGAAATTTAGTGAAGTATGTTAAGTGCTCACAACGTCGAAAGGAGGAGTTTGAGGAGGCTGCTAAGCAGGAACGAGTTGCTATAGATAAGGGACTCGTTTTGGATGTAAGCACATGGTGGAATTCCACATTTTTAATGCTTCAGTCAGCATTGAATTACTCGAAAGTTTTTATACGCATGAAGTCGCGTGATCCATACTTATTTGACATGCCGAGTGTTGGAGAGTAAAAGAAGACATGCAATATTTGTAGAGCTCTGGAAGTATTTTATCTGGCAATAAAAGTTTTTTCTGGGCATCGCTACTCCACCTCTAATTTATTTTTTAACCAAATCTTTGTAGTCAAAAGGGAGTTGAATCTTTTACTTGAAAGTGATGACTTCTCTATAAGAAATATGGCAGCCAGAATGAGTGTCAAATTTGAAAAGTATTGGAAGGAACGTACATGCAATTTACCTTTGGCAATTGCAGTCGCCCTTGATCCTCGTTACAAGTTAGAGTACATTCGATTTTGCTTGTCGAAGGTTTATTCAGATTCTGAGGTTGATGATTTTATGAGTGAAGTAGAGACTACTATGTACAAAATATACGAGGAATATTCTATGCATTTTCATTCTACAATGGATGCCGAATGTCCACAATCTCAAATTGCTTCTCAGGTTGTTGATAATGTTGTTGGATCTACTACTGGAAATAAGAGAGAAGCTTTTATAACTGAATTTCGTAAGAAGAAAAAAGAGATGGTGGGCTTAGAAATAGGAAAATCAGAGATCGATATGTATTTAGTTGACAGCTCCACAGATTTTGATGATGACAAAGATAATTTTTTTGATATTCTACATTGGTGGAAATTAAATTCAAGTAAGTACCGAGTCCTTTCTAGGATGGCTCGAGATTTTTTGGCGATTCCGGTGTCTACAGTAGCTTCCGAGTCTGCATTTAGCACAGGGGGTCGAGTTTTGGATGCTTATCGTAGTCGGTTGGACCCATCTATGGTGGAAGCTTTGATTTGCATTCAGGATTGGTTATGCGGTTCAGGAACACCACTGGAAGAAACCGATGACAATGAGGATTTGGTCCTTGCAGGTATCTTGAGTTTTATTATTAGTTGAATCATTCTTTTACTATGATTGATTTTTAATTGTTCATAATCTTATTTTTTAATTTCAGCTGTTCATCCAGATGAATGACAATAAAGTATTTATCGATTTATGGTTGATTGACGTCGCAGTGGTATGTTCATTTCACACATATCTATATTCTCTCCTACTGTTCAATATCTAATGAAACAACTAATAGATATTTTTATTTCATGTTAGGTGAAAATGATGGAACCGCAAGTCCTACTAGAAGTGGCTGAAAAATTTATTTCATCGGATCGATTTTTATATTTGAAGCATGTGTGATGCTGAACTTTTTTCCATTCACTACAATATTTTCCATCTATGTTTTATGGATTTTTTATTTTTCTATGTTTGATTTAATGTTCCATGTTGTAATCCTTAAATATGAGCTTCCTTCCCTTAGTTATGTTACAGGTGTCTTCCCACTAAATGCTATATTTCATCTAGGCATTATGTATGAACATTATAGTGCAAAATTCAACATTAAAATAAGCCGTGTTTATGTACATGCACTTGTATGCATTTTTGCATGGTGGTCAAGGTAACCGTTTTTATATATCCATTTTGTCATTATACATCGGATTTACTCGCTTTAATATGTTTCATCTGACGATCAGGCACTCCGATTTCCATGCATATCTTTCCAAAAAAAGAGTGCTCGAACTTGTGGGAAGCATGTTTAGTGGCCATATACAGAACGCATGCAAACACACCATTCGCCCAATTGCACATATGGAACCCAAAAATTATACGGAAGTACATACGTATATAATTATACAAACACACCATTCACCCAATTGCACGTATGGAACCCATGAATTCTACGAAAGTACATACGTATATAATTATATATAGAAGAGAAGATCATTATGGACGGGAATAACATGAACGGGTCCAAGTCAACATGGTAAGGGTGGGCCGAGCCCGGCCCGAACCCGGGCCCGAAGCCGTGGGCCTTGGGCCGGGCTCGGGCCCTGATCTCCTCAAAACTCCGTGCCGTGACCCGGCCCAAGGCCCATTAAAATTCGGCAGGCTCGGGTCGGGCTTCTTCGGGCTGGGCCGGGTCGAGCCCAATGCTCCACCCTACTTGAGCCCCTTATAGGCTGGTAAGTGGTAAGAATTTAATCCTGAAATAAAGTAATCAAAGCAAAAATTTAGTGTGCAAACAATTGTGAATCGAATGTAAGCCCGATGTTAGTTCTATTTATATTTGAGTAATATTTATAGACGAATTTTTTTTCTTATGTTTGACTTTCAGATGAAAACATAATTTTTTCTTAGATGAATATATATAGTGTACCCATTTAAATGTTCCGGGGCAGCGCAGTATGCCTACCACTCAAAAGACCAGTGTTCAAATCCCCCCTTGTGGGGGTTGCATTAGGTAGTCGATAACCATCGTAAAATAGTTGAATCTTTCAACATGGATTTGAGCAAGAATCTATGTAGCTGACCCTACTTATAGTGGGAGAAGGTTTTGCCATTTTTATGACTTCTTAGTCCAATTTATAATTAGTTATGGAATATTTTTGTTGTGTGTAGATATGCATGTGTATGTGCATGTGTGTTTGTGTAAATAAAGGTGGCCTATGTAACTATTTATAGATTGCATTTTTGATGAAGTTATATTTTGGGACAACCTCATGTAATGAAGATACACTTATAACTATGTATCATCCCACTTCGCAAGAGACAAGCAGACATTCATCTTATATAGATGAAAGAGTGAGATACCCGATTTATACACGCTCAAAGAATGCTAGAGATGATTTTCGTTGTGATGATTTACACACGCCTTCATCTTTTAGGGGCTCCCTTCTTATTAACTTTTTAGAAGGTTTTTTTGTATGCAATGCACATAAATAGTAAGTAATGTGACTTATGCACAATGTGAGATGGAATGCAAGGCTTTAGCTCCTTGTTTTGCGAATTTTTGGTAGATTACCATGATAATAAGTTATTCATCACATCCCTATGATTAAATCTTACTAGTCTTATGGAATACAATTATTGAAAAGATATTGAAAATAAAAAGAGAGAATGTTCAAAGTTTGCAACAGACTCGCCCACAAAGTTTTGGGTTTCTCGACCAAGTTTAGACAAATCTTAGACACGATCTGAGTCGGCCTTTGGATTGAAAGTTTGACGAACTCCCTTTACACCCAAGCAATAGGCTCCACAGTTCTCAAGTTCTACTAACCTATTCAATTCCGTTTTTAGGCCAAGTTAGATCGTCCCGATCAACATGTACTCATTTTAACCTTGAGTAGCTTTTGAACTATGTGAAGAATTATAACTCTTCTGAGCTTATCGGATGAGAAAATTGTATTTTCTAAACCAAGGTACCTTGAAATTTCTGAAATCTTTAACCTCCAGTCGACCTAAGCCTAGGCTCGTTCTCGTTTCACCTAAGTCTGTTAGCAGAAAATAAAGCGTATTCAGAAAATATGATTTTTATAGGGTTCTCCGAAGATCACTTTCATATGTTTTTCTCATATATTTCTTTCTCATATATTTCTTTTTGTAGAGCATAAACTTGGACATATATGCCCTCGTTTAAAATGGTAACACCTATGGTTTATTAGTTATCTTATTTGGTAGAGCTGGAATATTTTGGTAGCTATTTCTTAAACAGAACTTTGCTTTGCTTTTGCATCTTTGGGAGCAACTCATGCATCATTTCTCTTATGCCTATTTTGGTAGAGATATATAGCATTTGCAATCAAGAAAGTACATGTATATAATTGGCTTTTGCCTTATTATACTAAGAAAGTTTATTGTCAGACTCTAACTTATAGAGAACAAGTGGAACCCTTAGATCATCTAACTTCATTGACTTAGACTCAGATTGGGCATTGGGTGACATTGCAACTCTTCCATTCATGTGGTAGATATTGAATTAAGGTCTCACATACATGAAGTCACTTGAGCTCCGTGCAAAAGTACAGTTTTCCACAAGTCAATTAAGAGTGAAAGAGTGCTACCGGTTGTTTGAGTCAGTGGAGAAAGAAAAGAATAAGTTGTTTATTCCAATGGGCCTAGGGTCTCTTATATAACATGAAACCCCAGGGACAGATAAGTACAAATTAAATAAGTGCCCATAATTGTGCTACAATGATTATCTATGATAGATAATTCCAATATATGATAAATAATGCCAACACCCCCCCTCAAGTTGGAGCATATTTGTCAATCATGCCCAACTTGGAACTAAACCAAGAAACCTGTTTCTTAGGTAGAGCCTTTGTAAGAATGTCTGCAATCTAACAATATGAAGATATGTGGGGCGTGCATATCTTCCCATCTCGAATAGCATCACATATAAAATGCCAGTCAACTTCAATATATTTGGTTCTTTCAAGAAAAACCAGATTGGTTGCAATATATATTGCTGACTTGTTGTCATAGTGTAGTGGAACATGAGTAGTTGTAGGATAGCCAATTTCCTTCAAGAAAATGTCAACCAAGTAATTTCACATGTTACTTGGGTCATTTCCCTATATTCAGCTTCATTTCTTGACTTGGACACCATCGTCTGTTTCTTGCTACGCTAGGTAATAAGAACCCTCCAACGAACATTGTGTATCCAGTGGTGGATTGTCTGTCTTCATGTGTGCTTGCATAATCCGCATCGATATATGCACTAATGTTGGAGTGGCCATTTGCCATGTAAATTAAGCCACACCCGAGAGACCCCTTAAGATAACGTAGTGTCAAAAGAACATCCTGCCAATGACTATAACAAGGTTTTTCCATATGTTGACTTGCCATGCTCACTACATATGAAATGTCTGGGGCATGGTAACATTGAGGTAGAGTAGTTTGCCAACAAGGCTTTGTATCTAGTAGGATCTTTAAACTCAGGATCCAAAGAGATAATATGTTTTTGTGTTTCAGTTGGAATACCTGAAGGTTTGCAACCAAGCATGCCTGCCTATGTAAGAATATCCATACAATATTTTCTTTGTGAATTGCCTCTATGCCTAAGAAATAACGAATTTGGCGAAGGTCCTTGGTGACAAACACCTTCTGAAGAAAGGCCTTGGTTTCTGCAATTCCTGCTTCATCATTACCAATTATCACCATGTCATCAACATAGACGACTAATATCACTATCCCATTCGTCCGTCGCCTCACAAATACAGGGTAGTCAGATGTCATTCCATGAAATCCAAGAGTGAGAATTTCAGTGGTCAGCTTGTCAAACCAAGCTTGTGGGCTTTGTTTCAACCCATAAATAGCCTTGCGAAGTGGCATACGTACTCCCCCTAGACGGAGTATCCCGGCGGTTGTAGCATGTAAACTTCCTCCTCTAGATCCCCATATAGGAACACATTTTTGATATCAAGTTGGAATATAGGACAATTATAGTTGACTGCAATAAATATAATAGTGCGTACGGATCCCATTCTGGCTACTGGTGAGAAGGTCTCAAAATAATCAACACTAAAAGTCTGCGTATAACCCTTAGCCACAAGGTGATCCCTTAGCATGTCAATAGTGCCATAGGGAGATTGCTTGGTTATAAAAACCCATCTGCATGCAACTAGTTTTACCGCTGTAGGACATGGTATAAGATCTCATGTATTTCTAGAAGTGAGAGCATATTTTCATCGTCCATGACCATTTTCCAACCATGGTCTTGTAAAGCCTCATTGTAGTCTTGTGGGGCAGAAAATGTCATCATTGCATCCATAAATTGTCTTTCACTACTAGAAAGATTGTCATTAGACGTAAAGGAGGTTATTGGATGAATAGTGCACTTCCTTTTTGTTCGTTGTAGAGCTATAGAAATATCCCGAGGAGCATCCATACTAGCAGTGTGGGGAACATTTGAAGAAGGAACATCATCCTGCATGAACGGAGTTGACAGAGGAATAGAGGATGTAAGTCAAATATTCCGTCTTGTGTATATAAGAGGTGGTTGTGGTAATTCCAAGGGTATGCCATTGACAGATTGAGTGAAAAAAACTTATTCATTTTAAATATGTGGCATCGACCGAGACATAATAGCGATGTCCAACATGATCATAGCATCGATACACTTTTTGAGTGCTTGAGTACTCTAGAAAAACATATTTGATAGATCGAGTAGTCAACTTATCTGTAGTATGGAAATTATGAACAAATGCGATGCATCCAAAAATGTATAGAGGTAAAGGAAACTAACTTTCATTAGGATACAATAGGGAGAAAGGAGTAGCACCCTGTAAAACTAACGAGGGAACTCTTTTTATTAGGTGAACATCAGTAATGATGGCATCCCCAAATAAGTTTTAGGTACCTTCAGATGACATAAAAGAGACCTGGCAATGTCAAGAAGGTGGTGAAGCTTTCTCTCAGTAATCCCATTTTGCTGAGAGGTATAGGCACATGATGTTTGGTGGATTGTACCCTGCGTGTCAAAGAATGTCTTCAAGTCATGTTGAGTAAAAACTCTAACACATTATCAGTTCTTAGAATCTGGATACACAAAGAGAATGCAGTTTTAACAAACTGAAAGAAAGATAGAACAATCTTATTAATTTCTGACCGTTCTTTTAATAAGTAGACCCATGAACATCTACTATAGTCATCTACAAAGACAACAAAATACTTGTGACCACCTGTAGCACGGATCGGACAGGGTCCCCAGATGTCACAGTGAACTAAAGCAAAAGGATCAGACTTTCGATGAACAATTCTAGTAGGAAAAGACTTCCTATGATGTTTTCCGAACTGACACGCTTCACATTCAAAAGGCTTTAGAGTGGAGAGTTCGGGAAACACCATGGATAGAGCTTTGGCAGATGGATGACCAAGAGGAAGATGTCATAACAGAGGGTCATTAGCAATGGAGACGACTCCAGCAAAGGTAGAGTCTGTTGGAATATCCATGTAGTAGAGTCCATTCTTCTCATGCCCCCACCAAAATTCTGCATCGTCTGAATATCCTGAAAACAACAAGATATCTCATCAAAAATCACACGGTAGTGTAACTCAGAACATAATTTGTGAACAAATAGTAAGATTAAAGGAAAATCCATAGCACAGTGAACTCCAGCAAGTCGTAATTTAGAAGAGAATTCCATAGTCCCAACAGAGGTTACTGGAGATTGTGCCCATTTGCCACTCTAACATATTTTATACTGGAGGAAGGCTGAGATGATGTCAATAGACTACCTTCTCTTGTGATGTGAGTTGATGCTCCGAAGTCAATGATCCAAGTAGGCACATGAGCAGTTGCAGTGTTAGCAATTATACCTAATGGAATGGCTAAATGAGCATATGGGGTGGCATCATTGTACGTACTTTCAGATCGCTGCAGCATTTCCATTAAATGAGAATAATCTGATACTGAGAGTTGAACATTTTGTCCGTCAGAAGCTTAAGTAGAATTATATGTTGGAGTATTATCATAATCATATGCAAGACGAGCTTGAGGTGGCTTCCTAAATTTTGGCCAACATTTTTCAGAAGGATGGCCAAGTTTCTGACAATGAATGCATGGCGAGAATGTTCATCCTCGTCCTCAACCTCATCCATGATCACAACTACACGCCCCTCGGAACTGTGAGTGACCTCCTTGCCCATGGGATGCAAGAAATCCGGATGTCTCAACTGGCTGCTGATGTTGAACCTGAATAGTAAAACTGTCAATTTGTTGAAGTCGTTCAAATATTACCTTAATTGGGTAAGATATCTGAAGTAAGGAACTGTTATCTGACATTCTGGTAGCAAGGATGTAATCCAGCAAGAAAACGATACACCTGCCATTCTGATCTCTCAGTTACTTGTTTTGTGCAACATGCGGGTTGAAATATAGCAAGTTCTTCATAAAGTCCCACAAGTTGATGATAATATTCCACCAAGGTAGATTCTCCTTGTGATGCAGACCAGATCCTCATATAGATATCTGCTAAATGTGACTTCATAGTTTGTTGGGAATATGTCTGTTCTAACTCATCTCACATCTCTTTAGCCATCCCCTTGAACAGAAGGTTGGCTGCAATATGCGGTTTGACGTCGTTCGCCATCCAATTCATGACTTGACAGTTGTCTGTAAGCCATGATTCATATTCTTGATCTTCCACTTTTAAAGGATCTTTATTCAGTATTGAAATCTTCCTATGACTAACTACCAATGAAGACTTTGAACGCCCGAGACCACAACACATAATTTTCTGTGCCTTTTAATTTGATATAAGTACCCTGTATTATCATATTGGATGCAGAAAAGAGGGGTTTCATCTCGGTAGGCGTGACGACCATTGTGGTCAAGGGAAATAATCAAATCTTAACTAAAAAATTTAATCAAGCATTAAAGCAATGTATTATAAGATTGACCTAGACCACGCTTCGCAAATCAAGAATAATGGCAAGTCAAAAATTTAATCAAGTATTAAAGCAATGTATTATAGGATTTTATGTATGCCGATTTCGCAAGTCAAGAATACTGTTAGCCTTGCGCAATCCAGGGAGAAGAAAAAGAAAATCCAAAACCTTGCTGGAAGGTATGCGTGGCCCTGTAGGGTGACACCGGAGGGTGAGGATCCCTTGCGAGGCTCGCTTGCGGTGCTGAAAGTCCTCGCATGGCGTTGGAAGCCGCTCACGAAGCCGCTCACGTGATGTTGGAAGCCGCTCATGAAGCCGTTGTGGCGACGGTGGGCCTCACATGTGTCTGGCGGCGCGCCCTAACGCAGTAGGTGCCCTCTTGACTACGCTGGGAGACCTTGCGTGGGGCCTGAGGATGAAAGGGGGGTCCTCGTAAGGAAGGAGAACGACTGGTGGCGGCGGAGGGAGGAGTTAGGTCAAGAGCCCCAGTCTAGGACCGCTGCTCTGATACCATGTGGAGAAAAAAAAGAAGAAGTTGTTTATTCCAATGGGTCTAGGGTCTCTTATATAGCATGAAACCCTAGGGGCAGATAATTACAAATTACATAAGTGACCATAACTGGGCTACAATGATTATCTATGATAAATAATTCCAACATATGATAAATAATTCCAATAAAGTCGATCGAGAGAGACACATAAACTTGGTCACCATTCAAAACTAGCAGAACTCGAGGAATTAAGTCCAAAGAAGGCCTAAAGAACCGAATACTCAATCCTAATGAAATCATATGAAATTTAGATTAAATTCGCTTGTCCAAGACTGCAAATTGCAAAAAGCAGACTTCAAATTCCAAAAAGTTAAGAGAAAAACATAACAAAACACATGATTTTGAGTTTCTTAAAACGATTATACAGGTGTTTTTGGACATTTTGAAAAATTTTATGAGATTTTGGGTATATGCCAATGTGTTTGGGGTTTTCATAAAAACATGCAAAAAATATTAAAGATCTTTTAGAATTTTTTGAAAATTTTGAGATCTATGTGCAAATTTTGAAATATAAAAGGCATACGAGGCACTACACTCCCATTGGCACCAAAAGCCATGTCCCCTTGGTGAGAGTGGTGCAAAAAGTAGAGAAAGAGTATATGATGCGAGTGATTAGCGATGCTTCTTTTTGTAGTTTCTTAAGTTTCTATTTTTGTGTTTAAAAGGGTTTCCCCCAAGCTTACTTGAACTGATACATGATGAAAAAAATCAATAGAAGGAATACCTAAAAGATGACTGTGGAAGTCTTCCCACGATATGGCGATTTTGGAGCCCCAACCACACTCTTGTGTTAAGAGAAACACATGTCACATGACTGGGTTGTATCTATGTTCAAAAAACCACGAAGTTGGGTGTGGCTTGGCTTTAGGAACAAGGTGGTGAAGAGAGAACCCCTGCACATAATGGAGTCGGTGAATGGGACTAGTAGACTGAAATAAAGAGTGAATGCTGGAGCTAGAACGAAGTATGACAAAACCGACTCAACTGAAAACATGGGTGATATTGGTGTAGTCGGCTTTTGGAGTGGTTTCTGGTTGAAATGAAGTATAAGAGGACGGAAGGCATGTGAATAATCGATCATGAGGTGGTGTGAAAATCATTGTCGGGCCTGTGTCAGTCGAAAGCCTGCGGATCAGCGTATGAGACATAAGTCGATCTTGTATAAAACCGTTTTCCTCATATTTCCAGTCCACTTTCATCTTTTCTATAGTTGTATTTCTATTTACCAATAAAGAAGATTTTTGGCATGAATTAGGGATCATGAAGTTGCTTCTAAATTTAAGCTACCATAAATTTCACTATCTTCCAAATGTCTGCCAATATTTTCTATGTTCTGCATATAGTAATCAATTTCCAGATGCCATGTCATTATTTGGGGTCATTTGATAGTTTCTTTTCATCAAATAACTTGAGCAGACGATACTGTGATCTCTAGTTATTGCTGTACCACAAATGATTCTAATTATTTCCCATGGGATATTCAGAAGTGCATTATTTGTATTTGCAAATTTCATAAGGAAACATTTCTACTATCTGGAGTAATAAACAGAATCTGACAAGCACATCACTTGGGGAAAAGCTCTTCTCCATTCCGGTTACAGTAGTAGGGTCTAGTTTTGATTACTTTAAACGATGACATGAGCATAGATCTTAAGATTTATAAACCAACAAAGATGTAAGTACTCCATTTCAGTAGATCTCGGCAACATACAACTGCATAAAAATCAATTTATAGATAATCTTTAATATCATTAGCAACTTGCAGTATAATATTATGCATTTCTAGAGCGACATGCCATGGTAAGTTGGTAGAATACGCGATTCATATACATAAGCAAGGCAAAACATGGTTGTTGCTGGCAATCCAACGACACATATGATTTTACATAGAACTAGAGGCTTCTACTTGATAACTCTCATGTTCTGAAGGCTCCAACTTCTCATAGTCACTTGGAGCTTTTGGCGTCAAGCCAAGGATCTTGAACATCAGTTTGTCGGCATCAAAGTCATTATTGGGAGTTGTAAGCAGCTTCTCCCCTGTGAAAATGGAGTTCGCACCAGCCAAGAAGCACAATGCTTGTTCCGACATAGAGAAACGGACACGGCCTGCAGATAGCCTCACCATTGCATTTGGCATGACGATTCGTGTTGTTGCTATCATCTTAATCATTTCCCATATCTCTACTGGCTGAAATGGTAAGAAAACACCAATTGTTACGCTTTGGAAATGCCAAGCTTCGCAATTAATATATAGAAGGAAGAGTCAAAATTGATGCTAGTAGTTTACTTGGAACTCCACTATCATTCAGAGAGAAAACCAAGACAGAAGGACATTATCATTCTAAATCTCTCTTACTTTTGGAAAAACAAGAACCAGAACAAAGATATGTTATTTTTTTATTGATACAATAGTCAAATGAACACGGACTGCTTGCTTTACAGAACATGAAGACTAAGATTTGATTTTGGACTGCATGACTGATGAGGTTTGTCTCGTAGGATTTAGTTGAGAACTCCATTTACTCAAAATAAGGACGTCAATACTGTTTTTCCAGTGCATTTACTGTAAGTCTATATTTCTGCAGGTCGAACTTCGCCACTCTATCCAATAAGATGACAAATTATACATCTTCAAAGCATGCTTGCAACATATATTTTATGTAATTCTAGTCACTGGTAATTACTATTTTTTAGAGTTAAAATCATGCATCTGCAGACCTGAAAAAGTGAAAATAAAGATCCCCCCACTCACGAAAAACATCATATTTGAGCATCTTGGAATGTGAATAATCCAAACAAATGACGAGAAAAATCTAGCAGATTATATAAGTTTACCTTTTGATCTTGAAGAGGTGTTCCCTTCACAGCTACAAGAGCATTTATAGGAATACTTTCGGGGTGTGAAGGTAAAGTTGCCAGTGTATGTAGAAGACCCACACGGTCCTCCTCAGCCTCTCCAAGTCCAATGATTCCCCCTATATTATTCCCAGCAAAGGTAAGAAGATAGTGTATAAAGCAGCTACAAGTGTACAATACTATGCATAACAATTAGAAAAAGAAACAAAGAAATGAGTAACCAACTAATCAGCACTAAAAACTGTTAGAAAATAAACACGCGGAAGCGAATATCAGAGAAAAGATAAAACAAGAATAAACATCGGGATTTTACGTGAAACCCTACTCCGTGAGGAGCGGGATGAAACCACGGGAGAAGCCCTCAAAGGGTCGTGTTTGTCTATTGACTTTCTCATATGATACAGGAGGTCTGGGGCTCCTTATATAGCCTCCACAGAGCCTCCAAGTCCCACATCTGGTAGATGTGGGACTAAACTATTGGATGGAGTAAATGGATCCTGGAGGTATCCATTTACCCATCTCCTCAACATATGATGCATACAAACAATACTCCAACAAAAACCTTTACTAAGAAAATAGCTGAAAAGCAAGTTGTCTACTAAGCAAATAATCTTTGAGGAGATAACCTGCCGTGAAATAAACTAGAAAATTTAATTACGAAGCTATTGATGTACACCCCCAAATGCTTAACCGTAAATAAACAAAGAAAGCAATAACCTACCAAACACTAGTAAAAACCCCTTTTTAAAGAAATAAATCAACTTTATTTCAGTTTAGTAACTTTTTTACAGAATGATCAACCACTCAACAGTAAAAACCTATAATTATAAATAACTTTATTACTAAATTATCTATATCATGTTATGGATTTTAGCATAAGTTAAAAAACACATAATGTGGCAATGAACTAGCAAGATTTGGTGTGTTTCTTCCAAGAGGGTTGCAATATTTCTTCCAAAGGGGTATAATAATGCAAACATTTCAAGGTCTATCAGACAAAGACATCCTTCCTCCGTAGGTAATGAGGCTTTTTTCCAACATATGTGGACCTATCTAGAGAAATGAATTGTTTTAAGCCATTATCTTTTAAATTTAGAATAGAATTAGGTATACTAAATTTAGTTTAAGTATTTATTAAACTTACTGCAATTTTTAGATTCCAAATAGTTGTCTAAATAGTAACTTTCTTCCAATGTATTTGTTACATCTGAAAATATAAAATATAGAAATGTGGAATCAAGAACAAGAAAACAATTTTTATATGGAACTTTATCCCAAAAGAGAAGGATGAAACCACGAGAAAATGCCACATAGGGCTAGCTAGTGCATTATGTTTCTCTAGATAAACAAGAGGAGTGTTTCTCTTTATATAGCCCTACCAACACATCGAAGTTCCCCAAGACAATCTGCCTCTTCGATTGGGCAGCGAGGAGCAGAGAAGAAAATGGGGTGGTCGTCCTAGAAAGACTCGAGGAGGCAGTGGAGGAAGCCAAGGGAGATGAGGAGGTCGTGGTTGGAGTGGAGGAGCATGCAGATGAGGTTGCGGGGGGGGGGGGGGGGGGAGGGGGGTTGAAGAGGAGTTGGTCATTCTAGAGACACCCAAGGTGACAAAGGAAGAATATGGATATTTGAAGGTTGAGGTAGGAGCACACAAACGAGGTCACCACGGTCGGAGGCGACAATGAGGTTGATCAGGGAGGCGTACCACCACTGATTGTCATTGGACTTCCAACGGAAGGGGAAAGAGAATGTTCGAAGGGGTTTTGAACTGGAGCCTTGCTTTCTTCCTGTCCAAGTGCCATACATCCACTCTACACATCAACCTTTGCTATGATTATATACACAATAGTAGGGGTGCACTTGGATCAGATTGATCAAATTTTGGCTTAATCCGTGTCCAATCCACGCTTAACAGATTTTTTTATTTTTCCAATCCAATCCATTAAGAATGCAAATCCAATCCAATCTAGTCCACCGAATTACAGATCTGATAGGATTTTTTATACTCACATATTGTCACTTCATAAGCTATGATTAAGTTGTAGCATAATAGACCTCGACATTTGGACCATGGTTCTAAAATTGAGAGTACAGATAAATGTAAAAAAATTGATAATTGATTTTGGGAAAATAAAAGAATATACATTTCTTATGGATTTAATACGAACAATCATTGTATAACTAAATATAATTAACATACCTGTAATACGTAGAAACTTTAGAAGCATCATGTTAAATTGGAATAAGATTCGCAAGTTTGTGTATATCATATATGAACTACAACTAACTTGCTTGGATATGCGGTACATGATGGAGGGTTATGTATGAGGCCAGGGATGAGGACAGTGCGCGACTGCTCAGTGTGGTGCCTGGTTGTGCGTGCGCGAGGGAGGTCTAGGAGAGCCGAGGATGATATCTGGCTGTGCATGCATGAGAAAGGTCTAGCTAGGCACACGTATAGCAAGCGACGAGGATGACATAGTTGAGGACAAGGTCGACAACTGGCTGGGGATGAGTACTGGTTGTGCATGCGCAAGAAAGGTCTAGGAGAGACGAGGACGAGGTCTGGCAGCATGTGCACAAAGGAGGTCTACCTGCGTGTGTGCGTGGGAGATCTAGTTGCACGTGCACACGGATGGAGACGGGGACATCACCTGACAGAGATGTGTGCAACCGAGGGTGAAGAGGAGTGCGACACGGGGGGGTGTTTCGTATGGAAGGGTCCGAAGGGGGCTTAGGTTTAGGAATTATTTTTTTAAGAATGGTAGCCCAAAGAATGGTGTTTCGTTTGGGTAGAGTAAGACAAGTGGGGAGGGGTAAAGCTTGAGCTAGAATGGATTTAAACTATAAAGAGAGTAGCTTGGATAATTACACATAGCTTTCAAATAAAATTAAATATATAATATGCTCTAATGGCAATAAATAATTTTTTATATATTATTTATTTATTTATGGATTAGATCGGATCTGATTTTACAATAATATGATCCAATCCATAAATGAACAAATTTGTAAAATTTCAATTCGTTCTAATCCATTAGACTTATAAATCCAAATCGATCCAATGCAATGATAACAGATTGGATCAGATTACAGATTTTATTCAATCCATGTTCACCCCTACATAATAGAGGACACGTTCTCAGGCAACTTAATAGCAGCAATCTCCCCTTTCTTTTCACCCACACATCATTTTTCTTAGGGTTCTGATGGAACCCATTGTAATATCTCATGAAGATTTGAAATCATCGTTATCATCCATTGAGCAATGCATTAGATTACGATCCCTTAAGGACTCCTCGTAAAGAAGAAGGCAGATGGTAGAGTGTTATTGCGAGCCTAGAGGAGAGAATGTGGGGGCACAAAGACTGCCTATAGTTGGAGAAAAGGAAGGCTATTTGTGTTGCCCTAGGGTTTTTATTGAGAACTACACCCGAGGAAGCTCTGGAGATGGTGGGGCAATGATGATCGGCCTAGAAGGTGGAGCATCGACCACCAACACAAATTCGACACCTTTATTTTAAAGAATGGGGCTTCTTGCTTTCTGTATGTTGGGGAGTTGGGATTTCTTCTTTAATCTTCCATCTTCGAGAGTTCCAAAAACCTCATCAATGCCCTAAATCATAGGGCTCTCTCTAATGCTCTTCTCACCTTGGAGCGAGGGTAGGGAGAGTAGTAATGAAGAACATATCTTGCCACCACCAAATCTTATGAATAGATCTCAACCTATGAACATAAAAAATGAATTTTGAGAACAAAGCAGTGTTGCAGAAGACGGTATTCGGTATTCAGTCGGAGGGGTCACTGAATAGATTAATCGGTATTCGGGCGACTATTCAGAATTATTCGGTTTTGTATTTTTTAATATAAATATTATTTATAATACATATATTCTTATATTTTTATACATATATGGTCATTATTTAACATGAATCCAAGATAAAAGTACCAATCAATATAATAAACATATAGAATTTGACATTTGTGGCGATACCGTGGTAAAATGTAACTTATAAATATTGAAAATTGAAAATAAAAAAATAAAAATATGAAGAGTCAAACTCCAGTCGGCCTCATAGTCGGGCCAGTCGGCCGAATAGTCAGCCGACTATTCGGTCGGGCCAACTATTGCCCAACTGGAGGTCTTTTCAGTCGGGTACCCTACCGCACCGCATAGTCGGACCGACTATTCGGGATAGTCGGCCGACTATTGCAACCCTGGAACAAAGTATGGAATTAACTTGCTTTTGGTACATGTGAAAATATATACTTTGGAATTATGGAAATAAGAACAAGAAAAATATTATTTTACGTAGAACAAATCTTAAGGAGTGGGATGGAACCACGGGAGAAAACCTCAAAGCACAAACTATTGTGTTATATTTCCCTAGAGATACAACGGGCGCACGATTCTTTATATAGACCCATTAGAACACCAAAATTCCATTAATAGACAATACAAGACCACCAAACAGAAGAGCAATGTAATTGGACACACCAAAGTCCCACCTGTAGAGTTATATTTATGTTTCTGTACTTCTCTCTTATGTTTCTGTTCTCTTGTCTATCTTATATAATTTACCCATAGGTTTCTCCTCTATATAAGAGAGCCTAGGGTTCAAGGAATAAACGATTCACTTTTTTCCAACATGGTATCAGAGCGACGATCCTAGACCGGAGCTCTCGTGCCCTAACCCTAACCACACCCGCTACCCTCTCCCCTCTTCTTCGTCAGGTGTCGCTGCTACTGCCCTCTCTCCCGGATGCAACCACCGCCCTCTCTCTACCTAGGATCCTGCCACCTGCCGACCCATTCGACTGCTGCCACCATCTGTACGCCTACCCGCCGCTGGCCTCCCCACCGGCTGTCGTCTCTCTTGTCACACAACCAGTCGCGAGCTCCGATCCCTTCTGTCTGTGCATCAGCTTCCATCGCGGACTGATGGATTTGATTGCATAAGTCTACCTATGCATTCAAATCTTCATATGTCTGCGTAGACACTCATCTTTTCGTCTACAAAACCCTATTTTTTCTTCATCCGGTAATATGTCGGATAACAAAGTCGATGTTCCTGCCACAAGCGCTTTCAGAGGTCCAACGTCGATTGTTAAGATGGACGGGATGAACTATGAGCTCCGAGCTATGCAGTTCATGAGCCTTATGAAGTCTACAGGCAAGAAACATATTCTTACCGAGTAGGAGCCGACTGAGAAAACTAGGGTTAACGCCTCATGGGAGGCAGATGATGCATATGCCAAGGTTTGGCTTTCATGTACATTGACGACAGAGATCGCCATGTGTTACATCAACCCACCGCTAAGGTGATGTGGGATATCCTCACAACCACCTATTCCTAGGCGAAGAATGAGAATAAGATTCTGCAACTCCAACATGATATTTTTACTATAAAGTAGAATATACGACCTCTTCATTCGTTATATACATCTTTGTGTGGGATGTTCGAGAAGCTCTATCTTTTGTGTTATTTTCTATTTCTTTTTCTTCATGTACTTCTCATGCAATTTACCCAAGGGATTTTCTCCTATATAAGAGAGTCTTGGGGTCTTATAAATATCAAGTAATTTTATTTCCACCAACATGGTATCGGAGCAACGGTCCTAGACCAGGGTTCCCATATCCCACCAACCCTAACCCTAACCCTACATGTCCCCTCCTTTTCCCCCACCCCCCGCACCATCGACAACCCCGCCCCCTGTCCTCCAGCGCCCTGCCCCCTACCCTCCGGCACCCAGCTCCCAGCCATCCGACGGCCCCACGCAACCACCCCTCGCGTACGGTACCCACTGCTCCGCGCAAGTCCCACGCACAACGGCCTGTACGCAACATCTCCGCGTGCGACAACTTCTTCTCGCCGCCCAGTGACTGCTTAGGTGCAGCCCGCCTCCAAGCGACGTCACCAGTGGTGACTACACACCTCCAAACATAGTTTTGCTATCAACTCGCTCCCCTCTTTGCAGATTGGCTGAAATTTGACCGTTTTAAAAGGTCGACATGGTCTGACTTGTTCAGTTTTTCGTGATTTTCACCATCTAAATCACGAATTCCGACTCTAGGGTACACTAGCAAGTGATGAGGATAGTTGTATGAGTCTACAGATACAACCAACCCTCTATATGATTGTGTAGACTCAATCAGAGCGGTCTACCCCTCAGTTTTTGTTCCGGATTCCGACGTTCTCGTTACCATGTCAGAGAACAAGGGTGATTTTTTCCTCATTCGGTGTCTTCAAGGGCCTGGCTGCCATCGTGAAGATGGATGGGGCCAACTATGAGTTGTGGTCCTTGCTGTTTCGCACCCTTATGTAGTGCCATAACAAGGAGCACATTATGACGAATTCAGAGCCGACGGAAAAAACCAGGGCTAATGCTTTGTGGAAGCAAGATGATGTCTATGCTCGCATTTGGCTCTCTGGGACACTCACCACGGAGATTGCCTTTTATATTGTCAATGAACTTACAACAAAGGCTAAGTGGAAAATTCTAGCCGACACATATGTGTAAGCAAAGAATGAAAGCAAGATTCTCCAGTTGCAATATGCCATTTTTTTGACCAAGCAGAATGGTCGACCTCTTCATGCACACTTCTCGCATCTTAGAGGCATGTTTGAGCGTCTGCATAGCTTCATGCCTATTACTACCAACACTGAGCAACAACAGGCATATCGGAATGGCACCATGACAAGAGTCTTTCTGTCGTCGCTCGACTCTGAGTACGATACAACACGTACTCAACTACTTACTGGAGAGACGATACCTCTAATGGAGGAGGTCTACAAAAGGTTGAGCAGGATCACTACTTTATCTACTACAGTATTGCAGACTCCTTCTGCCATGGCAATTTCTCGTGGCAGAGGGGGTACTTCACAGTTTCGAGGCCGAGGACCACATGGTCGAGAAGGTGGACGTCAACGTGGCCCATGTTCAAATTGCCACTATCCAGATCATTCTGAGGAGACATGCTATCTGAAGCATGGCTATCCTGCGCCTGTCCATGTAGCTGAGCAGACCGAGCCTACTCCTACTCCTGCTCCTGCTCATGATGCACTATTTGATGATATTATTTCTAGGCTGAGAGAGATGGTGACCACTCCTACCACTTCGACTGCAGGATCTTCGGATATCGCACATGCTTCAAGAGCCTCTTCGAGTTCGTCAGGTATTGCTTTTGCACTTACCAGTAGTAGCAGTTCATATTTGTCCGATTGGATCATGGACTCTGGGGCATCTCATCATATGTGCAGAGATCGAGCACAGTTTACTTTTTACAGGTCTATTCCTCCTGGTAGAACAATTGTGATTGCTAATGGGGATCATCTTCCCATTGTTGGTCGGGGGAAGATTGTTCTAGCTCCCTCGATGCATCTGCAAAATATTTTACATGCTCCAACATTTCAGATGAATCTTATGTCTATTAGCCAAATTACAAAAGATTTACATTGTCGTGCCATATTTGATCCATCCTCTCTTGTGTTTCAGGACATACTCACGGGCAGGGTGATTGGATGTGGCCGTGAACAGAGAGGGCTTTACAGACTTGTTCAGCCTCCATGTGCTGGTGATGCTATTATCCCTTCTGGATATGTTTTTCCTTTCATGTGGCATCTTCGATTTGGGCACCTCCCTCTGTAGAAACTGTATCATGTTCTCCCACAGATCTCTACTCATACTACCTTGGAGTGTGAGGCAGCAAGCTTGGGAAACACCATCATTCCTCTTTTCCGAGTCATCAGAGTTGTCACAGTAGTCATCAGTTTGAGTTGCTTCATTTTGACATATGGGGTCCTAGTCGTGTTCCCGATCATGAGGGACATCGGTTTCATATGGTTGTTATGGATGATTTCTCTAGAATATCTTGGGTTTTTCCGTTAAAGAATAAGTCTGAAGCTATTCATGTTATTAAATCTTTTCTTATTGAGATCAAGAACATTTTTCTGCTAATGTGAAATTTATTCGCACTGACAATGCCTTGGAGTTTTCTACTTTACATTTGTCTGTCTTTCTTAGATTTATTGATGTTGTTTATTAAACTTCATGTGCTTACACTTCCCAACTGAACAATGTTGTTGAACACAAAGACCGTCATCTTTTGGATGTAACGAGGACCCTTTTGATTCAGAGTCGAGCTCTTCATTCGTTTTGGGGTGGTGCGGTTCTTACTGCCAACTACTTAGTGAACTGCATGCCGTATACTATCATTGGAGAAGAAGTTCCCTTCTTAAATGCATTTCCCAAGGACTTATTATCCTTTACTCCCAGGGTATTAGGATCTCTGTCTTTTGTCCACAATTTTACTCTAGGTTGTGACAAGCTCTCCCCTAGAGCTGTCAAATATGTGTTCATTGGTTATTCTCGTACCCAAAAGGGTATAGATATTTTGATCTTGTTGGGCGAAAATACTATGTTAGTGTTGATGTCACATTTTTTGAGTCTATTATGTATTTTTCTCCAACAGATGAAAGGTTGTCGAATATTGACTCTGGTGAGGATATCTTTGTTCCTTCACCTCCATTATCTTCACCACCACCTACTCATGTTGAGTCTCAGTCTCCTCCACCTCCACCGCCTCCACCACCTCTACCTCCATCTACCCTGACACAATTCCTACCTCAGTTTTACATTCGTAGGTCTTCTACTCGCCCCTCTGTTCCTGCGCCTTCCTCGTCATCCAACATGCCCCAGGTATGTGATGAACACATTGTTTCTACTGATGGCATTGGTTCTATTATGCTTGATCCACAAGATAGTACACATGAGGTGCTGGTACCAGAGAACAAAGAGGCTGATAACCTTGATGTACCTATTGCCTTGAGGAAACCACGTCGTAACTGTGCTACATATCCTCTAGCTGTGCATGTTTCCTTGGACCATCTCTCAGACGAGTACAAGAGGTTTATTATGGGCATCTTATCTGTTACGATCCCAAGAACATATCAGGATGCCATAAAGGATAGCAGTTGACGATTTGCCATGGAGAAGGTGGCCGCTTTGCAGTCTTGTACCTAGAGTGTTGTTTCTGCTCCTCCAGGTGCATCAGTTGTGGGGTGCAAATGGATCTTTACGGCGAATCACCAAGCTGATGTAGCGTGGATCGCTACAAGGCACATCTAGTAGCACATGGATTTACCCAAACTTATGGGGTGGATTATCAGGATACCTTCTCTCCAATGGCCAGACACTCGGCATTGCGCATTCTCCTATCAGTTGTTTTACGAGAATGACCTCTTTACCAGCTTGATATGAAGAATGTGTTTCTATATGACGATTTACAAGAGGAGGTTTATATGCAGCAACCACTAGGGTTTGCCGCAGAGGGGGAGTCTCAGAAGGTGCGTAGACTACACAAGGTGATTTACGGCCTGTAGTAGAGTCTGCGAGCTTGGTACCAGAATCTTTCTGAGTTGATAGAGCATCAGAATTTGCTCGGTCCACTGCGGATTACTCGTTTTTTGTTCAGAGGATACAGAGGGGTATTGTTGCTATCCTTGTCTATGTTGATGATATTATTGTCACTGGTGATGATGAGCAGTGCATTCAGGCAGCCAAGGAGTTCCTAGGTCAGCAGTTTGTGACCAAGGATCTTGGCAATCTTAGATACTTTCTTGGATTAGAATTCGCCAGGAAGCAGTGTAGTCTTGTGATTACCCAAAGGAAGTTTGTTACTGATCTTCTATTAGAGACATGTATGACTGGGTGCAAGCCTGCTACTATTCCTCTGGATCCAAGCGTGAGATTATATGATGATGATACTGAGGAGATAGATAAGAGGAGATACAGGGAGTTGGTTGGGAAGCACCTATATGCTACCAACACCAGGACAGATATATGCTTTGCTGTTAGCAAGGTGAGCCACTTCATGGAACAACCCAGGAAGGTTTATATGGATGTTGTTTATATGACTTTGAGATATCTGAGGTCTTCACCATGTACAGGTCTTTTATTCAGCAGAGGCGCGTCTCTTGACGTCACAGCATGTGCAGACGCAGATCATGCAGGATGCCCTAGGGACATGAAGTCCACTTCTGGGTTTGCTATTTTTGTTGGCAGATTAAGAAACATATAGTGGTTGCTAGAACTAGTGCAGAGTCTGAACTTAGGGGCCATGGCTCAGGGATGCACAGAGATGATGTGGGTCAGGACAGTCTGACTGATCTTGCAGTTGATGTACCTCTTCCTATGCAACTTCTACGTGACAATCAGGAAACACTTTTTACTGCAAATAATCCTCCATTCCATAAACGTACGAAGCATATAGAAGTGGATTGCCACTTTACCAAAGATATGATCCAGAAGGGTCTTATATCTACCTCTCATGTTTCTACTGAGATCAGATTGCTGATATATTCACCAAAGCGCTTACTAGAGGCCCTTTCCAAAGATGTTGTTCCAAGCTGAGCATGATAGACACATATGTCCCAGCTTGAGGGGGAGTGTTGAGATTATTGTATATCTTTGGTGTTATTTTCTATTTCTTTTTCTTCATGTACTTCTCATGTAATTTACCAAAGGGCTTTTCTCCTATATAAGAGAGCCTCAGGGTCTTATGAATATCAAACAATTTTATTTCCACCAACAGTTACATTAGCCCATTGCTAAGGTGATGTGGGATATCCTCGCAACCACTTATTCACAGGTGAAGAATGAGAGTAAGATTCTGCAACTCCAGCACGATATTTTCACTATTAAGTAGAACAGATGACCTCTTCATTCGTTATATACATCCTTGGTGAGATGTTCGAGAAGCTCCACAGCTTCATGCTCCTCACATCCACTCCTGGACAACAAAAGACTTATATGAATGCCGCCATGGTTGGTGTTAGAAAATAGGAATGCAGAAGCGGAATCAGAGAAAAGAATAAAGAAATTAAGAACATCGGGATTTAACATGGAACCCTACTCCTTAAGGAGGGATGAAACCACGAGAGAATGCCTCAAAGGGCCATATGTGTTTATTGCATTTCTCACGAAAACAATGGGTGTGGGGGTCTATATATAGCCCCCACCGAGTCTCCACATCCCACAGACGGTAGATGTGGGACCAAACAACTGGATGGGGTAAATGGATTCTCTAGAGATCTATTTACCCATCTCCCACATAAGTGACGCATACAAGTTATACTTCAATACTCCCCCTCAAGCAGGAGCATGCAATGCTCAACTTGGACAAATGGATAGAAATCTCAACTCACAATACATGACAATACAGACGATATCAACTCAAAGCGTACAACTGTCGGTTGTTGTCAAGGACGTTGCTTCTCATGATGTGCAAGTGAGGAGGAACAAACGGGCTGGAGTGTGATTCAAACTGAATCTCCTCGTCAGAGTGCATGTGCTTTGTACTGCGCTTGTCAGAGTTACTACAACTGAAATGAGTCTCTATACGAAGAACTCTGGCCAGCCACAATAATGTAGACAACTGCTCCATCTCTGAAAGGGCCGAATTGAAAAGCCGTGGAGTGCAATCCCCATCAGAGTCCACGATCGCTGGAGAATGGAGTCTGAAAAAGTCTCCTCGTCGGAGAACTGGGTCTCTCCCATCTAACTCAGAGAATAGTACTCTAGTTTGGAGTCCCTATGAAACCACATGAAAACTCTAGGGGTAAATTACAATTTGGGTCCCCATCTATGGGTCCGATCCCAGAATGGGTCCCGAACTTTAAATTGTAACGATTCGGGTCCCAGGTTCATTTAGGAAATGGAAATTTTGGGGTTCATGACCAATATGCCCTTGTTGGGAAGGGAATGGGGGTTGGGTTCCAACTTTTAAACAAGGGCATACTCGTCATTAGCCTCAAAAAGTTCCGTACATTAATGGCCCTGGGACCCGAATCGTCACAATTTAAAGATCGGGACCCATTCTGGGATCGGACCCATAGATGGGGACCCAAATTGTAATTTACCCCAAATCTAACCCACATGGCATAGGGAATGGGATCTCTACTCATGAGTCCCTATGGAACACATGAAAATTCTGACCGAAACACAAAAATGGGGACCACAAACAATGGTGGAAAATATGTGCACATCTGAAAAGACCGCATACATGTACGTATCTGAAATTGAAGACTCGGAACCAATCTGACGTCAAGTCTGTATATCTGTGGAGTCTTAAAATCTGGCCATGTATCTTGACTGGAGATCTGAATCTGGACTGGAATCTGGCCTCTAGTAGAACTCTACATAATACTCCCCCTTTCTCCCATATTTATCGGAAAATAGTGACATCAACAAAGTTGGGAGAAGACAATAAAATAGGGGGCATGAATCAAATAAGCAGATAATCTCAATTTTTTCCGGCTTTCCCTTTTTTGATAAGCCGTTCACCATCATTTTTCGGCTTTTCTCTCCATTTTTTTGCATTTTTTTAATTTAGCGTACAACTTTTCTTTTGTATGTGCTTCTTTTTTTCTCTATCTCTCTCTTTTAATCTAATATTTTTTCTCGACCCAACTGGGTCCTTATAATAACCGAAGCCCACTGTTGGAATAAACATGAGCAGGAGACCTCCTCTCTCTCTTTCTCCCTTTTTTCCACACAATTTTTTTTATAAACCAGCAACCCACTTGGGCTAAATAGCATTTTTTTAAAAAAATGGGGGCCATCGAGCCCTTTACTTTCTTGTATGCGACTAGGGTTCCCAATTTGGGAACCGTCTCTTCACTTCACTACTGTCGCCTTCTGGTGATAGGGGGTAAGCTGCCATCCTGGAGGAGAGCCGCCTGAGGCTCGACTTGAGCCTCTAGCCTTGGGAGAAGGTGCGAGGAGGTGTGCATGGGAGGAGCTCGCCACCCGAGTTGCTGCTGCCAAAAAGGAGCAGACATGACTTGAGGGAGATGCGACCGCTACTGGGGAGTCGCGACTGCCAAAGGAGAAGGGGGTGGCGCCGCTGGAGATCTCACGCCTCCTGAAGGCGCTAGATAAGCGCAAATGGAGCGCCGCCTGAAGTCAGTCTGGAGGGCGAGGCGCTGCGCAAGGGTCCTAGAGTATGTCGCGCAGCCTACGCACCATGCTGGAGCGTACAGTAAATGCCGCCATCCATGTATTGTAGAGATAGTTCTTAGTATTATTATCTCTTTATGCATCTTGTCGTTATTTCTTTATCTTTTATAGACCTCTTTGTAATTTACCCTTAAGGTCTCTCCCTATATAAGAGAGCCTAGGGTTTTTCTGAATGATTATCGAAGACTCTTTTCCCAACATGGTATCAGAGCCGCCCTAGGACTCCCCACACCCGTCGCCCCCTTCCCCACCCGCCGCCCTCTCCGTTCTCGGCGCCGATCTCCAACCTCCTCCTCGCCCACCGCCCCTCCCGCAGCGGCTTCTCCCCGCCGTCCCTCTCTCTCTCACGCCGCCCAAGGCTCCGACGGCATCCCAGCCCGCCGCAGAAGGCCCCCGGCGGCACCTAGCCCGCCGCAGACCTCCCCGGCGGCATCCCAGGTCGCCGCGGTCCCGTCCCAGGCAGCATCCTTGCCTCTGCAAGGGCTGTAGGCCTCCTCTAAGGCGTGCCCGAGTCCTCTCTTCATCCGATATATGGATTTGAGTGCGTAACGTCTACATACACACTCAAATCCGATGCAGTTGGTGTAGACATTCATCATCTTGTCTACATACCCTAGTTCTTCTCCAACGGCAGTATGTCAGAATCGAAGGTCGATATGCCCTCCACCGGTGCATTCAAAGATCCTGCGCCAATAGTGAAGATGGACGGGTCTAACTATGGGCTCTGGGCTATGCAGTTCATGAGCCTCATGAAGTCGAATGGTAAGAAGCACATTCTTACCGAGGATGAGCCCGCAGAGTAGACAGGGATATATGCCTCATGGGAGGCTGATGACTCCTACGCAAAGGTCTGGTTGTCTGGTACATTGACGATGGAGATTGCTAATGACGTCCTCCATCAGCCCACTGCCAAGGCGATGTGGGACATTCTTGCCGCTACATATTCGCAAGTGCGAAATGAGACAAAGATGTTGCAGCTTCAGCATGACATTTTCACAATGAAGCAGAGCGGTAGACCTCTCCATTCCCTATACACATCCCTAAGAGGGATGTTTGAGAAGTTATACAGTACCATTCCACTCACTGCTACTCCTGAACAACAGAAGACATTTCGGAACGCCACCATGGTGGGTGTTCTACTTGCGGCTCTTGATCCTGAATATGATGCCTCCCGGTCTCAGACTCTAGCTGATGCAGTTATTCCTCCAGTGGAGGATGTTTACATAAGGCTCAGTCGCAATCCGGTTTCCTCCAGCTCTTCTACTCCACCCCATCAGCGATGGCAGTCTCGCGTGGGAGAGGTGGCCCGCCTTCTGGTCGTGGTCGTGGACGTGGCCGTGGACCCCAGGGAAGGGGTGGTCGCTTCAGTCAGACATGCTCCTATTGTCACCGCACAGGACACTCGGAGGAGACATGCTATTCTAAGCATGGGTTCCCAGCATCGGCACGTGTTGTAGAGCATTCTCAGTCTCCATTACCGTCTACTGCAGATAATCGATTTGATGAACTTGTGGCACGTCTCCGAGACATTATGCCACATTCATCTGGTGATTCGTCTGGTGGTCCTTCAGAAGTTGCTACAGACTCTGCCAGTTCATCTGCCGCTACTAGTACCTCAGGTAAATCTACTGCATTCACATCATCTCATGATATATCTGACTGGGTTATAGATTCGGGAGCCACGCATCATCTCTGCCGAGATAGAGATAGATTACAGGCCTACAGGGACATTCCTCCTGGCCGTTCAGTGCAGATCGCAGATGGTACCCATTCGCCCCTTGTTGGACAGGGGGAGGTCTTCCTATCCTCCACTATGCAGCTACAGAACGTCCTACATGCTCCTGAGTTCTCAATGAACCTGTTATCTATTAGTCAGATTATGAAGGATTTGCATTGTCGTGCCATATTTGACCCGTCTTCTCTCATTTTTCAGGACATACTCACGGGCAGGGTGATTGGCTGTGGCTCTGAGCAGAATGGTCTATATCGGATGGTTCGGGATTCCTATGCTGGCGTCTCCTCTCATTCTGCCGGACCAGTCTCTCCGTACATCTGGCATCTCCGGTTTGGTCACCTTCCGCTCCAGAAAATGCGCCATCTTCTGCCCTAGATCTCTCCTAGTTCGTCTTTCCGCTGTGAAGCATGTCAGTTGGGAAAGCATCATAGGTCGAGCTTTCCAAGTCTTCAGAGTCGGAGCAGTAGCTCCCCATTCGAGTTGTTACATATAGATATATGGGGTCCGAGTCATGTTCCCGATCATCAGGGACACAGATTTTATCTTGTGGTAGTGGATGATTTTTCTCGTGTGTCATGGGTCTTTCTTTTGAAGAATAAATATGAAGCAGGAGATGTGATCAAGAATTTAATTAATGAAGTGCACAATGTTTTCTCTTCCTCAGTCAAATATGTTCGGACGGATAAAGCCCTAGAATTTTGTACACGCTCACTTTCTCAATTTCTTTCATCAAAGGGTATTATTCACCAAACCACTTGTGCATATACATCACAGCAAAATGGTGTGGCGGAAAGAAAGCATCGCCATCTCTTGGATATTACTCGAACCCTGTTGATTCAGAGTTGTGCCCCTATTTCCTTCTGGGGGGACGCTGTTCTTACTGCATGTTATCTGGTCAATCGAGTGCCATCCTCAGTTCTTGGTGAGAAGATACCTATCTCTCTTATTTTTCCAGACAAGGAGTTATTCTCATTAACTCCACGTATCTTTGGTACTGTGGCTTTCGTTCATCTTCTATCTCCCGGACTTGACAAAATCTCTCCTAGAGCAGTCAAGTGCGTCTTTGTTGGTTATTCCAGGACTCAGAAGGGCTACCGGTGTTATGATCCTACGAATAAGAAGTACTTCGTGAGTGCTGATGTCACTTTCTTTGAGTCGGTCATGTATTTCTCTCCTGCAGGTGATAGACTGGTACCATCCACTACCACTGATGATGTCTATGTTCCTCCACCACCTACATGGAGTTCACCTGAGTCTTCCCCTGTGCCTGTCTCCACGCCAGCACCCACACCACCACCTCCTCCTCCACCCGTTCCACGGCCTATCGTTTCACCGCTACCAAAATTCTATACGCGTCGGTCAGGTCCTGCTCAAACTACACATCAGCCACTCATCACGCCTCAGGTATGTTCAGATGGCATTACTACTGACGGGTCAGGTTTGGTATATGTGCAGGATTCTACAGTACAGGACGACACTAGCCCATCCAGTACAACAGATGATGATCCTGATGTTCCGATTGCTATTCGGAAGCAGAGGCGACAATGTGCCTCTTATCCATTTGCTTCACAGGTTTCCTTTCACCGTCTCACTGGTGATTTTCAGAGATTTGCCTCAGCCTTGTCTTCCGTGGATATACCATGAACCTACCAGGAAGCTTTGAAGAATGATTGCTGGAGATTAGCTATGGAAGAAGAGATGAGGGCCTTGCAGTCCCATGGCACATGGTCTTTGGTCCCTGCACCTCCTGATGCATCTGTTGTGAGCTGTAAGTGGGTCTTCACAGTTAAATATCATGCAGATGGCACGTTGGATCGGTACAAAGCACGCTTGGTCGCCCGTGGGTTTACAAAAACCTATGGCGTGGATTACACGGATACGTTCTCTCCAGTGGCGAGACACTCTACCCTTCGTATTCTCTTATCTGTTGCTGTGGTTCGTGAATGGAGTATATCTCAACTAGATGTCAAGAATGCCTTTCTGTACGGGGACTTACAGGAGGAAGTCTACATGCAGCAGCCACCTGGGTTTACTGTTGAGGGGGAGAAGCAGATGGTTTGTAGACTTCACAAGGCGATATATGGCCTCAAACAGAGTCCGAGAGCATGGTTCCAGAAGCTGTCCAACCTAATTGAGCAACAGGGATTCAAGAGGTCAAATGCCGATCACTCGTTGTTTGTCCAGAAGTCATTGGCAGGTACGATTGTCATTATGGTCTATGTGGATGATATTCTTGTTACAGGAGATGATGTTCAGGGCATAGAAAGGGCGAAGGCATTCCTACGCCGTTAGTTTGTTACAAAGGATCTTGGAACCCTAAGATATTTTCTGGGGTTGGAATTTGCAAGGAATGCACAGGACTTGGTGATGACCCAACGGAAGTACATTACAGACTTCCTGATTGAGACTGGCATGGATGGATGCAAACCATCAAGTATTCCCATGGACCCTAGCATGATGTTGTATGATGGTGATACTGATGAAGTAGATAAGAGGAGATATAGAGAAATGGTGGGAAAACTCCTCTACATTACCATAACTCGTCCAGACATTGCATTTGCAGTTAGCAGGGTGAGTCAATTTATGGAGTAGCCAAGACAGGTTCACATGGATGCTATACACATGATACTGAGGTATCTGAAGTCTTCTCCTGGGCCAGGGCTGCTATTCAGAAAGGGCACAGACTTATCCATCTCAGCGTGTGCAGATGCAGATTATGCAGGATGCCCTAAGGATCGAAAATCAACCTCAGGGTTCGCAATGTTTGTTGGAGGCTCTCTGGTTTCTTGGAAAAGCAAGAAACAAACTGTTGTGGCAAGGTCCAATGCCGAATCCAAATATAGGGCCAAGGATCAAGCCAACACGGAAATGATGTGGGTTCGGTCCGTACTAGAAGATCTACATGTAGTTGTGCCCCTACCTATGAAGCTTCAGTGTGACAATCAGGCAGCATTATTCATTGCCAACAATCCAGCTTTTCATGAAAGGACTAAGCATATTGAAGTTGACTGCCATTACACTAGAGACTTGATCCAGAGAGGATTGATATCTACTGCACATGTGAGCTCAGGAGATCAGACTGCAGATGTATTCACCAAGCCACTGCTCAGAGGACCTTTTCAGAAATGTTTATCCAAGCTGCGCATGATAGACATCTATGAACCACCTTGAGGGGGAGTGTAGAGATAGTTCTTAGTATTATTATCTCTTTATGTATCTTGTCGTTATTTCTTTATCTTTTATAGACCTCTTTGTAATTTACCCTTAAGGTCTCTCCCTATATAAGAGAGCCTAGGGTTTTTCTGAATGATTATCGAAGACTCTTTTCCCAACACGTATCTTGCTGCTGGAGCGGCTGGAGCGTGGACTGATGGTCTTGCCGAAGATGGTGTGTGCCTGGAACTTTAGCATTGGGATTCCATCAGGAACCCTAGAAATTGTCGTTGCTCCTGCAACGCTGAACAATTTCTTCAAAGGAATATAGGGTTTCACGAAGAAACCCAAAAGAATATGGATCTTGAACTGCTCATATAATCAGATCTTGAACAAACACAGATAAAAATGAATCTTCAAGAATGAATCTTCAATAATAACTAAGAACTGATTATCGAACAAATCTTCAACATAATCTTCAAGAACAAAATTAGGGTTTCAATAAAAACCCCAGATTTGAATCTTGAATCTCAAACAAAAATAAAATAGCAAAAACTCCTCGAGAATCGAACCCGCTCTGATACCATGTTAAAAATATGAATACAAAAGCGGAATCAGAGAAAAGAATAAATAAATTAAGAACAACAGATTTAACGTGGAACCCTTCTCCCTAAGGAGCAGGATGAAACCACGGAAGAACGCCTCAAAGGGCCATATATGTCTATTGCATTTCTCACTGGATACAATGGTTGTGAGGGTCTATATATAGCCCCCACTAAGTCTCCACATCCACAGACGGCAGATGTGGGTTTGAACAACTAGATGGGGTAAATGGATCCTGGAGAGATCCATTTACCAATCTCCCACATAAGTGACGCATACAACTTATACTCCAACAATTGACGTATTCCTGACATCCCTTGATCCTGAGTATGAGGCTGTTTGTTCCTAGATTCTTGCAGATGCCACTATTACTCCCATGGAGGAAGCTTTTCGTAGGCTTAGTAGGATCACAGTCCCATCGACTACTACCAGTCAGACCTCTTCAATGATGGCTACCTCTCGAGGCCAAGGAGGCTCTTCCCAGTTTTGTAGACATGGATCTCGTGGTAGAGGTCGTATTCGTTAGCCCTATACTTACTGCCATCGTCCTAGATATACAGAGGACACATGTTATTTCAAGCATGGATTTCCTGCTTCTACCAGAGTAGCTGAGCAAGTTGAGACCCCAGCTGCCTCCTCTTCAAATCAGAGATTTGATGAACTTGTAGCCCGGTTGAGGGACATTATGCCTCCTGCCAGTCACATTGCTTCTTCATCGACCATGGGAAGTCACTTAGATGTGGCTGCTTTGGCATCTTCAAGTATCTCAGGTAGTACTTATGCACTTATTAGCTGTAGTGGATCTGATGTTATAGAATGGATTATTGACTCATGTGCTACATATCACTTGTGTGGTGACAGAGGTCAACTTACAACATACAAACATATTCCTCCAGGATGTATTGTGGTTATAGAAGATGAGACTCATTCCCCGATCACCGGACATGGGGGAGATTAGCTTGACACCCTCTATGCGTCTGCAAAATGTGTTGCATGCACCCAAATTCTCTATGAACTTGCTATCTATTAGTCAGATTATGAATGATCTACATTGTCGAGATATTTTTGACCCATCTTCTCTTGTATTTTAGGACATCCTTATGGGCAAGGTGATTGGTTGTGACCGTGAGCAAGGCGATCTCTATTGTTTGGTCCGAACATCTTATGCATGCATCTCCTCTCATTATGATGGTCCCGTCCCACCCTCTACATGACACCTGCGCTTTGGTCATCTCCCGCTCCAGAAGATGTGTCGTGTTCTACCTCAGATTTCTCAGCACTCATCCTTTCAGTGTGAGGCATGTCAGTTGGGAAAGTATCATTGTCTACCTTCCCTAGTCGTCAGAGTCAGACAGTAGCTCCATTTTTGAGTTATTTCATATTGATATTTGGGGTCCAAGTCATGTTACCGATCATCAGGGACATAGGTCTTGTCTTGTAGCTGTAGATGATTTCTCTTGTATGTTATAGAGTCTTTTTATTAAAGAATAAATCTGAAGCTGGAGATATTATAAAAAAATTTATCAATGAAGTGCAGAATGTATTTTCTTCTTCTGTGAAATATGTGAGAACTGATAATGCTTTGAAATTCTGCACTCATACTCTCTCCAATCATTTTTTAACTTGAGGTATTATTCATCGAACATCATGTGCCTATACTTCCCAGCAAAATGGTGTTGTAGAGAGGAAGCATCGCCATTTGCTTGATGTTTTTTTTGAGGCTCAAAAAAGGGGGATACACTCGTTGGTGTTCGCCCCAGTATTATATACTACGAATGGTATAGAAAGAGATACTTACAGGGTTAGGGGGGGATGAAGGAGGAAAGAGGGAAACCAAAGATACAAAATAAGAAACGCGGCTAACGGAAGCCGTAGCCCAACTAATTACACCAATCTGAGGTTAATCTGATGGCCGCAAACATCACATTCTCCTTGTAAAAACGCGCCCCCGAGAAGATAGTCTCATTGCGAGCCCGCCAGATAGACCAAAGGCGCGCAATGGGACCCAGCAGATCAGAACGGGACCTCTTTCTGTTGACCCAAAGGATGTCGCAGAAGTCCTCGGTATTGGCCGCACGTGCCCAAGCAACATCGTCCCAAATCCGAGTCACCGACATACATTGAAAGAAAAGGTGGTCGGTCGATTCATCCGTCACCCCGCAGAGCTGGCATCGGACGTTGGGGGTGGGAAGAAAAGAGGCGCAACGGTCGCGGGTCATCAGCCGCCGGTGGCGAAAAACCCAAAAGAAAAAAGTGATCCGCGCGGGCAGGCGCAGCCCCCATAAGAAGGCGCAGTCGCGCACCAAGGAAGCAGCCAAGGCAGGAGGAGGAGGAAGCAGAGCACAGAAGGCCTTGCGAGAGGAGAAGGGCCCGTCCTTCCAAGCCCAATGGTCCCGCACAGTACCAGGAGAAACGGAAGAGGAAAGAGCCTCCAGAAGGGAGGCTAAGTCGTTGGCGCGTTGATCTGAAAGAACGCCCGAGAAAGATGGGCACCAACAGCCGTTGATCCAATAGTCCGCAACAGAGGCCAGCCGATTCTCCACCAGAGCGAATAGCCTCAGGAAGCGAGCCTGGAAGGAACCACCCCCCGACCAGTCGTCCTGCCAAAACTTGAAGACGGAACCCGACCCCAGCACCGGGTTGAACAAAGAACGGTTCCTTTGATATGCATCAAACACGCAACGCCAAAAATGAGAGGAGTGAACAGGGCAAATCCCGCGCATGAAGGTACTCCAATCCTCGCCCAAGATCGCACGCAGCACGTTGCAGAGAAAGGAATCATCCTTGCCCCAGATCTTACTCACCCATTTCAGGAGAAGAGCCTCGTTGACGCGAGCCAAATTTCAAACGCCAAGGCCGCCGGACCTCTTAGGCAGGGTCACCACATCCCAAGCAATCAAATAAACCCCTCGGCCACTGCCGTCCGAGTGACCCCACAAAAATCTCCGCATGCATTTCTCCAATCGAACGCGAACACCCACAGGCATTTTTCGAACCGAAAAGAAGTAGATCGGAATAGCAGAGAGAATAGATTTAAGAAGGACAAGACGACCGCCCCGGGAGAGCAAGGAAGCTTTCCATCCCGCCAAACGCGACTCCATCCGTTCCAGAATAGTCCTCCAGTCATTAGAACGGTTCCGACCAACCGAGAGAGGGACACCAAGGTATGGGAGTGGAAGCTCCCCAATCTGAGAGCCGAGTAAGCGGTTGCACT
Organism: Ottelia alismoides; assembly: GCA_037367405.1. Lineage (NCBI taxonomy): Eukaryota > Viridiplantae > Streptophyta > Magnoliopsida > Alismatales > Hydrocharitaceae > Ottelia > Ottelia alismoides. The sequence continues at coordinate 283,309 of JAZKJV010010112.1, forward strand.
CGACTTTCTCCGCCGCCGACAAGCCAAAGGGCACCATAATGCATTTAGTAACATTAGTCGACAATCCCGAAAGCTCACTGAATATAGAGAGTGTATGCGCCATCCCAGCCACCGCGTCGGAGCCCCCCTCGATGAAGCAAATTGTGTCGTCCGCGAATTGGATAATAGGCACGCATAAGCCTCCCTTCCGAAAACCCGACGTGAGACCAGCATCAATGACGTCGTGCACCGTACGTGACAAGACATCCGAGGCAAGAACGAAGAGCAAAGGTGCCAAGGGGCAGCCTTGACGAACCCCCCTGCGCGGCTGAAAAGACCCGCCAACCGGACGGCCATTGATAAGCACAGAAAGAGAGACCGTGGAGATACATCTGCGCATCCAAGAAATCCAAATATTCGGGAATCCCCGCCGATGCAGAGCAGACCATAGGAAGCGCCAATCAATCGAGTCGTAAGCTTTAGCAAAGTCGATCTTCCATAGAATTCCCTTCTTTTTCTCCCTCTTCCAATCAGCCACAATTTCCGACGCAACAACAATACAATCCGCAATCTGTCTACCTTTAATAAACGCACCTTGGACTGGCGAGATGAGGCCATCTAAGATCTGCGATAACCGGTTGGCCAAAGTTTTAGCCACAATGAGATAGATAGCATTGGAGATGGCAATAGGACGAAAGTCGTCGAAGCGAAGAGCGGGGGTTTTCTTAGGAATAAGCACGATGTTAGCCCTGTTGATACGATCAAAGCCATGGTTGCCAGAACAAAACTCGGAGACCACCGCGAGGACGTCCCCCGAGACCACATCCCAGAAATCCCTGTAAAAGGCGATGGGAAAACCGTCCGGACCCGGGGAAGAATCAATATTCAGGCCCCACACAGCAGCCTTAATCTCCGCCATGGAGATAGGGCGAGTAAGAAGAGAGGAGTCCACGTCCGACACCCGTGGAGCCCCCTCCCCGAGCCAGCGCCACCGCCGAGAAGGGAAAGCAGTAGAAGAACGTCTGAATTGGTCAGTGATGGCAATACCCATCTCACGATCACCCGAGAACACTTCATCATTGATGGAGATAGACCGAATATAATTAATACTCCTACGGTTACTAGCCGCCCGATGGAAGGACGTGTTGGCATCGCCTTCTTTGATCCATTTTTCCTTAGAGCGTTGACGCCATTCAATAGATCTCTTTTTATCCTCGTCCTGAACCCGCGCAATAGCATTAGTGCGATCATGAAGCTCATCCATAGAGAGGTCGCGCTCGTTTTCCGAGGAGTCGAGATGCAAAATAAGATTCTCCGCTTCGACACGTGCAGCCTTACGCGTATGTCTAATGGAAGACTTGAATTCAGCAAGAACCCGACGAAGGGAGGAGAGCTTCTGAGAGAGTTTAGCCGCCGCCGAGTCCGAGACCGGGACATGATTCCAATGGTTCGTGACAATTTCTTTAAAGGATGGTTCCAATAGCCAGCTTTTTTCGTATCGAAAGAGCCCCCGAGGACTAAGGCCAGCACCATCGTCCCAAATGATAGGCGAATGATCCGAGAAAGCACGGGGACGCGAGCCAACAGAACAAAGAGGGAAAGAGTCCAAAGCCAAGCCATTAGCAAGAAATCAGTCAATCCTGGAGCGTGAAGAGCTATTCCGCCACGTGTACGAGATATCATTCGGCACCAAGTTAATAAGCGCCAACTCATGAATTAAGTCCAAAAATTCTTGCGAGCCCGGATCGCGACCTCCCCGCCCGCGAGGACGATCGGAGGAGTGGATGGTAACGTTGAAGTCTCCGCCAATAATCCACGGGATCCCCGAGAAGGAGTTATCCGCAGCACGTAAATCATCCCATAATTCCCGACGAAGAATGTGGCAAGAAGGTGCGTAAACACAGGAGACAGCGAGGAGAGAAGCCGAACGGACATTTTCCAAGACGATCGAGAGTACGTGGCGACCAGCAAGCATAGATCTAAAGGAGAACGAGCGAGAATGCCACGTGACCAGCATTCCGCCTGCAGCGCCAACCGCGTTAATCGCACGGAAATCAGAGAAAGAACCGGCACCAAAAGAACGCCACGAGTAGTCATCAAGAGCTGCGAGTTTAGTTTCTTGAATACAAGCTACATCACACCCCCATTCCAAGAGCCGGGAGCCCAGAGACCGTCGTTTAACCATGTCACCAAGACCACGGACATTCCATGACAGTAGCTTCATTAAGATAACAAAGAAAAAGGCCCCAGAAAGGAACAGCTCCGCGCAAACCCCAGACATCATCCGGAGGCCTCCGATCCCTGCGGAGGCACCCCCTGCGCATCGTCATCCGTAGAGTCCGCGCCTGCGTCAATGACGCAAACGCCCGCAGCCTCAGCTACAGCCTGTCGAAAGGCCGCGCAAGAAAGAACAACAGAGGGCGCTCGGGAGGAGGTGTTACACCTGCTGTAAATGGATCCGTAGCGTCTGAAGGAGGAGGCCGTCCCTGCACCTGTAAGAAGAGCTCCCGAGACCTGGGGAGAGAAAGCCATAGAGGAGATAGGGGGGTCAGGTAGCGGAGTCGAAGTAACCATAAGGGGATTAACATCCAACCGAAGGGTCTCTATTTGAATCACAACAGAGTCGGGGCGGGGCATCCGATAGCCCCTAACCGACGCCCGCGACCACGATCCGCTTAGAAAAGAGAAGTCGCTCCGAGTATGAGACAGATCCGCCAACGGGTCCGAACAGCCGAACCGCAAAACCAGGGCCGAACCGAATCTAATAGGAAAAGAAGTCGAATCGTTCTTGATACCCCCCCATGCCAGCTAAATCAGAAGATTCGGGTGTCAGACGCGAGACCTGAAGAGGCGTCTCGGAAAATCCCACCACATCATTAGAGCACGACGCCTCTTTAGAAATAACCGCGGACGCCTCCACGTGGCAAGAAGGAGAGGAAACGTCACGTGCCACGTGAGGCGGTGAAGACGAAGCGTCCAAGAACTCTGGCAAGTCGTCGGCCGCCGTAGCTGGAAGAAGTTGGTCGTCAGTCAGCGACGGAGCATCAGAATCCGACGAAGGAGGAAGGAGAACAGTAAGAATCGGCCTAAAACTCCAGGTGCCAATCTTGAGAGACCCAAAGACGGAGCGCCCATTCGACTCGCGGAGGAAGGCCGGGCTGCATTCGAATAAAACCTTCACGGACTGCCAGTCGGCCAACGGGGAGAGGCCGTCGTCGAAGATGGAGAGAATAGATCCCCACCGGTGGAATACCTTGTTGAGCACTGGAATAGATCTTGAAAGGAATGGAACCCCCGTAATGGAAGCCATGCAAACCTCAGACGAGAGCGAAACTCCATCCGCCACCCGGGGTGGACGCCAGTAGACAACATCGTTAGAGCCATGAGATAGCATGAATTCCCGAAGCTGGGGGGGAGAGACCACGCAGGCAACAATGGGAGGCGTCCAGAATGCAGAAGTCCCCAAGGAACGAGGGGCCCAGCGCGTCAAGAACCAGCTTCTTCACCGCCTCCCAACCGACGACGGGGTGTCGAGCGACCCCAATAAGCACCATAGGAGATGACCCACAGCCCGCAGCCGACGTCGAATGTTGACCAAAAACGTCAGAAGAAGCACCCAACGGGCCGCCGGACTCCGCCGCCACCCCAACAGGATACTGAGGTGGACGAGGAGCCACAACCTGCGCGTAAGAACGCCCCTGGAACTCCGGTCTGGAGGGGCGGATAGGAGGAGGATCATGCACCGCACGCACCGAGAAGGAAGGATTCCCGGACCTGAGCTCTCTGCGCTGCCGAAGCCACCCGCATGAGGCACGACGATGACCAGTATCCCCGCATGCAAAGCAACGAGGAGGCTGGGGGCAAGCAGAGGAAATATGACCTCGCTCCCCACACCTGAAGCAACGTTTCCTAGCCTTCCGATGAGTAACCGACTTCCAACCGGCCGTCGTATCTCGAGCCATGTCCGCAGAACCCTCATGGAGGAAGACGATGTCCTTGCCCTTCGAAGCGCCAGCCGAGACCACCGCTCGGTTGTCCGCCACCTTATCTCCTTTGATGAGAACTCCGAACCCTCGAGCACCACCTTCGAGCCTTCATACGACCCCTTCGAGTGACCATCTAGACCCCCAACGAAGAGGGACGCATCCCGGGGAACCTCATTAGAAGCTCCCACGACGACCGCCCGCGAGCCACCATCCAACGCTGGAGACCCTTCATCGCCTTCGAAGAACCCATTCCCACTTGCACCGCCCTCGAAACGCCCGCTTCCTCTCGCTGGAGACCCTTCACCGCCTTCGGAGTTCCCACTTCCACTCGCACCGCCCTCAAAACGCCCGCTTCCTCTCGCACCCATCCTCTCCGCCCCCGACTTCCCCATTTGCTTGATGTTACCAGAACTTTTCTCATCTAGAGTCGTGCTCTGCATTCCTTTTGGGGTGTTGCTATTTTTACGGCATGCTATCTTGTGAATCGCATGCGCTCATCTGTTTTGGGTAAGAAAATTCCTTTTTCACTTGAGTTTCCTAATAAAGAATTGTTCTCTCTTACTCTTCATGTGTTTGGCTCAGTTACCTTTGTTCACCAGTTGTCTCCAGGTCTTGACAAGCTCTCTCTTAGAGTAGTCAAGTGTATCTTTGTTGGGTACTCCAGGACACAAAAAGGGTATAAATGCTATGATCCACTACACAGGAAATATTGTGTTAGTGCTGATGTCACTTTTTTTGAGTTGGTAATGTACTTTTCTCCTACAGGGGATCGGTTGACTTCCTCAGACTCCGATGATGAAATGTACATGCCACCACCACCATCACCACCACCTCCTTCACCACCATTATCACCATCATCACCACTTTCACCTCATTCTATGACCTCAACTCCCATTGCCCATGTCCCACCATTGCCACATTACTATACACACCGGCCTGCTTATGCTCATGGTCACTGCTCGTCATTTAGCACGCATCAGGTATTTTCCGAATATATAGTTCCTAACAATGGGTCTGATGATTTTCCTGAGTAGGGTACTTTATAGGGGACATACATACATGTTGATGATCTGGACTTACCTATTGCGCTTCGGAAGCAGAAGTGTAGTTGTGCCTCATATCCTTTAGCATCCATGGTCTCCTTTGCTCGCTTGACTGGGAATTCAGGAAATTTTCTATGGCATAGTCTGCCGTGAAAATTCCACAGAAATATCAGGGGGCTTTGAAGGATAGTTGGTGACGACTAGCTATGGAAGAAAAGATGGCTGCTTTACAGTGGTGTGATACCTGGAGCTTGGTTCCTGCTTCTGATGGAGCGTCTATTGTCAGTTGCAAGTGGGTGTTTACTATTAAACACCATGCAGATGTGAGTCTGGATCGGTATAAAGCCAGACTGGTTACTCGTGGCTTTACTCAGACATATGGAGTGGATTATCTAGACACATTCTTCCCAGTGTCTCGTCTTCTACTCTACGTATTCTTCTCTCTGTTGTGGTACGTGACTGGCCTCTCTTTCAGCTTGATGTTAAAAATGCATTTCTGTATGGAGACCTATAGGAAGAAGTCTACATGCAACAACCTCCTGGGTTTGCTGCTGAGGGGGAGTATTCGTAGGTTTGCAGACTTCATAAGGCAATATAGGGTTTTAAACATAGTCCAAGGGCATGGTTTTAGAAGCTCTCGGATGTAATTAAGAAACAGGGATTTCAGAGGTCGAATGAGGATCATTCATTGTTTGTACATAAAACTCCTAGAGGTACGGTGGCTATTATGGTGTACGTTGACGGCATACTTATTACAAGTGATGACATGCAAGGGATAATAAGGGCCAAGGAATTTCTAAGCCGACAGTTTATTACCAAGGATCTTGGCACCTTACGGTATTTCTTGGGGTTAGAATTTGCCAGGAATCAGCAAGGTCTTGTAATGACTTAAGTGTTGGTTGAGACGAGAATGGTTGGATGTCGACCTGCTACCACTCCTATGGACCCTACTATGAGATTATATGATGATGATACCGAGGAGGTGGACATGAGAAGATACGGAGAAATATTGGGGAAGCTTCTTTATATTACTATAACCATGTCGCATATCCCATTTGCAGTTAGTAGGGTGAGTCAATTCATGGATCAACCCAGACACGTACACATGGATGTTGTACATATGATTTTGAGGTACCTAAAGTCTTCTCTAGGTGCATGATTATTATTTAGAAAAGGGACTACACTTACGGTGTTTCCTTGCGTTGATATCGACTATGCAGGATGTCCAAAGGATAGAAAATCCACTTCGGGCTTTGCAGTTTTTATTGGTAGCTCTCTCGTTTCCTGGAAGAGTAAGAAGCAAAATTGTGGTTGCCAAGTCCATCGTTGAGTCTGAATATAGGGCTACGACACAAGCTAGTACAGAAATGATGTGGGTTCGAGCAGTACTAGCAGATTTACATATAGATGTACCTATTCTTATGCATCTACAATGTGATAATCAGTTCGCCTTATTTATTGCAAACAATCATGCATTTCATGAGAAAACCAAGCATATTGAAGTGGACTGCTACTATACAAGGGATATGATTCAGAAAAGTTTTATCTCTACCTCTCATGTCACTTCTGGGGATCAAACTGCAGATATATTCACTAAGGCTTTGCTCAGAGGGCATTTTTAGAAATGTTCATCCAAGCTGAGCATGATTGACATCTATGCTCCATCTTGAGGGGGAGTGTAGAGTTATATTTATGTTTATGTACTTCTCTCTTATTTTTCTTGTCTATCTTATGTAATTTACCCGTAGGTCTCTCCTCTATATAAGAGAGCCTATGTTTCAAGGAATACACGATTCCACCAATTTGCAATATGGGACAAATTACCCCTCTAAATCATATTCTAACAGTAACTTCTCCCTTTTTTGTTAATTGTTTTTCTGTGCAATTTTGTTGATAGAGGAGGTATATGACTTCTCATCTCATCCCTATTCACTTGTAATTGGGGGAAGTCTACAACTTTGGTCCCACTAGTTTCAGGGGGTCCCATTTCACGTGCCTTGTGAGAAGGATCCGAGTATATCGGAGTTGTATTGGGTATCTGGGAAACAAGGAAAGTTTACAAAAAGAAGGAAACCTCATTGAAATTTCCCTTAAGCAGGCTCATTAGTGAGCCTGCAATCAATGGGACTTGTGAGGAAATTGTCTATGTACCTCAATTATTCGCTCCTTTGGTAAAGAGACTTGGACTATTATAGGCATCGAGTACTATGTATCTCTTTTGATGGAAATGTAAGTGGAACATGCCATACCCATGGGATAATTGGCCCTTCTTTCTTTTGCATCTGCTTCAATTGGTATGTTCTATTTGAACTATTTTTTAAAAAGTCTAGGATTTCACTTCGATTTTTGTCTTGCTACTTATTAAAGTATAATAAAGATTGTTGGGTGCTTATTTTCTTCATGAAAAAAACTCTTAGAATATTTACAGATTTTGATATGGGATAAGGAAAATGTATTTAATTTAGTAGAAAAGTATCACGTGGGAATTGTTTAATGAGATCTGTTTAAGGATCCATCCAAATATGATTTTGGATTTTATAAACCCATGTAACCGCATCCCCCTTCATCTTCTCAAAAATCCTAGCATCCATCCCCTCCACCATCCAAATCACCGGAGCATCACCGGAGCATCGATTGTGGTTGGTCAAAGTTCATTGCAAGTGGCCAATTACCGTGATTTTCATAAAAGACATTCAACTTATTGTGATCTATGTGGTTCTTACATTCGAAAGGTACTAAAAGCTCCCCCTATTTTTGAGTTTTCATCTTGCTTTTAATTTAATAATGATTTTTTTGTGTTTTAGAGGTAATTGCAAGTGTGAGGATACAAGGGAACACCGTTAGAACATTGGATTGACATGAGAACCTTGTATAAATTGTCCCATCCTTTCCCCGTGTATGGCTTCTCCCATATCCTCATATATGGTATAAATTAGTTAATCAATCTAAAGAGTACAAATTTTGCTAGGCATAGTCACATGTTTTAACATTTACAACTTATATAGACATACTTCATAGTAGAACAGATTTATTTCAAGAAATAACTAAGATTATGCAATGTCGTGGACGTAAGTTTAGATCGTTATCAAGGAACATTGACCTCGGCAACTCTTTAGGCTCAGACCCGAGTGACCCGTTGACAATCACCCAAAATACTTACGCCTAAATCTTACGTAGTAATACTTACTCTTATAACCCACTCCCACACTTTGTGAGTATTCTATTTGTTATGAATTACTGTAAAGAGAAAATAATGAGTTGCTTGGAACGACATCTCAGGAATACATCGCATGCCTTTTACATTTGTGAGCATTCTATTTCTAGCTATTTCTTTTATATTGAGGAGAAACATGTTCGGCAAATTACATAAAATAGACGGAAAGAAAGGAAAATACATAGAAGTAATAAATGATAACTAATATCTCAACACTCCCCTTCAAGCTGGAGTGCAGATATCACTCATGTTCAGCTTGGAACGGCATCTCCGAAGTGGTCCTCTGGCTAAGGCCTTGTTGAACACATTTGTTGAATGATCTCCTGAGCTAACATGAGTGGTGGAGATGAAGCCCTTCTTGAATCTTAATCATGTCTTGAGTGTAATGATAGTCTACCTCGATATGCCTGGTTCTCTCATGTAAGGTTGAGTTGTTGGTAATGAATAGAGCAACATGGTTGTCGCATTGGAGATGCATGGGAAGACGCACCTCAACTACTAGGTCAGTAAGAACATATCTGACCCACATCATCTCTGTACTCCCCTATGCCATGGCTCTGTATTCTGATTCTGCACTGAATATGAGGATCGTCGTCTGCTTCTTGCTCTTCCATGACACCAAGGAACTCCCTATGATCATTGCAAAGCTAGATGTGGACTTCCAGTTTTTGGGCAACTCGCATAATCTATACCTTTGCAAGTTCTAACGGCAACGGATATGCATATACTAAATAGAAGACCAGTGCCAGGTGAGGCCTTTAGATACCTCAGAATCATACGGACTACATCCATATATGCCTATTTAGGCTGCTCCATGAATTGACTTACATTGCTCACTACAAAGGATATATCTGGCATGGCGATGGTCATGTATAGGTTCTTCCCAACGAGCTCCCGGTACCTCCTCTTGTCTACCTCCTCAGTGTCATCATCATACAACTTCATGCTCGGGACCATGGAGTTCCAGGCGAACTCCAGTCCAAGGAAGTAATGTGGACTACTAAGATCCTTGGTTATAAACTGCTGACCAAGGAAATCCTTAGCAGCTTGGACACCCTGCACATCATCCCCTGTAACAATGATAGCATCAACATAATTTAGTATGGCAACTATACCTCTCTGAGAGCTATAAACAAACAGTGGATGATCTGTAATCGATCTCACAAATCCTTGCTGCTCTATCAAATCCGAGAGCTTCTGGAACCATGCTCTTGAACTTTGCTTATGACCATAGATTGCCTTGTGATGTCTACAAACTTCTAACACTCCCCCTCAACAACGAATCCAAGTGGATGCTGCATGTAAATCTCCTCTTCTAGGCCATCATGGAGAAACACATTCTCCACATCAAGATGAGATAGGGGCCAGTCCCGTGTCACTGCAACAAAGAGAAGTATCCGCAGTGTAGAATTTGAGCCATTGGAGAGAAAATATCCTGATAGTCCACCTTATGTGTCTGGGTGAACCCACGAGACATAAGCTCGCCTTGTAGTGATCCATGCTGCCATCTGCTCGGTGATTCACTGTGAACACCCACTTGCATCCCACGACAAATGCTCTTGTATGAGCTATAATAATAATAATCCATCTGCCACGTGATTGTAACGTGGCCACATCCGCCTCCATGGCAAGACACTACTGATTGTCCAATATCATCTTCTGATATGCTCATGATATCTCCAGGGCTGACGGTCCCACCATAACCTCTTGAAATCCTCTGAAAGTCGACCCAAGGAAACATGGGATGCAAGAGGATAGGTAGCACACTTACGTTTCTGCTTCTGCAAAGTAAAGGCACATCAAGATCACTTGCCTCCTCCTCGACCTGTAAACCATCTTCCTGAGAGGGTACCCGCTCATCCTATAAAGAATTATACTGCATGGACAAATCACTAGTGCCATTAGTAGAAACAATGTGCTCGATACATACGTGTTGGATGATGAGGAAGGCCCGCGAGTAGGGAGAACTATGTGAGGCCTGCAAACAAAGAAATGTGGTAATAGATTGGCCAACATACTGGGTGGTGGTGCAACGACAGGCACAAGAGCATGTATAGGAATTGGAGGTGGTGGAGGTGATGGAGGTGGTGTAGTCGAAGGAGGAGGCACATATACCTCCTCTCCAGAGTCAGATAGAGTCAACATGTCACTTATAGGAGAGAAATACATAATAGACTCAAGGAAGATGACATCAACACTACAATAGTACTTCTATCAAACCGAATCAAAATAGTGATACCCCTTCTGGGTATGAGAGTAGTTTACAAATACACATTTGATAGCACTTGGAGAGAGCTTGTCACCACCAGGCGTCAGATGGTGAACAAAGGAAATAGAGCCAAACACGCAAGGTATAAGGGAGAATAGATCCTTCTCAAGAAACAAAATCGAGAAAGGAACCTTCTCTTCTAAAACTGAAGATGGCATGCGATTTACCAAGTAGCATGCGGTGACGACTGCATCACCCCAGAAAGAGTGAGGAGCATGAGTCTGAATCAAAAGTGTCCTGGCCACATCAAGTAAATGATGGTGTTTGCGTTCGGCAACGCCATTCAGCCGAGAAGTATAAACACATGAGGTCTGATGTACGAAGCCAAGAACTCAGATAAATATAACATGTAGAACTCTAAGGTATTGTCAGAGGCGAACTCAAATAGATATAATGTGTAGAACTCTAAGGCATTGTTAGGATGAATAAAATTGATTATAGCAGAGAAAATGTTCTTTATTTATTAATAAAAGATTTAATGACAGACCTATCTTCATACTTGTTTCTCAATAGAAAAACCCAAGCAACTCTAGAATAATCATCTACAATAACAATATAAAATAGTGTCCCTGGTGATCAAGAACACGACAGGGACCTCAAAATATCTAACTAAATAAGCTCAAATAATTGACTATTGCTATGACTTTGACGACCAGGGAAAGAAAAGCGGTGATGCTTCCTAAGTCGGCAAGCCTCGCACTGGAAGGAAAAGTGTATGGAAATCTGTGGGAGGACATGACAACTTTTGCAGAGGAAGGTGGCCAAAACGAAGAGGCCACAAGTAAAGTGAGATTAATCTAGTGGGAACTGTAGAGGCACCAAGACTAGGAGAGTAGACCAGTCTGTAGATCCTCTGCTTCTCACGACCACATCCAATCACTATGCTCGTGACTATGTCCTGAAATACAAGAGAAGAGGGGTCAAAAATGGCATGACAATGCAGATCCTTTGTAATCCGACCAATAGAAAGCAAAGTCATCTGAAAATTAGGCGCATATAAAACATTTTGCAGGCGCGTGGATGGTGTCAAATGCACCTCTCGTTGTCCATGTAATGGGTAAATAAACCCCATTCATAATGATGACCCATCTACTAGCGGGTGTAGATCTATATGAACTGAACTGTGCTATGTGTCCACACAGATGGGGAACAGCACCAGAGTCCATGATCCACTCTGTCATATCTTCTTTGCTACAACTGGTAAAAGCATAGGCTATACCTGAGGAGCTCGAAGAGGCTCTGGCAGCGGCTGCAACACTATGGAACCTGTAGTGGTGTCTGCAACAGGAGTCATTATCTCCCTTAGAAAGGAGACAATATCATCAAAGCGTGAATCTGTGTGAGGAGCCAAACTATCAAGAGGCTCAATATGCTCGGCCACACGAGCAGATACAGGGTATCCATGCTTCTGATACATGTATCCTCAGAATGACCTGAACGACAGCAATAAGTGCAGGGGCCACACTGTCGTCTACCTCCTCTGCCATCGGGACCACGCCCTTTGAACTGTGTAGAACCTCCCATGCTACAAGATGCAACCATCGCTAAGGTTTGTGTGGTGGTAGGTGGTGGGACAAGTAGCATGCTGAGATGATTGTAGGCCTCCTACATTGGAGGTGGTTGTGCCTATAAGAAGTTGTGTGTGTGCTGCCTCATACTCCGGATCCAGAGCCGTCGAGAAAACTCCAACCATCGTGGAGTTTGGGTATGCCATCTACTGCTCAGTAGATGCGGCAACAGGCATGAAGCTGTGAGGCTTCTCAAACATACAACAAAGCGAAGAGTAGAATGTATGCAGAAGACTACCATTCTGCTTGATCGTGTAGATACCGAAATGTAGCTGAAGAATCTTGGCCTCGTTCTTCGCTTGGGCATACGTAACTGCTAGAATATCCCACATCGTCTTGGCGGTGGGCTGGTTTATAATGTCATTGGCGATCTCTGTGGTAAGAGTCCGGTTGAGATATTTCTACATTCCATGTATCTTTTCAGGTATTTTATTTCTCTTTGTCTATCTTATGTAATTTACCCATAGGCCTCTCCCCTAATAAGAGAGCCTATGGTTACAAGAATAAACTACTATTCTTTTTCTTCCAACATGGTATCAGAGCGACGGTCCTAAACTGGAGCTCTCATATCCGAAACCCGAATCCCACCTCGTGCCCCCGCCTGCGTGCCGCCACCCCACACACGCCGCCCCATCTCCTCGCGCGTCACCGCCCCACGTGCGTGCACTGCACCAGGCGCGCCACCCCATGTTTGTGTGCCTCTCCGTGCACCTCCACACGCACTGTCCTGTGTGTCTCCACGTGCGTAGCCTAGCGCATTGCAACGCAGCCTTGCGCGTTCTCGTGCGTCCACCCTTGGGCACCGTCCTTCGCGCGCGACTCCTCCGCATGCTGCTCCTCCAAGCACAGACGGCGTTCACTTCTTCTCAGTAATGGATTTGGGGGCATAAGTCTACATATGCACCCAAATCCACGTATGTCTGTATAGACATTCACCTTTGGTCTACAAACCCTAGTCTTCTACATAGGTAAGATGTCCAAGAACAAAGTTGATGTACCTGCCACAGGCGCATTCAGAGGTCCAACGCCTATTGTTAAAATGGATGGGACAAACTATGAGCTCTGGGCTATGCAGTTCATGAGCCTTATGAAATCGAATGGTAAGAAACACATTCTTACCGAGGAAGAACCTGTGAAGAAGACTGGGGTAAACGTCTCATGGGAGGCGGACGACGCATATGCCTAGGTTTGGCTTTCCGGAACATTGACGATTGAGACCGCCAATGATGTGTTACATCAGCCCACTGCTAAGGCAATGTGGGATGTCCTCGTAGCAACATATTCTTAAGCGAGGAACGAGACAAAGATCCACCAACTCCAGCATGATATATTCACTGTCAAGCAGAACAGGCATCCTTTGCATTCGTTGTATACATCCTTGCATGGGATGTTTGAGAAGCTTCATAGTTTCATGCCTCTGACGACAATTCCAGAGCAGCAGAAGCCATATAGGAATGCTACCATGGTAGGGGTATTACTCGCAGCACTTGACCCTGAATATGATGCTGCTCGCTTTCAAATTCTCGTCGATGCCAGTATTCTCCCCATGGAGGAAGCATTCCGCAGGCTCAGTAGGATTACTATTCCTTCCAGTGTTTCTAGTCAGACTTCCTCGGTCATGGCAGCCTCCAGAGGAAGAGGAGGTCATTCTACTCTTCGTGGATGCAGACCTCGTGGTAGAGGAGGTCGCACTCGTTAGCCATGCACTTTCTGTCGCCGTCCAGGCCATACCGAGGAGACATGCTATTCCAAACATGGGTTCCCAGCTTCAACCCACATTGCAGAACAGATTGAGTCTCCTGCTGCTTCTAGTCTAGATCAGAGGTTTGATCACCTAGTAGCCAGACTGAGGGATATTATACCTCCTTCTGCATCACCATCCTCAAGATATCATTCAGATGTGGCAGCTTCGGCTTCTGCCAGTACCTCTGTTGCTGCCAACACTTCAAGTACTTATGCTTTTACATCCTGTCATGGCTCTGAGATTTCAGAATAGATTATGCATTCCGGTGCAACACATCATCTATGTGGAGACAGACATCAACTTACGTCATATAGACAGATTAAGACAGGGCAAACAATTGTGATAGCTGATGGGACTCATTCCCCGATCACAGAACAGGGAGAGATCACCTTGACGGCTTCGATGCGTCTGCAGAACATGCTACATGCTCCAGATTTCTCTATGAATTTGCTTTCTAATAGTCAAATTACCAAGGATTTACACTGTCGAGCTATTTTTGACCCATCGACTCTTGTTTTTCAGGACATTCTTACGGGCAACGTGATTGGGTGTGGCCGTGAGCAGGGTGACCTCTATCGTCTGGTTCAGACTCCCTATGCTGGCATATCGTCTCTTTCGTCTGGCTCTGTCTCTTCATTCACCTGGCACCTTCGGTTTGGTCCTCTCCCTCTTCAGAAGATGTGTCATATGTTGCCGCAGATTTTACCTACTTCTTCCTTTTAGTGCGAAGCTTGTCAGTTGGGAAAGCATCATCGGTCTGCCTTTCCCAGTCGTCAGAGTCGGAGCAGTAGCTCCCCTTTTAAGTTTTTTCATGTTGATATCTAGGGTCCAAGTTGTGTACCTGATCACTAGGGATACTGATTCTATCTTGTAACTGTGGAGGATTTTTTACCTTTGTCATGGGTGTTTCTTTTAAAAAATAAATCTGAAGCAGGGGATGTGATCAAAACCTTTATTAATGAAGCGAAAAATGTTTTCTCTACCTTTGTGAAGTTTGTACAAACTGATAATGCGTTGGAATGTTGTACTCGTGATATATCTAATTTCCTTTCATCTAGCGGGATTATTCATAAAACTTCTTGTCCTTACACCTCTCAGCAAAATGGTGTTGCAGAGAGAAAGAATCATCACCTTCATGATGTCACTCGGACTCTTCTCATTCAGAGTCGTGCACCATACTTGTTTTGGGGTGAAGCCGTTCTCAAAGCATACTATTTGGTGAACTGTATGCCGTCATCTGTCTTGGGTGAGAAAATTCCTTTCTCCATAGCCTTTCCTGAGAAGGAGTTATTCTCACTCACCCCTCATGTGTTGGGATCTGTCGCTTTTGTTCACCGGTTGACTCCGAGTCTTGACAAGCTCACTCCTAGAGCTGTCAAATGTATGTTTGTTGGATACTCCAGGACTCAGAAGGGATATCGGTTTTATGATCCTCTGCACAGAAATTATTATATCAGTGCTGATGTCACGTTTTTTGAGTTTATGATGTACTTCTATCCTACAGGTGATAAGTTGGCTTCATCGAACACAGAGGACGCCGTCTATATGCCATCTCCTCCCATGCATGTTGTCCCACCTCCACCATCACCACCGCCATCTCCACCTCCTCCTCCAACCCCTCCTACTACCCAGTCACATGCGCCACATATCCTACTATATGTGACCATTACCAGGCCCAACATATCCTTTACCGTGATTAAAGTAAGTCAGTTTATGGAGCAGCCCAGACATGCACATATGGATGCAGTCCATATGATTCTGAGATACCTGAAGACTTCACTTGCTACAGGACTTTTTTTCAACAGTGGTACATCTCTATCAGTTACAACATGTGCAGATGCAGATTATGCTGGATTCCAAAGAACATAACGTCTACCTCGGGCTTTGCTGTGTTTATAGGGAATTCCCTGGTTTCATGGAAGAGCAAGAAACAGACTGTGGTTGTCAGATCTAGTGCTGAGTCAGAATACAGGGCTATGACACAAGCTACCATGGAGATGATGCGGGTCAGATCTGTTCTTACTGACCTAACTATAGAGGTGCCACTTCTTATGCACCTCCAATGTGACAATCATGTTGTTCTTTTTATTGCCAACAATCCATCGTTGAGAGAACAAAACATATTGAAGTAGACTGCCATTATACGAGAGACATGATTCAGAAGGACCTGATTTTTACTTCTCATGTTAGTTCAGGAGAGCAGACAGTAGATATCTTCACTAAGGCGTTACTCAGGGGGCCATTTCAGAAGTGTTCGTCGAAGCTGAGCATTATTGATATCTATGCTCCATCTTGAGAGGGAGTATTGAGATATTTCTACATTCCATGTATCTTTTCAGCTATTTATTTCTCTTTGTCTATCTTATATAATTTACCCATAGGCCTCTCCCCAATATAAGAGAGCATAGGGTTACAGGAATAAACAACTATTTTTTTTCTTCCAACAAGTCCCAAAGTGATAAATGCACACATACGCGTCATCTTGCTTCCATGAAGCATTCTCCCTAGTCTTATCCGTTATCTCTAGCTTTATTAGAATGTGCTCCTTTGTTATTGCAATGCATAAGGGCCAAGAACTGCATGGACCACAACTCATAGTTGATCTCATCCATCTTCACGATGGGAGTCGATCCCTTGAAGGCATCAAACAAAGAGAAGACGCCACCCTTTTTCTCTGATATGAAGAGAAGGAGATCAGAATGGAACTCAACTGGGGAAATACACCAATCTAAGTAAGTCTACACAATCATAGAGGGGATTGGTTGTACGTGTAGACTCATACAACTATCCTCGTCTCGCTACGCATTAAGGCCAAAAATGGTGATTATATGTATCAAATCACCTTCTGCAGTCAAAATCAGACCGATCAGCAACTTTGGATGGAGACAAAGAGGATAGAAGCAACCCTCGGGGGCTAGCGATGGTCGAGAGGGACCCTAGAGGTGTCTGTTGGGGCATAGATGCCCAAACCAAGGTTGTGTGGTGGCTGGAGAGGGTATGCGATGACCTTTGGCAGCGAGCGGTGGCTGAAGAGGGTATGCGATGACCCTTGGCAGCGAGCGGTGGACCCAGTTGTGCCCAACGGCAGCAAGAAGGCCACCTGAAGGTTTGTTCGGAGCTCTAGGGACCCAAGGGGCGGCATGAGAGGGCCCCTTGTGGTCTGCGAAGGCCCACGACGCACGAGGGGAGTCCTTTGGGTGGCAGCGGGCGGTGAAGCCCTGCAGGTGGGTTGTAACAACGACAACATCGGGGTAGGGCCCCAATGGCACACGTGAAGTGACGAGAGGGACAACGAATGGGGTTTAGGGTACACGGTACGAGAACTCCGATCTAGGACAATTGCTCTGATACCATGTGCAGAGAAAATAATGAGTTGCTTATTCACGAGGTCCTAGGGTTCTCACATATAAAGGAGAAACATGTTGGGCAAATTACATAAAGTAGATAGAAAGGAAAAATACATGAAAGTAATAAATGATAACTACTATCTCAACAATTACAATATCCCACAATTATTTCGCAACATCTCTGTTGCGATATAGACCATCATTTATTCCCAATACTAGTAGTAGCTATACATTAATGTAGAAGACGATAGTACGGAAGCATATCAGAAATAAAGAGATATAGACAAGAAAGAACACTGGGTTTTTACGTGGAACCCTACTCCATGAGAAGTGGGATGAAACCATAGGAAAATGCCTCTCAAGAGGATGGATACTCTATTATTCCTTTCTCTATCTCCACCAATACAATAGGTATGTGGCTTCTTATATATCCCCCTAGACATATCGGAGTCCAACTAACAGTAGATGTGGAACTAAACATGTAGATGTGGTAATTGGACCTTGGAGGGATCCAATTACCCATCTATACATGTAGCGCATACTCGAACACTCCCCCTCAAGCTAGAGCATGCAATGCTCATCTTGGATAAATAGAAAGAAATCTCTAACTCACATAATACAAGACAATACGGATAATATCAACTCAACGCAAACTCTGTTGGCTGCCTGCTGAGGATGTTGCTTCTCATGCCGTGTTGGTAAGGAGCAACTGAAGGGTTGGAGTGCGAATTGAACTGGGTCTCATAGTTGGAGAACATGTGTTCTGTATTGAATCTGTCAGAGTCACTGAAATTGGAATGAGTCTCCACCTGGAGAACTCTGGCCCACAACTGCTCCATCTCTCCGAAGGGCCAAACTGGAGAAAGCCGTGAAAACATCCTCTTCGGAATCCACAGACGATGGAGAATGGAGTCTAAAAGTCTCCTCGTCGAAGAACTATGTCTCTCCCATATTGGTTTAGAGAATGGGATGACGACTCTAGAGTCCCTATGAAACCATATAAAAACCCTAGCTCACAATGGCTTAGAGAATGGAATCTCTACTCTAGAGTTCTTGTGGATCACATGAAAACTCAGAGTCCAAATCAAAGATGTGGGCCTCGCAAATAATGACCTCATACATGTGCGCCTTGAACTGTAGACTCTGACCTAATCTGTAGAGTATGAAATTCGATCTGTATAACTCTACATAATACTCCTCTTTCTCCCATACTGGTCGGAATAGATGATATCGACCAATTCAGGAGAAGATAGGAAAAGATGTGGAGAAACAAAAATTCACAAGAGCTGATCTCTCTTCGACTTTTTCTCTTTTTTAAAAATCACTTTTTCTTTTTCGTACGATTTTCTCTCTTTTTTGTATGCTACTCCCCCTTTTTAATTTCACGGCCCAAATCAAGCCTAAATATCGTATTTTTTCCAACATAGCATCTTTTTTCAATCTCATCGGCCACTTAAGCCTAATAGAAGCTCCCTATCCTTTTCTTCGCATAATGTAGGTCAGGTACCCTTGGGAGGAAACAAATCAGCTCACTCTTTTTTTAATACATTGCAGAACTAGGCCCGTTGGGCCAAAAATAAGTGCACCTCTCCCTTATTTTTTTAACGAATATGCAGCAGTAACCCGCTGAGCTCAATGAAAATCCTGGTTCTCAATTGGGAACCTATTCCTTCATCGCACAAGAATAAGGTTCCCTTTGGGGAACCCATCGCCAACAAACTTTGGGATGATCGATGGTATCGTCGCATGGTGATTTTTGGGTACGCTCGGTGGAGATGATGGCGTTGTCAACAACCAGAGTTGTCCCCTATGATTGGTGGTGGGCAACGTTGGTGCCGCCAAGCACGGGGAAGAGGAGATGAGGCTTGGAGGCTATCGCATGTGCCACTGCTGCAGCCGAACTTGAGAGCCCATGTACGTTGGGAGGAGATGCAATGAGAAAAGAGGTCATCGCTCGGGCGAGATAACTTAGAGAATGACTCGTATAGGGCTAATCCGTGGAGGATTGGTGCTTCTTCGACTTGTATAGAGATCATCGTAGATGATGCACCTTCTCGTGGCATGGGTACCAAGGTGATCAAAGATAGGGCCTCACACAACCTGTATGAGGGAAGAAGATCGACGATGATGATCATCAATGATTCAACTGCGATCAATGCTGAAGATTGGCATCAATCTAGAGCATTCTGTGTACTTTGCATTGAGAGTCAATACAACAACATTGATGTCAAGGGACCCACCTGAAGTCCTTTCTTCTTCTTCGACTCACGCGTGGAGATGTGCATGGGCCTTCTTCTTTCTTCTTTAGCTGAAACTGTGGCCCTGGGGTCGAGATCTTCAAATCTGCACGAGATGCTTTGCAGGCTTCATAGAATTAGGGTTTCATCAGAACCCTAGAAAGATGAACGCTATCTTCAATGATAAATCTTCAAGAACATATCAACGAACGTGATAACAATAATTAATATTCACGAATGAAATTCCAAGAACCATGCACTATGCAGAATTAGAGTTTCAGCAGAAACCCTAGAACTGAATCTCGAATAAATTTCGAACATAATCTAAGAACATAATAAAATCCTTAAGAATCGAACCCGCTCTGATACCATGTAGAAAATGATAGTGCGGCAGCGGAAGCATATCAGAGATAAAGAGATATAAACAAGAAAGAACACTGGGATTTTACGTGGAACCCTACTTCGTGAGAAGCTAGATGAAACCATAAGAAAAGGTCTCTCAACAAGTTGGATACTTTGTTATTCCTTTCTCTCTCTCCGCTGATACAATAGGTGTGGGGCTTCTTATATATCCCCATAGATAGACTGAAGTCCCACTAAAAGTAAATGTGGGACTTAACATGTGGATGAGATAATTGGACCCTAGAGGGATCCAGTTACCCATCTATACATGTGATGCATACTCTAACTGTTGAGATGTTTATTTATCACCGTACTATATTTACGGTTTTCTTTGGGTATCACTTTTGTAATTAACCCCTTGGCTCTTCTCCTATATAAGAGAGCCCTGTGATCTCTTTTCTCATATGAATGAATTTTATCCCAACATGGTATCAGAGCAACGGTCCTAGACCGGGGTTCTCGAACCAAAACTCTAACCCTAGCCCCACCCGTCGTCCCCCCTCCACGCGCCTCCGCGCCACCACGCACACGCCTCCATGCCTCCGTGCACCCCTCCGCGCCTCCATGCCCTTCCAGTGCCGCCGCAACCCAATCCCAGCGGCGCCATCCTCTCCCAGCGACGCCGCCCCTTCCCCCCAGCAGATGCTGCCGCCTCCTTTGCGGCGCTGAGGCAGCCGTAGGGCTGTGGCCTGATTTGCAAGGCCTCGGCGCACCCTTGGTGACCCCGCGGACCCCCTGTTCACATCAGGCGAGGTTTGGACAGATCTGTACGGGGTGAAATAGTCTGATTTCTCCCTTCATTTATGGCCCTCGACCACAAACACAACATTAGGGATGAGTGGTATAAGTCTACGGATACACATCATCCCTCATTTGATGGTGTAGACAAGTTTTGGCGGAGATATTCCCCTCTTGTTCCGCATTTTGGCCTATTAAAGAATGTCAGAAGTCAAGGGTGACGTATTCTCCTCTTCCGATGCCTTCAAGGGACCGGCACCTATCTAAAGATGGACGGGACCAACTACGAGTTATGGTCCATGTTGTTTCGTACTCTGATGCAATGCCACAACAAGGAGCATATTCTGACTGATTCAGAGCCAGCGGACAAGACAGGGGCCAGCGCATCATGGAAACAAGATGATGCATATGCTCGTATATGGCTCTCTGGGACACTTAGCACAGAGATTGCTAATGATATTGTCAATCAGCCAACTGCAAAGTGTAAAGCCTTGAACTTGGCATATCTCGTATCCTATATAATAAGATCCGGCTTGTCAAGAGAAAACCAACGGAATTTGTTTCGTGTGAATCGGACTTCGTGTCGATTTGTTATGATTTTCGGTAGAAAGAGAAGGAAGGCTAAGATGTCATTAACACATAATGACTGTCATTAAGACTAATTAAAAATGATTAAAGAAACTAATGACAGATTGAAAACCGCTAATGATCATTAGCAAACACTAATCAATAGTTAGCGAAAGATAAGCGTAAGCTGCGAAAGTTAAATCGCGATTAGTGAAATTTAATCACGGTTAGTGTTAATTAAGCGTCATTAGCGAATCTAGAATCCTCTAGAGGTTCTAAACTTAAGCCCCAAGTTTGGGATAAGTTTTGGCCAAAACCATGGGCCGCTAAACCATGGTTAAGGTATAAACCATGGTTTTCTAACCATGGTTAGTGGTTTTCTAGAGCCTATAAATAGACTCCCCTACCCATTCATTCTCTACGATTTCCACTACCACCACCACCCCAAGGGTTAGGGTCGAGAGGTCGGGAAGAGGAGTGGGAGGCGAGGGAGGAGCGCTAACGAAGCGCTGCCGGGAGAACGAGGAGGAGAAAGGTATGATCCTCTCTTAGTTTGTTTCGTAGCTAGGATTTCAATTCATCATCATTTCTTCCAAGCTTTGTTCTTGATTCATCTTTCTTTCCGATTCGTTTTTTGTTGGGTTCGAGGAGAAATCTGTGTAACACCCTACTTAGGTGCGTGTGGCTATGCACGTCAGTGAACCCTGTGATTCGTCACACATTCATTCATCTAAGACACGTGGTGTCTACCGATTCTCCATCGCTTATGTTTCTATTCTTTCAGTTAAGCTTTTATAGTTATTTTGATGGAGAAATATGTGTAATACCCCTACTTAAGTGCGGGCAGCTATGCACGTCAGTGAACCCTATGATTCGTCACACATTCACTCACCTAAGATGCGTGGTGTGTACCGATTCATCATCTCTTGTTGTTTGAGTATATTTTTCTTTTTTGTTGTTGTTTTCCTCATGATTGATTTTATAGAGGAAACTCTTTTCATTTTTATTTTGAAGTATGTCCCGATATAAGGGAAAACTCTGTCGAAATTTTCCGTGAAATATGTCCCGATATAGGAAAACTCTATCGAAATTTTCCGAGAAATATGTCCCGATATAAGGGAAAACTCTGCCGAAATTTTCCGAGAAATATGTTCGTGGCGTTCTTCGTGTTCTTCGTTCGCTCTTTGCGTTCTTGACACGTTCCTAGTGTTTTGATATGAAAATGAAATTCGATCTTTTCAGGAGCTTTAAAACATCCTTTCTAAAAAGGAAACACGATAAAGCCTTGCATACGCGCGAGAGAGCTCGATTAGGTAACGAAATCCTTCCTTTTGCTATTGGGTTTCAAATGAGATTATTAAAATTCTTAATTTTATGTTCCGTGCTATAAAGAACCCTAATTTTGGCTATTTTTGAAAAAGTCTGAACAGTTGCTTTGTGATTCCCACTAAAATAAGGTTTAAGCATCGAATCGATGTGGTGGCTTTGAAAGTTAGGGTTTGGAGTTAAAATAGGAATAAATATGAGTATATATGCATATGAATAATATATATGTGAGTCTATACTAAGTGTTGCTGATTATGGAAATTGAAGACTTAACGAAAGAATTACATCATGAGAATTGATGTGGTTTGAGTTGGATCCTGAAAAGGATCGTGTATCACGTTAAGGATGACTGGGAGTAGAATTACAAGTCGGGCATACAACCTATAGGTTTGTCGGAAGGAACCCGTATCGACGTTTCCCTACCTAGGTGGTACACGGTTGCCCTGTTATGATAAGTGCGCACGAAATGAATGTTCTGCAACGCGTGGTATCGGGAGTCAATATCTTCAGGTTGAACGATGGAAGATGTGGTCGTGCCATGTGGAGGCACGGGGTGGTTCAATAGCGGCTGGGTCACGACAACATGTATTTAAAGCCGCTAGGTTATGTGATTAAAGGTTAGCGTGAGGTTTTAAGCAACCGGGTCCTCGAGGACGGTGTGCTCCTTTGTGTTCCGGGCTGAGGGTTTGAGACCCTGGTTAATAAAAGAAAAGGAAATTGTTAGGGTAGTATTGGAGGATTGGTTGAGGCGACGTGTGGCGGCATAAGCTTACCAAGATCAACGCAATCTCCAATCTCGAAGTGTCCACAGCTTCAAAGTCTAAGAATGGTGGGGTTCCCCTGGACTAATCCCTAATGTGGAATAGAAAAGGAATAAGACTTATTAACGAGAAAGAATGAAACCTTTTGTGATAACAAGTTTTGCAAAATTACACAATTTATTTGCTTTTCTCTTCTTCGTTACTTAGCATTCGCTAATTTTTATCCCCTGATTTATGGAAAACCCAAAGGTGTCGGTGAACCATCGCAAGGACTTTAAAAATCCATCCAGCTTACACACTAGACATTCAGCCAACCACGGTAGCTTTTCTTTTAAGACAGTTAGTAATATTTCTATATATTTCCTTCAAGCTGATGTACATGTAAAGGGTTATAGAGGGACAATGGATTATGTAAACTTTATTTTGTGAATGGCAAAGTGTTGAAATACTTCATTCTGAGTATTTTTATTTGCAGTATATTTCTGAATGTTAGTTGTGATTGCTGAATAAATTATTGCTGAGTACCCAGATCCGGATATGGGAGGATCCGACGGCCCGAGATTCGGGGTCGCGATAAAAGACCATGTGGGATATATTGGCCGCTACCTATGGACAAGCGAAAAATGAAACAAGATACTCCAACTTCAGTTCGACATTTTCTTGACCAAGCAAAATGGTCGACCTCTACATGCATATTTTTCACATTTGAGAGGCATGTTTGAGCGACTCCACAGCTTCATGCCTATCATTACCAGTGTGGAACAACAGTAGGCGTATCGGAATGCCACTATGACTGGAGTTTTTCTGTCCTCTCTTGACTCGGAGTACGATGCCGCTCGTACTCAACTACTGACTGGAGACACCATACCACCAATGGAGGAGGTATACAAGCGGCTAAGCAGGATTACTATCACACCTACATCCACGCCACAGCCGACTTCCTCGGCTATGGCTGCTTCTCGTGGCCGAGGCAGTATGTCCCAGTTCCGTGGCTGTGGACCTCGTGGTAGAGGTGGAGGCCGTCAGCGTGGTCCATGTTCTTATTGTCGTCGTCCTGGCCACTCAGAGGAGACATGCTTTCACAAGCATGGCTTTCTGGCGTCAGCATGTGTTGCTGAGCAGACTGACTCTTCACCTGTACCCACTACTGATGCACGTTTTGATGATCTTGTCTCGAGACTTCGAGAAATGGTGACCACTCCTGTGACTCAGACTGCAGGACCATCAGATGCAGCGGCCACCGCCAGAGCACTACCTAGTTCATCAGGTATTTCATATGTGCTTAGCAATACCAGTAGCAACAGTTCCGATGTGACAGATTGGATTATGGATTCTGGAGCATCTCATCACATGTGTGGAGACCGGACACAGTTTTCTTCATACATGACTATTCCTCCAGGGCGTTTTGTAATCATAGCCAATGGAGTTCAGCTACCCATTGTTGGTCAGGGGGAGATTGTTTTAGCCCCTTCTATACGCCTTCAGAATGTTTTACATGCTCCAGACTTTCAAATGAATCTTTTGTCTATTAGTCAGATTACAAAAGATTTACACTGCCGTGCCATTTTTGACCCATCTTCTCTTATGTTTCAGGACATACTGACTGGCAGGATGATTATTCATGACCCTGAGCAGAGAGGATTATACAAACTTACTGTTCAATCATGTGCTGGGGTGGCCTCTATTCCCTCTGGATCTGCTTCGCCTTTTCTGTGGCATCTTCGCTTTGGCTACCTTCCTCTCCAAAAGATGATACGTGTTCTCTCGCAACTATCTACTCGTACTACTCTGGACTGTGAAGCTTGTCAGCTTGGGAAACACCATCGCTCCTCTTTTCCTAGTTGTCCAAGTCATAGTAGTAGTCGGCCCTTTGAGTTGTTTCATTTTGACATTTGGGGTCCAAGTCGTGTTCCTAATCATCAGGGGCATAGATTTTATATGGTTGCTGTTGATGATTATTCTAGACTTTCTTGGGTTTTCTTGCTTAAACATAAATCTGAAGCAGGTGCTAGAATTAAGACTTTTCTTATTGAGATCATTAACATTTTTCTGCTAAAGTTAAATAAATTCGCACCGACAATGCTTTGGAATTTTCTACTCTTCATTTGGCAGAATTTCTCCAGTCTATGGGTATAGTTCATCAGACTTCCTGCACTTATACATCACAGCAAAATAGGGTTGCAGAACGCAAACATCGTCACCTCTTAGACATCACGAGGACCTTGTTGATTCACAGTGGTGCACCTCATTCTTTCTGGGGGGATGCCGTCCTAACCGCCTGTTATTTGGTAAAATGCATGCCATCCACTATTCTTAGAGAGAAGAGTCCCTTCTCGATTGCGTTTCCCGAAAAGGAACTCTTCACACTTACACCTCGTGTTTTTGGATCAGTAGCCTTTGTCCATGACTTTACTTCTGGTCGTGACAAGCTCTCACCTAGAGCTGTCAAATGTGTCTTTGGTTGTTATTCTCGTACCCAAAAAGGGTATAGATGTTTTGATCCTGTTGGGAGAAAATACTATGTCAGTGCTGATGTTACTTTTTTCGAATCTATTATGTATTTCTCTCCTACAGGTGACACGCTGTCTACTACTGAATCCAGAGTAGATGTTGTGGTTCCTCCTCCATCTGCTCCTTGTGATGTCCCGAGGTCTTCACCACCTATACCACCACCACCGCCGCCACCACCACCTCCACCTCCTCACAAAGAGTCTACATTCTTACCCCATGCTTATACTCGCAGGTCTTCTACTCGCCCCTCTGCTCATGCGCCTACCACATCATCCACCATGCCTCAGTATGTCAGGAACATATTATTTCTACTAATGGCACTGGAGATTTTATTGATGAAAAGGAAGAGTCAATTTCAGAGGATGGTGAGGCTGATGACCTGGAGATACCGATTGCTCTAAGGAAACCTCGTTGTCAATGTGCTACTTACCCACTGGTTGCACATGTTTCCTTGGATCATCTGTCAGAGGACTACAAGAAGTTTATAGTGGGACTTTCTGCTGTTACTATCCCACAAACGTATCAGGAGGCGTTCCAGGACAGTAGGTGGTGCCTTGCTATAGAAGAAGAGATGGCGGCTCTGCGATCACGTGGCACATTAAGCATTGTTTCACCTCCACCATGAGCATCTATTGTGAGCTGCAAATGGATATTCACGGACAAGCAAAGGGACGATGGCAGTATCGATCGATTCAAAGCAAGGCTTGTGGCTCGAGGGTTCACCCAAACCTATGGGGTGGATTATCAGGACACTTCTCTCCAGTAGCAAGACATTCTACACTGCGCATTCTCCTATCTGTTGCCGTTTACAGAGATTGGCCTCTTTATCAACTTGATGTCAAGAATGCCTTTCTTTATGAGGATCTCCAGGAGGAAGTATATATGCAACAACCACCAGGATTCGCTACTGAGGGGAAGTCTCAGAAGGTGTGCCGTCTTCACAAGGCGATTTATGGCATGAAGCAGAGTCCGAGAGCTTGGTATCAAAAGCTATCGGAGTTGATAGAGCAAAAAGGGTTTGTGCGGTCTACTGCGGACCACTCACTGTTTGTACAGAGGACACCTAGAGGTACCATGGCTATTCTTGTTTATGTGGATGATATTGTCATGATAGGAGATGATGAGCAGGATATTCTTACCGCCAAGGAGTTCCTTAGTCAGCAGTTTGTGACTAAGGACCTTGGAAATCTTCGCTACTTTCTTGGATTAGAATTCGCCATAAATCAACGTGGACTCGTGGTGAATCAAAGGAAATTTGTTATGAACCTCCTATCTGAGACAGGCATGACAGGGTGCAAACCTGCTTCTACTCCTATAGATGCAAGCATGAGATTGTATGATGAGGACACCGAAGAAAATGACAGGAGGAGATATAGAGAGCTTGTTGGGAAGCTCCTATACGCCACTATTACCATGCCGGATATTGCTTTTGCAGTTAGCAAAGTCAGTCAGTTCATGGAGCAACCCAGGAAGGTACGTATGGATGCCGTTCACATGATCTTGAGGTATTTGAAGACGTCACCTGGCTCTGGCCTTATGTTCAATAGGGATGCATCACTTGAGGTGACAGGATGTGCAGATGCAGACTATGTTGGTTGTCCCAGGGACAGAAAGTTGACTTCTGGTTTTGCTATCTTTGTAGGCAGTTCAATTGTTTTATGGAAAAGCAAGAAGCAGACTGTAGTGGCCAGATCTAGCGCTGAGTCTGAATACAGGGCTATGGCACAAGGGTGTACAGAAATGATGTGGGTCAGATCAGTATTGACCGACCTTACTGTTGAGGTTTCTCTTCCTATGAAGCTTTTATGTGATAATCAAGCAGCTCTATTTATAGCCAATAACCCTGTTTTTCATGCACGAACAAAGCATATCGAGGTGGATTGTCACTACACTAGAGACATCATCCAGAAAGGCCTTATATCCACCTCTCATGTTTCCACAGGAGATCAGACTGCAGATATCTTCACAAAGGCACTGGCCAGAGGTTCATTTCAGAGATGTTGTTCCAAGCTGAGCATGATTGATATTTATGCTCCAGCTTGAGGGGGAGTGTTGGGATGTTTATTTATCACCGTACTATATTTACAGTTTATGTTTTCATTGGGTATCACTTTTGTAATTAGCCCTTGGCTCCTCTCCTATATAAGAGAGCCCTGGGATCTCTTTTCTCATGTGAATAAATTTTATCCCAACACTAACCGTTACAGGTAGTTGTTTTTTCCAATCTTTTTGTAGGGGTATCTTAGCTTCGCGTGTAACCCTTTACACTATTAAAGAGAATCCGTTCTGATGCATTTTGTAACATCCGTAATCCTAGACCCAGAGACCATTATTGAAGAAAACCGATCCTTACAACTTGTTTGATTCGGACCTCCATCAATAATGAAAGAAAATACTTAAGCTCAAATTGTTAAGTAATAATCCTCACTCTTATAACCCACTCTACACTGTGTGAGCATAATATGTGAAACTATTTTAGTGTGTTAGAAGTAATATCTCGAGTAGCTGTAATTAAAATGAGTGTCAACTACGAGTTGTTGTTGAATTTATTGCAGTCCAGCCCCAACTTTAGGCTGCAGTTATTTGTCACTTTCATAGGGACACACTTGCAATTTCTCATGCAAGTTGTGCTCCCTTCCGATTATCCATTCCCCGTAGCAAACAGAGAGTGCGGAGAACCCATTCGCAACCCCATTCCAGGGAGAACGACGGCCCCCGACTTTTCCCACACATTCAAGCCGCAAGGGTTTTGGAAACCCTCTTCCTCCTGCACACGTGAGAGCAAGAGCTCGAGAGTGAAGGAGTGAACAACAACAGCCTGGTTCAAGAGGAGCAACGGTTAGGACTGCGGAGTTGGGCTTGGGAGCAACGTTTCGGGCAAGCTTGAGTGGGAGCAGCAGTTGGAGGTCGTTGTGGACGACTGAAGGAAGCTAAGCATTGCATTTTGGGTCTCCATCTGGGAGCCCACAGGGAAGCCACTACATTCTTCTTGTTTTGACCACATCTTTGGTATTTTGGATACTTAATGATAGTTAGAAACTTGTACAAGAACTATTAGATTGTGCTTGTGGCTTGTATCTCGATTTTGTTGGGCAACAAAATCGAAAGAACATTCGCTCCATTTGACCTAGAGGAATCGTTGCCGGTCTTGCCCCGTGGTTTTTTCCTTGCTCACATCGAGTAAGGGTTTCCACGTAAAAATCTTTATCTTGTGTGGTTGCTTATGCGATTGCTTGTCATTGTCGCCATTTGGTTCCTGAGTGGGGAACCCATATTTGTTGTTGTGCCATCTTTATTGCAGGACAAAATTTAGGGGATACTCCTTCCTTATTGTGTGTCATCCCCAACAAGTAGTATCAGAGCTCAGGTTGAGCAAAATGGGCAAAGATGATGAGTGTACAATGATTAAGCTCACAAGCAGTAATTCATAGATTTGGAAAGCCAAGATGGAAGACATCTTGTATTGCAAGGACTTCCACGATCTGGTGGAGGGAGAGAGCGTCAAGCCGGAGAACATGTCCGCAAGTGAATGGAAAAAGTAGAACCGAAAGGTCATTGGGACCATTCGGAAGTGGCGTGACATGTCAGTTTTTCATTATGTGGCTGAGGAGACGAATGCGAAGGAGTTATGGGACAAGTTGTCCGAACTCTATGATCAGAAGACCGCAACTAACAAGGTTTTCTTGATTAGAAAGCTTGTGAACTTGAAATACAAGGATGGGACTAAAGTGGCAGAGCACTTAAATGATTTCCAAAGCATCATCAACCAGTTGACTTCCATGGGATTGGTACTTGATGACGAGTTGCAGGCACTTCTCTTGTTGGGTTCATTGCCAGAAAGTTGGGAGACTCTAGTAGTCATTGTGAGCAACTCTGCGAAGGATAGAAAGTTGACCACGGCCATGGTCAAGTGTAGCCTCCTGAATGAGGAGATCAGACGTCGCTCATCAGGAGAGACATCCTCCTCTTCACATGTATATGCAGTTGAGGATCAATGCTTACATGCAGGGAGTGATTTGGAGTGGGCAGTTGACACGACCGCCTCCTATCATGTAACTCCACACAGGGAGTTCTTCACCACCTACACTAGGGGTGATTATGGACGAGTCTTGATGGATACCGAAAGTTACTCTAAGATCGTGGGCATGGCCACCATCTCGATTCAAACTGATGTTGGGTGCTCAATGACTCTGCAGAATGTGAGACATGTTCCTGATGTACGTCTTAGCCTTATATCTGGTTCACAACTAGATAGTGAAGGCTATCATCTGAAGTTCAGCGACACCAAGTGCAAGATAAGCAAGGGTTCTCTCATCATGGCTAGAGGCAGTTTGTGTCACATACTCTATATAACTAGAGTGAAGGTCATGGATGGCAGTTTGCATGCCAGCGAGGCAGGCACTTCAGATTTGTGACACCGTCGGCTTGGCCACATGAGCCAGAAGGGCTTGCAGCTTCTGAGCAAGAGAGAGTTGATCCCCTACCATAATGACATCACATTGTCTCCGTGTGATGCATGTGAGGTTAGGAAGAGCAAGAATGCGCTGTACAGAGTCAGATCTAAAGTGAAGGGAGACATTCTACAGCTGGTTCACTCAGATGTTTGTGGTCCCATGGACACAGCTTCTGTGGGAGACAATATGCATTTTTCACCTTCATTGATGATGCATTTAGGAATGTGTTGGTGTAAGTGCTGAGATCGAATGATCAGGTATTTGATTGCTTCAAAAAATTCCATGTCATGGTTGAGCGTAAAATAGGAAAATGTTGAAATGTTTACGTACGGACAATGGGGGAGAGTACACCTCCCTCAGCTTTCAGAACTATTGTGCAGAGCATGGTATTATGCATGAGAGGACAGAGCCAGACAGACCCCAACACAATGGTATTGCTGAGAGGATGAATAAGATCATTGTTGAGAGAGTTCGATGTATATTGAAGACAACGAAGTTGCCCAAGACTTTTTGGACTGAAGCGGTTCGCACTGCATGTTACTTGATAAACCGATCTCCATCGGTTCCTTTGGGTTTTCAGATTCCAGAGTGTGTTTGGACAGGGAAGGACCCCTCATATTCTCATTTGAGGGTGTTTAGATGCAAGGCTTACGCATTGGTACCAAATGAGCAGAAGAAGAAGTTGGATGCCAAGGCAGTGCTTTGTATCTTTCTTGGCTATGGAGATCAGGAGTTTGGATGCTGTCTTTGAGATCCAAGGAAGAAAACCGTCACCAAGCACAAGGATGTGATCTTCTATGAGAATCAGACATTGGCTGAGGACAACACTGAGAGTGGTGATGCAGATGAGATTTTCATGGATGATGACAGTGATGAGGATACGAAACCCTATCCAGTACAGGGTACAGGTGGAGAGGGTGGGCAGCTAGAGTAGCACGAGCCAGACGCTGACCCCATTGATGTAGGTCCATGGGACCTAGGGCAGGGGGAGCAGCCTCATCAACATGCAGACGTAATAGAGCCTCAGGTCAAGAGATCTGAGAGGGCACGCCAGCCATCATCCCGTTACCCCACTTCCAGGTATGTGATGCTTACAGATGCAGGTGAGCCGTACACCTTTGAGGAGGCATGAGAGCATAAGGACAAGGGTCATTGACGCAATGCAATGAATGAAGAGATGTTATCTCTTTAGAAAAACTGCACTTATGATCTGGTTGAGCTCCTCAAAGGCAAGGGAGCCTTGAAGAACAAATGGGTGTACAAGCTAAAGTCTAATGATAGTGGAAAGCAGGTCAAGTATAAGGTCAGATTGGTGGTGGAAGGTTCAGTCAGAAAGAAGGAGTGGACTATGATGAGATCTTCTCTTCAGTGGTGAAGATGAACTTAGTGAGAATGGTGCTAGGACTTGTTGCTAGCATGGACTTTGAGCTGGAGCAGATGGATGTGAAGACGTTTCGTCATGATGATTTAAAAGAAGAGATATACATGGAGCAGCTGCAGGGATTTCAAGAGAAAGGGAAAGAGCACATGGTTTGTAGGTTGAGGAAGAGTCTCTATGGCTTGAAGCAAGCCCCGAGACAATGGTACTTGAAGTTTGATGCTTTCATGGTAAAGCAAGGCTTCAAGAGGACTGCAGCCGCTCCATGTGTATATGTTTATAGTCTTACCAATGACAGGTTCGTCATTCTTTTGATCCATGTGGATGATATGTTGATTGTAGGTCATGATTCCAACTTGATTGCGAAGCTCAAGAGAGAACTCTCCAAGGAGTTTGAGATGAAAGATTTGGACAAGATAAGTCATATCCTTGGGATGCAGATTACAAGGGACAGGAAGAAGCGCATGTTGTGGTTGTCACAAGAAAGCTATGTTGAACGCGTGTTGGAGCGGTTCAACATGAAGAATACAAAGCCTATCAGCACACCCTTAGCCTCTCATTTCAAGCTAACCAAGGAGTCATATCCTTCTACTTCTGAGGAGAAAGCAGAGATGACCAAGATCCCATACCAGTCCACAGTTGGGAGCCTCATGTATGACATGGTTTGCACTAGACCTAGCATAGCCCATGCAGTGGGCGTGGTGAGCAAATTCATGTCAGATCCGGGGAAGGATCATTGGGAGGCAGTGAAATGGATCTTGAGATATTTGAGAGGGACCTCAAGTATGTGTCTTGTGTTTGGGAGGTCGGATCCCAACCTTTGTGGCTACACTGATGCAGATATGACAGGAGACATGAAACATAGAAAGTCTACCTCAGGATACATTTTCACATTTGCAGGGGGGAGCCATATCATGGAAATCCAAGCTACAGAAGTGTATTGCTCTCTCGACTACCGAGGCAGAATACATAACAACAACAGAGGTTGGGAAAGAAGTGTTGTGGCTACAACGCTTTCTTGGTGAGTTTAGAGTACGATGCACCATTCTCATACAAAACACATTGATGTGAGATACCATTGGCTGAGGGATGTAATTGATCAGAAGCAGCTCATGCTGAAGAAGATTCACACTGATGAGAACCCATCAGATATGTTGATCAAGGCAGTCACTCGTGATAAGCTTCAGCTCTGTAGAGAGCTGAGCGGTATCACTCCTTCTTGATCTCCATCACTGGACCACACCTCCCCGTTGGGGCTGGAGGGAGAGGTTGTTGGGTTTATTGCAGTTCAGCCCCAACTTTGGACCGCAACTATTTATCACTTTTACAGGGACACACTTGCAATTTCTCATGCAAGTTGTGCCCCCTTTCGGCTATCCATTCCCTGCAGCAAACAGAGAGTGCCGAGAACCCATTCGCATCCCCATTCCAGGGAGAACGACGGCCCCTGACTTTTCCCACACATTCCAGTCGCAAGGGTTTTGGAAACCCTCTTCGTCCTCCACACGTGAGAGCAAGAGGTCGAGCGCGAAGGAGTGAGCAACAACAGCCAGGTTCAAGAGGAGCAACGGTTAGGACTGCGGAGTTGGGCTTGGGAGCAGCGTTTTGGGCGAGCTCGAGTGGGAGCATCAGTTGGTGGTCGTTGTGGACGACCTTAAGGAAGCCAAGCATCGCATTTTGGGTCTCCATCCAGGAGCCCACAGGGAAGCCACTACATTCTTCTTGTTTTGAGCACATCTTTGGTATTTGGGATACCTAGTGATAGTTAGAAACTTGTACAAGAACTATCGGATTGTGTTTATGGCTTGTATCTCGGTTTTGTTGGGCAACAAAACCGAAAGAACATTTGCTCCATTTGACCATAGTGGAATCGTTGCCGGTCTTGCCCCGTGGTTTTTCCCTTGCTCACATCGAGTAAGGGTTTCCACGTAAAAATCTTTGTCTTGTATGGTTGCTTATGTGATTGCTTGTCATTGTTGCCATTTGGTTCCCGAGCGGGGAACCCATATTTGTTGTTGTGTCATCTTTACTGCAGGACAGAATTTAGAGGATACCCCTTCCGCATTGTGCGTCATCCCCAACAGTTGTAACATAAAATCATATGTTACAGCTCATAGTTCAAATGATCTCTTCCAATTTTCTTTTGAAGTGAAACATTCAATTCTCACATCAACGAAATGATTCTATACTATAGTGACAACTATTTTGTACAGTTATTTATATTTACTGGAACCAGTATTCTTTATTGCAAACAAATATTTTGCATATAACAAGGATCATTTGTTTCTTTTCTTCTTAACATGCACCGTAATCATTGCTAGTTTAGCGAATTATCTTTTCAAAAACAATTCATCAACAGCTTTGCAACAAATTATATTCTTTGTTATAACACATAAATTAATGGAAAAGTTCTTAGTACCTGAACAGACGCTTATCCCTGCGTCACGGGCGAACTGGATGGTCTGTAATCTCTCATCGTAGCTCCGTGTGGTGATTATATTAGGATAGTATTCTCTCGATGTGTCCAGATTGTGATTGTATGCCGTGAGCCCTGCCTTTTTCAGCTCCTCAGCCTGCTGCTTCTCGATCATCCCTAAGGTGCAGCATACCTCCATGCCCATACTCCTGCACCACAAATAAATTAATCTCAAATGATCTGATGGTTGAACAATGAGACAGATGGAACTTAAAGACCTTATCTCCTTCACGTAGTCGAGTATGTGATTGAAGCTCGCCTTCCTACCCAACGTGTCTCTCCATGCAGCGCCCATGCAGAAACGAGTACTGCCAGCTTCCTTGGCCTGCGTGGAGAAGTTAATGAGAAATTACAGTCATTATTTAACACCTGTCAAAGCGAAAATGGGGTTATTAATTACCTTCTTTGCTGCCTCCAGAACGACGTCCTTCTGCAGCATCTTTTGGCCTTTCAAGCCGGTGTCATATCTTGATGATTGGGGGCAATACGAGCAGTCCTCACTGCAGCCACCAGTTTTTATTGAGAGAAGGGTGCATTGCTGAACCTCTCCAAGCTTGTGAGTATGCCTGTGGACTTGAGCCTGCACAAGTAAACAGCTTGTTAAGTGACATGTGTATATAAATACATTCATCTTTTCGAGGAAAGAGACCTTTCAGCGAATAAAACAAGTGTTGCTAATGCTGATGCATTTGCAGACACTCTGGTTAAGATCAGTTTTCTTGGGCTAGCACTCTTTGCTTCTTATTTTTCCTATGTTCAAGTTGCAGAAGAAGATGAGTATGGTTGTAAAGCAAAAAAGATCATGAGCGTAGATTGTGGAAACACTGCTCTGAAAAAAGTATATGATTTTTTATGTTGTTGCATAATTTAGGAAGGCACTTATGCCCATAGTTAATGGCTAACTTGTCGCTTACTATTATCTAAAATGGAAAGTTTAAATGGCCTTATTTTAGTGGGAACAGATCCTCTGCTGGTAGGGCAGCCACTCGATGAGGATCAGGTGACCCTCACGGGCGCTCGGCTGTGATTGATGTGCATCCCGATCGTCATCGAGTGACTCCCCTGCATTATAGCATCTGCTGTGAGAACAGGGGATCTGCTCTCTATGTTAGTGGAGGTCTTGGAGGGAAAAAAAGCGCTCCAGAAAACTAAAATTGCAACTAGTACTACTTATCCATTAAATTTGAATGATAGCAAAATACAAAGATTGTTTAGTCTTGTCACCGACTTTCCCTAAAGCCTTACGATGATGCTTTCTACTACTTTCAAACTTTCTCAGCTCATGGAATTTGTTATATTCTATTATTTTAAATGATTTATGTTTGCATATCAAAGGTTTGGATCAGGAATATTTATATACCTATGGAATTTGTTATATTCTATTATTTTAAATGATTTATGTTTGCATATCAAAGGTTTGGATCAGGAATATTTATATACCTGTGACATTTGTCGATTTGTCCTATCATTTCTAAAAAAACTAAATAATATGAAGACCTAGGCTTGGCCTCCATGATACAAACTACAAATCTTATTTATGCGAGTATACAAGGACAATTAATAGTAATTCTAGTTTGAACTTTATGAGAGCTTATTCTTACATCTCTTCAAATCCAGTGAGCTTCCGAACATGCAGTACAGAAGTTCAACAATCTTCTTATAAGGTTTTCTAATATGATTAACTAATGTTAATCATGATTAATTATCCTTGAATATTATTATCCTAATAACTATGATCGTTCTCTCTAATATGGCTAGTAGCCTTAATCATTAACATCCTAACAATGGTTTAATCACTTGTAGTTAATAGCATATCAGGGTTAATGGTGTTCTTAGTGAAATATTAGGCTTTTATTGCATTGGATTTTGAAGAATCTATATATAGTTATTTTCCTTTATTTTGGCCCATGTATTCAAAGAAGGTGCCCTTTTTATACATGATCGCAACATTTTCCAACCGACATAAAATTAATTTCATTGGAAAGTTATCTCCATGGCATTTCTTTATATATACACACCACATTTGCATATTATGTAGTATGACTTACATATGAGGTTTTTAGCTTCTTTAAGTATATATTGAAGTGGTTACTCAAATCTTGTTTTGATCCCATTTTAGACTATCAAGTCTATTTAACATGAAACAATATTCAATCGATTCATCTTGAAGAACCATATCCAATACCTATATGCTAATCATGATCTGAGTAGGTCGAAGTTCAAGATTTTACACGTTCCTTAGGTATGTCAATTTTCCTGAAAATTATTGCCTTGTCTAAATATACTACAACAAAATGGATCTATAGTGATATTTATTTTAAATCTATGACTAAACTGTTTATTGTTAAATATATAGTGGCTAATATTATCAGTTGCTAAATGATTTTTATATTATAAATTAGCGGCAAAAGTCATAACCATTTTTATATCATTAATGTAGAGATATTATTATGTTTATGTAATGTTTCTACAGTTTATTTTTATTTCTTCTATCTTATATAATTTATCCTTGGGTTCTCCTCTATATAAGAAAGCTCTAGGATTCCGTGGAATAATGATTTTGTTCTTTTTCCCAACATGATATCAGAGCGGCGGTCCTAGACCAGAGCTTTTGCACCCGAGAACCCTAACCCTCCACCCGCCCCCTCTCCTTCTGTCATTGCCGACGCCGCCAGCGGCCGCACATCGCCACTACCAGCAGTCACCTGTCGCCCCTTGCGGTGTCGTTGCTCCTCGCAACAACCTCTTGCCACTGTCTGTCGTTTCCCACGGTTTCGATCGCCGACCTTTCGCTCTCTATCTAGCGGGTGCATTTTGCATCGAAGGTTGTTGATGGGACTGGTTGCATCCTAAGTCTACATATGTAACCACTCCCCCCCATCCCACCATGTATGTGTAGACGGATCATATTTTGGTCTAGAAACCCCAGTTTTTTTAAGCCAGCAGTATGTCAGAAAACAAAGTTGACGTCCCCGCCACATGCCTTTCCGAAGTCCAGCACTGATAGTCAAGATGGACGGGGCAAATTATGAACTACGGATCATGCAGTTCATGAGCCTCAAGCAGACTACCGGTAAGAAGCATATTCTTACCAAGGAGGATCCGACTGAGAAAACTGAGGGGAATGCCTCATGGGAGGTAGACAATGCCTATGCACATATTTGATTATCTGGTACATTGATGATAGAGATTGCCAATGATGTTTTACATAAGGTCACTGCCAAGGCGATGTGGGACATTCTTGCAGCCACCTATTCCCAAACAAGGAATGAGACGAAAATCATGCAACTACAGCATGACATCTTCACAGTCAAAAAGAATGGATGCCCTCTTCATTCTCTGTACACATCTCTTCGTGGCATGTTCAAGAAGCTCTACAGTTTTATGCCTCTACATGCTACCTTGAGCAACATAAGCATATATGAATGCCACCATGGTTGGCGTATTTCTCGCAGCACTTGTTCCCGAGTATGATGCTACTCGATCTCAGATACTTGCGGATACTACTATTCCCCCATGGAGGAGGCTGACTGTAGACTCAACAGGATAATTTTCACATCGCTTGTACCTAGCCAGACCTCTTTTGCGACGGCTGCCTCCCATAGTCGGGGAGGCTCTTTTGAGTTCCGTGGTCTTGGATCTCGTGGTAGAGGAGGTTGTATTCGTCAGCCATGCATATATTGCCACCGTATAGGACACTCGAAGGATACATGCTACTCCAAGCATGGCTTTCCCGCATTCGCCCATGTAACTGAGCAGACAGAGACCCACGCTGCTCCCGCATCTGATGAGAGGTTTTATGACTTTATGGCTCGACTATGAGAGATTATGCCTCCTGCTGGTTCTCATGCTTCCCCATCTGCTTCTGGAGGTCATTCAGATGTTACAGCCTCTGCTTCTGCCAGTTTCTTAGGCAACATCTACGCTCTTACCAGTTGTCACGGAACCGATATTATATAATGGATTATGGATTTTGAGGCCTCCCATTACATGCGTGGTGACATGAGTCAATTTGAGGAATACATACAGGTTCCCCTAACAGATCCGTTATCATAGCTGACGTGACTCATTCTCCAGTTGCAGGACATAAGAAATCAGTTTGTCGCCTTCAATGCGTCTACAAAATGTGTTGCATGCTCCTGATTGTCCCATGAATTTATTGTCTATTAGTCATATTACAAAATATTTACATTGTTGTGCTATTTTTGACCCATCCTCCCTTGTATTTTAGGACATTCTTACATGTAGGGTGATTGGTTGTGGTCGTGAGCAGGGCAGCCTCTATCAACTAGTTCGTACTCCTTATGATGGTCTATCTTCTCATCTTACAAGATCAGTGTGGCATCTGCGCTTTGGTCACCTTCCCCTTCAGAAGGTTTGTCACGTTCTTCCTCAGATCTCACTGTTTTCATCCTTTCAGTGTGAGGTGTGTCAGTTAGGAAAGCATCACCGGTATGCTTTTCCTAGTCATTAGGGTCGGAGTAGTTGTTTTTTTTAATCGGTTCATGTTGACATTTGGGGTCAGAGTCGTATTCCTGATCATCAGGGACACATTTTATCTAGTCGTTGTAGAT
Source organism: Ottelia alismoides (assembly GCA_037367405.1). NCBI lineage: Eukaryota > Viridiplantae > Streptophyta > Magnoliopsida > Alismatales > Hydrocharitaceae > Ottelia > Ottelia alismoides. The sequence goes on from JAZKJV010010112.1 coordinate 321,883, forward strand.
GATTTCTCTCGTTTGTCCTAGGTTTTCTTATTAAAGAATAAATCTGAGGGTGGGAATGTGATCAAAACTTTTATTAATGAAGTAAAGCATAGTTTCTCCTCTAAGGTCAAATTTGTGCGAACTGACAATGCATTGGAATTGTGCACTCTTACCCTCTCACAATTCTTCTCATCTTGTGGTATTGTTTATCAAATGTCATGCGCTTACACATATCAACAAAATAGTGCCACATAATGCAAGCATTGCCATTTACTTGATGTTACTCGAACCCTTCTCATTCAAAGTTGTGTTCCACATTCGTTCTGGGGTAATATAGTTCTCACTGCTTGTTATCTTATGGACTGCATGCCCTCGTCTGTACTGGGTGAGAAAAATCCTTTTTTTCTTGCCTTTCCTAAGAAGGATTTGTTCTCACTCACTCGTGTTATTTGAATCAGTTGCCTTTGTACATCAGTTGGCTCCTGGTCTTGAAAAGGTCTCTCCTAGAGCTGCCAAGTGTGTTTTTGTTAGGTACTCCAGGACACATAAGGGATACAGATGCTATGATCCATTGCAAGAAGTACTATGTTAGTGCTGATGTCCCATTTTTTGAGTCGGTGATGTATTTTCCCCCTACAGGAGATATAATGGCTTCATCTGATTCAGATGATGAGGTCTACATGCTACCTCCCCCTACAGGCGCATCACCATTGCTAGGGGGCACCGCCTCCTCTACCACCACTACCATCTCCACCACATCCACCACCTCCTAATATACTACCACCCCCCACTACCCTTGTCCCACCTTTACCATGCTACTATACTCATCAGCCGACTTCTGATCATAGTCTTGGCATGTCATCCAGTGCGCCTCAGGTTTGTTCTGAATACATTATTTCTACTGATGGGTCTGGCGATGTGTCTGAGCAGGCACCTTTGCCGGATGATGGCATACAAATTGAGGAGAGCACCACTGACCTGGATGTCCCTATTGCACTTTGGAAGCAGAAGCGTACGCGCGCATCATATACTCTCGATTCCCATGTTTCTTTTGACCGTTTGGTAGGGAATTTCAGGCGGTTTTGTAGTTGGTCTATCTGCAGTGGAGATTCCACGGATTTACCATGAGTTCTTGAGAGATAGTCGGTGGCGTCTTGCTATGGAAGAAGAGATGGTCGCGCTTCAGTTGTGTGGCACCTGGAGCTTGGTTCCCGCTCCTTCTAGAGCATCTATCGTCAGTTTCAAGTGGGTATTCACTGTCAAACACCACATAGGTGGGAGTCTTGATCGTTACAAGGCTAGATTAGTTGCACGTGGGTTCACTCAGACATACGGGGTAGACTATCTGGACACATTCTCACTAGTTGCTCGCCACTCCCTACTCGAGTTCTCCTTGCTATATATGTGTACAGGATTAGCCTTTATTCCAACTTAATGTGAACAATGCTTTTCTATATGGAGACCTTCAAGAAGAAGTCTACATGTAGCAACCTTCAGGATTTGCTTGTGAGGGGGAGTGTCAGTAGGTTTGTAGACTTCACAATGCAATCTATGGCCTTAAGCAGAGTCCAAGGGACTAGTTTCAAAAGCTCTCGGATCTGATTGAGAAGTAGAGATTCAAGAAATCCAATGCATATCATTCGTTGTTTATTCAGAGGACCCACAGAGGTACAGTCGTTGTTATGGTCTATGTTGATGATATCCTTGTTACAAGAGATGATGTGTAGGGGATCAAAAAGGCAAAAGAATTTCTCGGTCAACAGTTTGGCACCAAGGATCTTGGCACTCTACGATACTTTCTTATGTTAGAGTTTACGAGAAATAAATAGGTCCTCGTGATGATCCAAAGAAAATATGTTACAGACATGATAGTTGAGACATGCATGATTGGGTGTCGACCTGCCACTACTCCTATGGATCCGATCATGAGGTTGTACGATGATTATACAGAGGTAGACGGAAGAAGACACAGAGAATTTGTGGAAAGCTACTTTATGTCACCACCACTGGGCCAGACATTTCTTTTGCAGTTAGTCGGGTCAATCAGTTTATGGAGCAACCCAGACAGATACATATGGATGCAGTTCTTATGATCTTGAGGTACTTGAAGTCATCCCTAGAAGCAAAAATATTGTTCATACAAGGGACATCCCTCACTATCACAACTTGTGCAGATGCGGACTACGTAGGATGTCTTAAGGACATGAAGTCTACCCCAGGCTTTATTGTATTGTTGGTGGCTCTTTGGTATCCTAGAAGAGTAAGAAACAGATCGTGGTTGCCAGGTCTAGCAATGAATCAGAATATAGACCTATGGCACAAGGGAGCACAAAGATGATGTGGGTCCGAGCTGTTTTAGCTGACTTATATATTGATGTGCCACTTCCTATGCAACTGCAGTATGATAGTCAGGCAGCATTATTCATTGCAAATAATCTTGCTTTTCATGAGAGAACTAAACATATTGAAGTGGATTGTCACTATACACAGGACATGAATCAGATAGGCTTTATTTTATACTTCCCATGTAAGCTTAGGGGAACAATTTGCAGACATTTTCACCAAGGCCTTACTCAGAGGACCTTTCAGAAGTGTACGTCCAAGCTGAGCATAATTGACATCTATGCTCCATCTTGAGAGGGAGTGTAGAGATATTATTATGTTTATTTATTATTTCTACCTTTTACTTTTATTTCTTCTATCTTATGTAATTTACCCTTGGGCTCTCCTCTATATAAGAGAGCTCTAGGGTTTCGTGGAATAAAGACTTGGTTCTTTTTCCCAACAATTAACAATGATGTATATAGCAACACTTATTTGTTATTATCTCTATTCCTCATCTCTTCTTTCCTCCTCCTCCTCCTCAAGTTCTTCATCACAACCTCCTTCTATGTGCTAACTCTCCCAAGTATCTTCATTTTACTTCCATCTCCACCGTACTCAATCCCATCGGAGCTCGACTATTTTATCTGCTAGACTTTCTCTTCCACCATAAGTAGGGGAGGGCTTAGCATCAAGTGTTTCTTCCACTGGTCTCTCTTCAACCATTAAAGAAAGACTGAATACCAGATCCTGTCTCCAGAACCATTTAATCGGATTTCAGCTATCAAGGTACATCCTCCAAGTCCCATTATATCCATTTAAGGTGATTATCTGAACCATTGACATGATCCTCATCCTCCACCATCTGATCACGAGTAGCTCCGCTCATTGGGATTGTTAAAGCTTTATGATTTACCACCGTTAATCAGGTACCATCCCACGCTTGAGGAGTTACCACGTGGAGAATCCCTCTCTGCACGATCAAGCAATATCATTTGCATCTGAGCCATGGGATCCAGTCCACCATCATGTGACGAGTATCACATGCTTGGTTAAATTGCATTACGTCCTTACAACATAAAGGAATAACAACGGCGCCCCTACTTCTGAACTTTTTATAATGAGACACATATGTGCGATTAAAACTCCAAATTTGCCTTGAATTAGTAGTTAAGTTCTTTTTAATTCTAGCAATTAAAAAATACCCCCTATTACACTTTTGACATCTTTTAGACCACAATCCAATGGATTCAATTCCTCAAAAGCAAAGAGCATTAGAAATAAATGAATATAATAGTTTTATATATCAGATCAGAGAACCTTATTGAATCATATAAAAGAAAATTATTAAACCTAATTAAAATAGGTTTAGTATTTCAATTCTACTTCAACAGTAGAATTTTGAAGCTTGCATTCTCCTCTTTATTTTGCAATATGGTGAGTTTCATTGGATATAAATTAGATTAATGGTGATTTTCTTGAATGAAACCTACATTATATGTGTTAGAATTATTGTTAGTCATTTTAATTTATTTCATTTCGTAACCCCTCGAGGGTGCCATTGTAATCCTTCTCTTTTGCTCCTTAGGGTTTCACGCTATAGAAAAATCCTAAAGCTTATGGAATAAACAATTCATTCTCTCATCTTTCTCCAAATGGTATCAGAGCAATGATCTTGGACCGAGGTTCTGACCTAAGCCTCCCCTCCACCGCCACAAGTCCAACAGTCCTCTTTGCGTGAGCCATTCTCTCCAACTAGGCCCCCACACAAGGTCTCATACGACACCAGGAAGTCTGGGCAATGTCTCCTAGGGCTATTAGCCCATCTCCAGGCCACCAGGGGCCTCTTTAGCCCTTCGCCAAGTGGTATCAGACCACTGTCAGGGCTCCCCCCATGACTTCTCCAGCCCTCCACCAGGGCCTCTCCAACCCTCCGTCAGGTCTCCATCCCTCTGCTAGGGCACCTTCAGCCCTCTGCCAGGTCCTTTCCAGTCCAACAGGACCTCTGCCTTTGAGTCCAGACCTCCGCCAGCCTGCGTTTAGGGTTCCACAGGACATCCAGCCTTTGTTAAGGCTCCGCCAGGGCACCAATAACCCATCTGATTGGGTGCCTTCGCTACACTTGATGTGCAATTAGAAGTTTCACCTAACTCTCTCGATTATATCAATCTCTGATCACAATGACTATGTCTAACACTGGGACAAAAATCCTCTTTTTGACATCTACTATGATGATACAAGGTACCTCTATCAAACTTAAGGGCACTAACAATTATAACTATGATCTCGTTCGTTCAAAGTATTCATCGACGGTCAGAGGGAGATTTCCATCTTAACAAGAAACCCCCTAACGAAGATGCCAAGGATTTTAAATCCTCGCAGGCAGACAATTATCTGGTCATGAATTGGATAGCCAATAGAGTAAAACCACAAATCGCAACGAATCTCTTATTCAAGGAGACATCCAAGGTGATATGGGAAGAGTCGGCTGGCTGACATCTACATGCGGATTTGGTCCGGATCACATGGCGACTCTACGATGGTAGAGTACTATCGTCTTCTTACAGGATTGTACAAGGAACTTGCTATATTTCAGACGGCTTGTTGTATGAAACACGTGACATAGAAAGAGAGAGAGAAATGGCAAGTATACATGTTTCTGATGCATTCACGACACCAGAATGTGAAGGAACAATTTCTCACATCAGACACACTTCCGTTCATCAAAGTCATATCTGGACATCTGCAACAGATTGAGAATTCCAACATTCGTATGCAGCCTCTACAACCTGTGGAGAACACAACGTTTATGGCCTCATTAGGATGAGGAGGTAACTTCAGCTATAGGGATAAAAAGTGTTGGGTGAATTTGGGATGCCACCCCAGGCTCACTTGGTAACTGATTATGATAGCACAACAACAGAGGCACCTGCACAGGGCACTACTGGACAGTTTGTCCAACTTTCAGCCTCTGATTATTCACATCTGATGAAGATGTTACATTGTTCTAATGCTACATCCAGTGAGGCCACTCCTACTGCTCATCTAGCCATTCTCTCATGTACCAATACCAATACAACAACAATTAATGCTCCTACCTAGGTCATCAACTCTGGTGCAACCACTCATCTGACATGAGTAGGTAGTTTATTGGTCCCTTCTCATCCTTCTTCCACCATGAAGCTGGTTCGAGTGTCTAATGGGGCTCATTCTCCAGTTACCTCTGTTGGGACTATGGAGTTGAGTTTGCTGTCTGTTCATAAGCTATGTACTGAACTACATTGACGTGTGACTTTTTTGAGCTATTTTGTTATTTCTAGAACATCCAGACGATGCATATTTTTGGTAAGGGACATGAAAAGAATGGAATCTACTATCTTGGCATTCCTAAAGATTCTATATTTGATGGTGTTGTGTCGATCACTTGTGGCATCTCCGTCTTGGTCATTCGTCTACTAAAGCTCTCTCCAAGATGCTCTCGAACTTTCTCCACTAAAGGCATTTGAATGTAAGGCTTGTCAGTTCAGGAAACATCATAGGACGTCCTTTCCTATGAGAGTTGAGCATCGTTGTTTCGTTCCTTTTATGTTGGTTAACTATGACATCTGGGGACCCTGTCTGATCCGTGCTGTAAGTGGTCACAAGTATTTTTGTTGTTTTTGTGAATGATCATAGCAGATGTTCTTGGGTCTACCTAATAAAAGAGAGATCATAGACTAATAAAATTGTTAAATATTTCTTTCAAATCATTAAGACTACATTCTCTGATTGTATTCAGATTTTGAGGACTGATAGTGTGCTTGAATTCACTTAACAAGATTTGGTGTCCTTTTTTTATTGTCAGGGTACTATCAATCAAACATCATGTGCATATACCTCCCAGCAGAATGGAATTGCTGAGAGGAAACTTTGCCACCTTCTTGATATCTTCAGGTCTCTTCTTTTTTCACATGAAGTTTCCTAAAACATACTGGGGGGATGCCATTCTTAATGCAATCTGCCTTATAAACAAGGTACCTTCGTCTGTCCTACAGAGAACTACTCTTTTTTCACTAATTTACCATGATGAGACGCCTTTTCCCTTACCTCTATAGATTTTTGGGTGCACAACTTTTGTTCACAATTTTCATATTGCATATAAATCGTCTTCCCATGTAGTCAAATGTGTTTTTCTTGGGTACTCTCGGACCCAAAAAAGCTATAAATGCTATGACATTGTGAGGCATCGTTATTATGTCTCTGCTGATGTCACCTTTTTCGAACAGACTAGTCTCTTCACACAGTCCGTCGGTGACATACCCTTGGAGTTACCACCACCGTCTGTTGTCTACAAAAGAAAGAATGTCAGTGACAATGAATTTATTCCACTACCTATTCCTTTTTTTGCAGGAAGAAGTACATTCTTTGAATGTCCCTCCCACTGCTCGTTTGGATGCTCCGCCTGATCTCCTTATCGCTTTGTGGCGAATTAAGAGGCAATGTACTTTTCATCCTATCTCCTCTTTTACTTCCACTAACAGTCTTTCTAATGGTGACAGACAGTTTATAGATGCCATGATGACGATCATTATTCTGCATGATCATAATGTTGTAATGCAGAACCATGGTTGGAAGATGACCATAGACGAGGAGATGGATGCTCTTACATCCAGAGAGACATGGGATCTAGTGACTTTCCCATGGGGTTGAAACTGGTTGTATGTGTGTCTTCATGATCAAACAGTCTCATAATAAAACAATTGACACATTGAAAGCACGATCGCTAGCAAAGGGCTTCACTCAGATATATGGTGTGGATTACTATGAGACTTCCTCATCGGTGGCCGGATTGGGCTTTGTTCGCACTATCCTATTTGTTTCAATCAACAACAATTGGTCTATAATCCAACTTGATGTGAAGAATGCCTTCCTCTATGTTGATCTTGATGAAGAGGTTCATATAATGCAACCACCTGGGTACTCACTCGAGGGAGACTGTGTATGTCGACTTCGCAAGGCTATCTATGGCCTGAAGCAAAGTATACGAGCTTGATTTGACATACTCACTACTAAGATTGGCTCTCTTGGGTTCCAGAGGATGACATCAGATTACTCCATCTTTGTGAGACGACGGACCATTGGGACTCTGATATTGGTCGTCTATTAGATGACATGGTGGTAACTGGTGATAACAAAACAAGAATTGCAGAGGATGACATCAGATTACTTCGTCTTTGTGAGACGACGGACCATTGGGACTCTGATATTGGTCGTCTATTTGATGACATGGTGGTAACTGGTGATAACAAAACAAGAATTGCAGATACCAAGACCTTCCTTCAGAAGGTATTTATCATCAAGGACCTTGGTTAGATATGCTACTTCTTAGGTATAGAGGTTATCCACAAAACAGAAGGGCTACATATCTCATAGAGGAAATATTACATGGACATTCTTACAGAGGCAGGTTTGCTCGGATGCAAACCATCATGTATCCCAACAAAGACACAGAAGCATACCATTTCTCCAGATCCTGCATTTGAGGTTCCTACTCGATACAGAAGCCTAGCAAGTAAACTACTTTACCTCACTGTCACTAGACCTGATATATTATATGTTGTCAGTAGGGCAAGCCAACACATGGACAAACTATGCTACAATCATTGGTAAGAAGTTCTCTTGATACTCCATTATCTAAAGGGATCTCTTGGATGTAGTCTTTTCTACAGAGCCAATGGTCACACCAATATTGTTCCTTATGTTGATGTAGACTATGCTAACTCTCCGGATGGCATGCGATCCACCACCGGATATACAATGCTTGTTAAAGGAAATCTGGTTACCTGGTATAGCAAGAAACAAATCGTTGTATCTAGCTCAAGTGCTGAAGATGAACACGGGGCAATGGGCCACATGTAAGATTACTCGGTCGATATTTTTCTTGATAGAAATTGTTGGGAGAAAATAATAACTTGCTTATTCATGAGGCCCTAGGTTTCTCTTATATAGAGGAGATACCATTGGGCAAATTACATAAAGAGGATGGAGAGAATAGATAATATATAAGAGAAGCAAAGGTAACAAAAATATCAACACTCCCCCTCAAGCTGGAGCATTGATATCAATAATGCTCAGCTAAGAACATCTCGGGAAAGGCCCTCTAGCAAGGGCCTTAGTGAGCACATATGCTGCCTGATCTCCTGAACTAACATGAGTGGTGGAGATGAAGCCCTTCTAAACTATATTTCGAGTGTAAAGTCAGTCTATAATATACATGGTCCTCTCATGGAAGGTTGGGTTGTTGGTAATGAAGAGAGCAGCCTAGTTGTCGCATTGGAGGTGCATGGGAAGAGGTACCTCAATTGTTGGGTCAGTAAGAATAGATCTGACCCACATCATCTCGGTACTAGCATGTGCTATGGCCCTGTACTCTGATTCTGCACTGGATCTGGCGACTACTATCTGCTTCTTGCTCTTCCGTGACACCAAGGAACCCCCTACGAACATAGCAAAATCAGAAGTAGACTTCATGCCCTTGGGACACCCAACATAATCTGCATCTGCACAAGCTGTGACAGTAAAGGATGTACCTCTGCTAAATAGAAGACCAGTGCCAGGTGAGGTCTTCATATACCTCATAATCATATGGAATGCATCCATATATGCATATTTAGACTGCTCCATAAACTGACTCACTTTGCTCACTACAAAGGATATATCTGGCATGGTGATGGTCACGTATAGGAGCTTCCCAACGAGCTCCATGTACCTCTTATCTACCTCCTCAGTGTCGTCATCATACAATTTCATGTTCGGGTCCATGGGAGTAGTGGCAGGCATGTAATTTGCCATGCATGTAATTTGCCATGTCTGTCTCGGAGAAAAGATATGTAATGTACTTCCTTTGGGTCTGTTAGAAAATCGGAAGCGGAAGCGTAACATGGAAAAGATAAATAACGAAACGAACAAGCGGGATTTTTTTTGACGCTCAAACAAGCGGGATTTTACGTGGAACCCTACTCCGTGAGGAGCGGGATGAAACCACGGGAGAAGCCCTCAAAGGGGCATGCTATGCATTACTGTTTCTCAATGAGTACAGGAGGTCTGGGGCTCCTTATATAGCCTCTCCAGAGCCTTCAAGTCCCACCACTGGATGATGTGGGACTAAACAACTGGGTGGGGTAAAATGGATCTTCTCCAGGATCCATTTACCCTGCTACAACTCAATGGGCGCACTACCAAATACTCCAACACTCCCCCTCAAGCTGGAGCATGCAATGCTCAGCTTGGACAAACAGAAATAAACTCAACTCAACGCTACAGGACACTACGGACAATATCAACCCAACGTGCACATGCTGCAGTCGAGGACGTTGCTTCTCATGCCGTGCAGGTGAGGAGGACGAACGGGCTGGAGTGTGAGTCTGTTGAATCTCCTCGTTGGAGAGCATGTGCTCTGAACTGCGCCTGTCAGAGTCACTGCAACTGAAAATGAGTCTCCTCGTCGGAGTACTCTGGCCCGCCACAATAATGTGGACAACTGCTCCATCTCTGAATAAGGGCCAAATTGAATAAGAGCCGTGGCTGTGCAATCCTCGTTGGAGTCCACGGTCGCTGGAGAATGGAGTCTAAAAATAGTCTCCTCGTCGGAGAACTGGGTCTCTACCATCTGGCCTAGAGAATGGTACACTGCTCTGGTGTACCTATGATACCACATGAAAACCCTTGCCAACATATGGCATAAGGAATGGTCCTCTGCTCTGGAGTCCCTATGGCTCACATGAAAACTCTGGCCGAACAACAACAAGAATGATGGGGACCTCGAACTGATGATGGCAACATATGCTCATCTGACAATGACTGCACATTTGTGCGTGTCTGAAACTGGACTCGGAATCAATTGTCAAGTCTGACAAAATCTGATCATCTGTAGAGTTTGAAAATTCTGAACTGGTCTGGAGACTGGATAATCTGAATCTGGAGAATCTGAAATAGACCTGTGACTCTACATATACTCCCCCTTTCTCCCATACTTGTCGGAAAAGATGGACATCGACAAAGTTGGGAGAAGACAAGATAAATAGGGGAAAACAAAACATGAACTTGCGGCTTTTCTTTTTTTTTTAAGCCGTCATTCTCTTTTTTTTCTTTTTTTAAAGTCGTTCCTCTTTTCTTTTTTTTTACGGCTTTCGCAAATATCTTCCTTTTTTTCTTGCGTATGGCTCTTCATTTTGTACGCGCCTTTTTTTTTCAAATCAGATTTTTTTTGGATAACTTGGCCCAACAAGCTGGGCCCAAATGGCTCAAACCTTTTTTTTTCCTCATTTTTTTCGGCTATTTCCATTTTTTTAGCCAACATCATCATCTCTTTTTTTTTCAAATCTCGACCTCTTTTTTTTTTAAATCAGGCCTCTCACTTTACTCCCCCTTTTTAAGGGTACGGCCCAAAGGCCCTGCAACTTTTTTTTTAATATAGCATACAATGGCCCACTTGGGGCCATAAGCAAATAACTTGGGGCCATAAGCTCTGATACCATGTTAGAAAATCGGAAGCGGAAGCGTAACATGGAAAAGATAAATAACGAAACGAACAAGCGGGATTTTTTTTGACGCTCAAACAAGCAGGATTTTACGTGGAACCCTACTCCGTGAGGACGGGATGAAACCACGGGAGAAGCCCTCAAAGGGGCATGCTATGCATTACTGTTTCTCAATGAGTACAGGAGGTCTGGGGCTCCTTATATAGCCTCTCCAGAGCCTTCAAGTCCCACCACTGGACGATGTGGGACTAAACAACTGGGTGGGGTAAAATGGATCTTCTCCAGGATCCATTTACCCTGCTACAACTCAATGGGCGCACTACCAAATACTCGAACAAGGTCATCACAAGACCTCGCTGGTTCCTGGCAAACTCCAATCCAAGGAAGTTCCGCAGACTGCCACAGTCCTCGATCACAAACTACTGACCTAGGAAATTCTTAGCAGTCTGGATGCCCTGGCCATCATCCCCTGTAACAATAATTAACACTAATTACATGTACATTAATAATTATATTATTGTGCTTATATTTTATGTGTTCTTTTATTATTAAAAAATCAAATAAAAATTAGTTTAATATTGTATATAATATAGTGTATAGTATTCATAAATTAAAAATACAAAAAATAAGAAAAGAAAATAAAAGAAGTATTTTTACCTTAAAAATACTTACCAAAAATAATACTATGTGTATATGATGTATTCATTTTGAGATATACATGGAAGTTGTAGATCTTGCAAATATCTACAATTTTCATGTTGATCATCTTTTATTTGAAACCTATAACTAATTGTTTTTTTTATTTTACTTCATTTTTCCTATTTTCTTAATTTCTGATTAGGCTATGTGGCCCAATCCTTTCACTCCACGTCACCCGACTCTTTATAAGAGCACACCCCTTCTTGAGTCATCTGATCATTTGATCAGACAATGGAGCTTGCCCCTTACCCACTTCTCTCCTAGCCGTTTGATTCATTGATCAATCCAATCGGAACCTCACATCAGCACCTAACTCCTGGCCCTCTGATCGGCTTGATTAAGGCGAATCTAGGCCATCGCTTCACGCCCAAACCTCCGCCTTCGCATCTAGATCTGACGGCGTTCCCATCTTATTCTTCCTCGAGCAGCTGGGATCGAAGCATCGCGCCCTTCACGACTACCCTCCTCCCCAATTCGTCGGTTGCCTCGCGTGAGGCAACCTCTTCCCTCCGACAACTATCTCTTTCTCTCATCATCCTCTTCCACACCAGCCTCTCCAAGTTTGCCTTCACCCTCACGTGCTCTTCCCTTAGGCGGTTGAAACCACCCCAAAACCTCATGTAACTTCCTTTCGTCGTTGAACAAAACCCCCTTCTCTGCCACCTGCAACCGCAACCACCATTCGAGCGAGAAACCCACTAGCCTCTCCACCTTCCAGTGACAGTGAGGAGGACCTGAGAGCAACCATGACGGAGGGAACTTTTTCGGCGATATCCACCATTCAAGTTGTGTTGCGGTGATGAGAAAGCCTGCTCGAGCTTCCACTCTAGCTGAGGTGGTCAAGCAACAATCTAAGAAGCTCAAGAGCTTCTTATCAGACCAAGATTCAACCCCTGAGTCTACCTGCAGTCCATTTCATTTCCAGGTAAGTAATCTTAATCATCGTTTGTTCATCATTTCTCCATTTATTCTCAAGCATCTATAAACTCTTTCACTCACCTGAGATCATGTAGACAACCTCCGTTCAACACACATTTACACATAACTTTTTGTGTTCTTTCTCCGCTTTTCCACGTGTGTATACACTTCGATCTATTCTCGGACTTGCACATCCTAAGATCCCATTTCGGGCTCCTTCCTCCACCGCTGTCGGAGTCCTCCATTCCACCTCAGATTTATCCTAACCATTTGGTTGGATTTCTATCTAAAAAGTGCAGGGGTTCCAAGAGATTCATTGATCAGAGATGCATCGGAGCTACTCCATGCTTCATCGCTTCCGATGAACACACGTTGATACAGAGATCCATATAGTTCTTCACCATCCTTGGATCTTCAGCTTCTTCGCTCGAGTGTTGCGAACCTTCTCCGACAATCAACACGAGTCTTGCGAACACACGTTAATGATTGTCTTTTATCGTAGTATAGGTGATGAAAATGGTTCAGCGAAAACCACAAATTCAAATATGTGGAAGTTATTTTTCTTGGTGAGTATTCCAAGGTCGAACACATGGATACGAGCCTCTTCTTCCATTTATCGAAAATTATTGATTAATTAATGTGTGATTATTTTCTAAACCTAGGTCTTCATGCAGATGCAAAATAATATGCAGATACAATAATGCAAAGACGAGTTCACGTGATGCATGCAATTTTTGTTTAATTTTTAAAATGCAAAAAGAGGATGTAATGAACACAGTATGCAATGATATGCAAACATATAGGGATGCAGACAATAATGTGCAAATATGCCCTACAGATATCAATTTAATGAGCAAGAAAATAGGATCAATTTCAGAGTCAAAATGAGCAATATAGATAAATAATGGCATTTAACTTAAAGAGCAGGAGACACCATAGATCTCAGAAACCATCACATTTCATTTAGTATTATATCAAAAAATTAAACATGTCATTAAGAAGAGAATGAAACAAGCTTCAAAATGAGACTAAAATCAATCAATTTGGACTTAAAATGCTTAAGATATGCTAAAAACAATACGGGGGCATAAATGCAATAAAAATGCATGGAAATAAAAGATAAATAATCACAATAGGCCCCTGGAGGGACCTATTTGCAATTTAGCAAAAACGGTTGGGCCATAATATAATTTTTCCTTGTAGCACAGGGGCATTTATGTAAATATGAAAACCCGACGGGGTTTCTCTGCAAATTGTCCAGGCATGCACATGAAGCACACGTGCCTGGACCTATCTGTAAATATGAAGAGCTCGGGAGGCAGCGAGGCTCGGGCTGCACGTGGCATCTGCAGGTGGTCCGGGAGGCGGCTCGTTTCACCCGAGCCTGTTGGATAGGTATAGAGGCTCGGGCTTCCATCTGGGTCGTCCGCCCCTTCTCACCGGAGAAGGTTGTGCTCCGGCGAAGGTCCTATTAGCTATGGAGGGGGAGAGTTAGAGAGATGAGAGGTGACAGTAGAGTGGTGCTAAAAAAGAAAGGGGGAGGAGGGGTCGTGAGGTGTAACGGCAGGGCGGAGGTATGCTGGAGGAAGACGATGAGGTGATGACCGTTGGATTGTAAGATCCAACTTTCCTTGATAAGTAGCGTCCGGACTTCTCTTTTCCACACCTTCAACGACTAAGATGGAAGCGCGAAGGGATGGCTCAGATGTGATCACTCGATCCGATCGAGTGGCGGGTAATGGGCGTGAGTGTGCGGTGGGGATTAAGGGGGGTTTTATCTAACGGCGAAGGAGGAGTGGATGACGTGGAGGGCGCTCATCCCTTGGATGGGAGGAAAATCATGTGGTCTAGCAGAGAACGGGAGTGAGTGGAGAGTATCAGATCTGGGAGAGATACGAAGGCTGGAAAAAAAAGCGCAGAAGAGCAGTCTGGATGAAGGCATCAGAGATGATCCAATGACTCAAAGGATTGGTAGGTAACGCAAGGAGAGGCGGCCGCGTGGCAGCTCTAGAGAGCGCCACGTGGTCGCTCCAGAAAAATCAATAAATAAGAAAATAAAGAAAAATAAAAAAAGAAATAATAGGAGGCTGAATTTGAAAAAAGTCAAAACATAAAAGTTGTAGATCTAAATGAGATCTACAAGTTTTATTTGGTCAAAATGCCAAAAGAAGTCATTTGTACAAAAGTAAATTTTTGCAAGCATTTTTAAAGGGTAAAAAACATCGTGTTTTGTGCTTTGATATTTTTTTGTATTTTTAATTTCTTTTAAAAGCTAAGATAAATATAGATAATTTTTAACCTAACTTTTAGGGATTTTTAATAAAATAATAAATAAAGAAAAATGGTTAGTAATTAAATACAATAAATTAGGGTTAGAAAACATAGGTTAATTGTACACAGATTATTCACAATATAATACAAGTTAATATTAGTGATTTAATTGTGATTTTTATTGGATTGGTTAAGCAAGGAGAATAATAAATAGATTTTAACATGATGTATCCGAGATTCATCAAGCAGCATAGAGCAATTATCGTCCGATTAGATTCTATGATCTAATCGATGGTCCTCTGACTTCCACGTCACTCCACACGAAGTAGCGCTTCGACCCTGTGCTTTGGAGCATCCGAACCAACGTCGAAGCTTCTTAACGTGCCACATCCATCGAAGCCTAGGAGCACGTGCATCGCATCACATGGAACGGAGAAAATTGCAGCAGAACCTGCAGACCTTGAGAATATTACACTCCAGTCCAGCCATCACGTGCCAGACACATGCAGGCTTGGGTAATTTGTAGGACCCCTGCTGGGTTTTCAATATTACAGATATGTCCTGCCGCATGTGACTTTTGTATATTAGCCCAATGATTTTGTTTGTTGCACTTGTACACCTGTAAGGACCTATTTGTGATATTTTGCGAGTTTTTAATTATATTTTCTTTACGTTTATGCCCCTGACTTGTATCTTTAATATATTGTGAACCCTTAATCCATTTTAAATGAAATTGGTCTCGTTGGAAAGATAACTTAAGACTCTTTCATTTGGTGTATTTAATTCTTTGTTTTGACTCTTAATTCGTAAATTAAAAATCAGAATATGACTAGTTTATTACATGTTAATATGAGCACCAATTCTCCTTTATAAAGTGAACAATTGGTCTTAATCAATCCTTGATTGGTTTGATAAATTAAGAATTGATTTAAGTAAATATTCTCATATATTTTACCATCAAACTTTGATTTATTGCATAATCAAGATAAAATGAGTTATGAATTGATCTCTTTAAATGTAATTGGTGCATTGATGTGTGAATAATGCATAAATCAATCCTTTGTTGATCAATTAATTCAAGTGGATTAATTTAAGATTAAGTCAAGAAATATCATTGTGTATTATTTGTTTGCATTGTATATTTTTATTTTCTGAGATTTATCCATCAATGTGCCATTAAATATATTCGCATATAAAATCAAATAAAAAGATCATGCATAGTTGTTTTGTATTATCTTAACCTAAATCATACTCAATATTCACTTAATTGAATATTTAATATCTATGTTTAGTTAATTAATTGCTCGTGTCTTTGTGTTTGAACCTGGACTTATCCCGGATAAATTAAACCGAGTCACTCTTCACAGAGGTTCTACTCGATTTTGATAGATTAATTAAGCAGCCATATTACAACAAATTGATATTAAATTAGCCGATTAACGATTAATCAAGGAGCATGTGTAGGCACTGGAGGAGGAGGAGGTGGTGGTGGTGGTGGTGGAGGTGGTGGAGGCAGAGTAGGTGCTGGATGTAGTACAGTCATTGGAGGAGGTATGAAAACCTCCACACATGAGTATGATGGAGTCAACATGTTACCTGTAGGAGAGAAATATATAACTGACTCAAAGAAAGTGACATTAGCACTGACAAAGTATTTCCTTCGAAGCGAATCAAATCAACGACCCTTTATGGCGAGAGTAACCTAGAAATACAGACTTGACAGTTCGAGGGGAGAGCTTGTCACGACCAGATGTCAGATTGTGAACAAAGGCAACACAGACAAACACTCGTGGTGTAAGGGAGAACATATCCTTCTCGGAAAATATAATCGAGAAAGGAATCTTTTCTCCTAAAATAGAAGATGGCATGCAGTTCACCAAGTAGCAAGCAGTGAGGACCGCATCGCCCCCAAAAAAGTGAGGAGCGAGACTCTAGATTAAAAAGTTTCAGATCACATCAAGTAAATTACAGTGTTTGCATTCGACAACACCGTTCTATTGGGATGTGTAGGCACATGAGGCCTGGTGTACGATGCCACGAGTTATGGAGAACCCTAGTAGTTGTAATGTATTTTTAATTTCTTTTAAAATCTAAGATAAATATAGACAATTTTTAACCTAATTTTTAGGGATTTTTAATAAAATAGCAAATAGAGAAAAATGGTCAGTAATTAAATACAATAAATTAGGGTTAGAAAATATCGGTTAATTATACACAGATTATTCACAATATAATACAAGTTAATATTAGTGATTTAATTGTGATTTTTATTGGATTGGTTAAGCAAGGAGAATAATAAATAGATTTTAACATGATGTATCCGAGATACATCAAGCAACATAGAGCAATTACCATCCTATTAGATTCTAGGATCTAATCGATGGTCCTCTGACTTCCACGTCACTCCACACGAAGTAGTGCTTCGACCCTGTACTTTGGAGCATCCGAACCAGTGTCGAAGCTTCTTAACGTGCCACATCCATCGAAGCCTAGGAGCACGTGCATCGCATCACACGGAGCGGAGAAAATTAGCAAAACCCGCATACCTTGAGAATATTACACTCCAGTCCAGCCATCACATGCCAGACGCATGCAGGCTTAGGTAATTTGTAGGTCCCCTGCTGGGTTTTCAATATTACAGATATGTCCCGTCACATGTAACTTTTGTATATTAGCCCAAGTGATTTTGTTTATTGCACTTGTACACCTGTAAGGACCTATTTGTGATATTTTGCGAGTTTTTAATTATATTTTCTTTACGTTTATGCCCCTGACTTGTATCTTTAATATATTGTGAACCCTTAATCCATTTTAAATGAAATTGGTCTCGTTGGAAAGATAACTTGAGGCTCTTTCATTTGATGTATTTAATTCTTTATTTTGACACTTAATTCGTAAATTAAAAATCAGAAAATGACTAGTTTATTACATGTTAATATGAGCACCAATTCTCCTTTATAAAGTGAATAATTGGTCTTAATCAATCCTTGATTGGTTTGATAAATTAAGAATTGATTTAAGCAAATAACCTCCTATATGTTATCATCAAACTTTGATTGATTGCATAATCAAGATAAAATGAGTTATGAATTGATCTCTTTAAATGTAATTGGTGCATTGATGTGTGATTAATGCATAATCAATCCTTCGTTGATCAACTAATTCAAGTGGATTAATTTAAGATTAAGTCAAGAAATATCATTGTGTATTGTTTGTTTGCATTGTATATTTTTTATTTTCTGAGCTTTATCCATCACTGTGTCATTAAATATATTCGCATATAAAATCAAATAAAAAGATCATGCATAGTTGTTTTGTATTATCTTGACCTAGATCATACTCAATATTCACTTAATTGAATATTTAATATCTATGTTTAATTAATTAATTTCTTGTGTCTTTGTATTCGAACCTGGACTTATCCCGAATAAATTAAACCGAGTCACTCTTCACAGAGGTTCTACTCGATTTTGATATATTAATTAAGCGGCCATATTACAGCAAATTGATATTAAATTAGCCGTTTAACGATTAATCAAGGAGCAGGTGTAGACACTGGAGGAGGACGTGGTGGTGGAGGTGGTGGAGGCAGAGTAGGTACTGGATGTAGTACAATCATTGGAGGAGGTATGAAAACCTCCACATATGAGTCTGATGGAGTCAACATGTTACCTGTAGGAGAGAAACATATAACTAACTCAAAGAAAGTGACATTAGCACTGACAAAGTATTTCCGTCGAAGCGAATCAAATCAACAACCCCTTATGGCGAGAGTAACCTAGAAATACAGACTTGACATTTCGAGGGGAGAGCTTGTCACGACTAGATGTCAGATTGTGAACAAAGGCAACACAGACAAACACTTGCAGTGTAAGGGAGAACATATCCTTCTCGAAAAATGTAATCGAGAAAGGAATCTTTTCTCCTAAAATAGAAGATGGCATGCGGTTCACCAAGTAGCAAGCGGTGAGGACCGCATCGCCCCCAAAAAAGTGAGGAGCGGGACTCTAGATTAAAAAGGTCCAGATCACATCAAGTAAATTACAGTGTTTGCATTCGACAACACCGTTCTATTGGGATGTGTAGGCACATGAGGCATGGTGTGCGATGCCACGAGTTATGGAGAACCCTGGTAGTTGTAATGTATAGAACTCTAAGGCATTGTCACAACAACAACAAAGCCTTTTCCCACTCTAAGGCATTGTCAGAGCGTAAAAAATTGACAGGAGCAGAGAAAATATTCTTTATTTCATTAATAAATAATTTAATAACAAACCTTGTCCATGAACTACCTCGATTCGTAACTTGATATTTAGATGCCATTTGTTTAAGGGATACAGGGCCCGACCCTCTATGAAAATGGTCAATGTTTGGATACTGGAGTCAACATGAGATATATGGTTTGACCCCCTACCCCTCCATCATCAACCTTCCCCACCATAAAATTACAAATAAATACAACTTATCGAATAATTTTACCTAGGTATTTTTACCCCACGAACCCTAGATTCTTTCTAAATTACCTGCTCGACCCTGTAAATATAGTTATTATCCCCTCGACCCTATAAAGTTATTCCTTCTCCTCTAGTAAGAGTCAATAACTTGGGTTAATCTAACTAGAGGATAATTGGATGGTGGATCTTCCACCTTCCCATCTCCTTCTTCCTCTTCTTCGTTTTCTTCCTCTTTTCTTCTTCTTCTTCCTCGTTATTTTCTCTATCTTCACCCCATCTCCATCCATCCACCAAATCACCAATTTTTTCGTATTTTCACGGATAAACCATCCCTTCCCATCACGAAAATATTTTTTCCTCGAAATTTTCAGGACGATTTCTTGAACTGATTGATCACATATTTGAGGCTGCTAAACAAATGCATGGCTAACATGAAGAGGAGACTGGACTTGCTCTACGGAACAATGCAATAACTTTTGTCGATAGCGAACAATTTCATGTATGAGGATCAAATCATGGAACCTTCGACTCTGCTGGTAATCATGATGGCCATCATTACTGGAGCTATTGTCCTCATGTTGAGGAGATAGGGATGGAGATGCTTCCCTCATGATGACCATCCTTGCTAGAGGTGCTAGGACGGGGGTGGCGCTGGGAAGATGCAGGCAGAAGTGCTGGGAAGGGGTGGGAGAGAGTGAGCTGCAACTGAAAGTACTGGGAAGGGGCGACATGGGCGGAGGTGCCAGGAAAGGGGGCGACATGAGAGGGTGTTGGGAAGGGGGGCAGTGTAGGGGAGTTTCAGGCAGAGGTGCTTGGGAGGGGGGCAACATGTGGGAGATGCGGCCATAGGTGCTCGGAAGGGGGCGACACGGGCGGAGGTGCTGTGAAGGGGTGCAGTGCTGGGGAGCTGCATGTGGAGGTGCTAAGGAGCGGGATGTCGCAGGGGAGGTGCAAACGGAGGTTCGGGTGCAGAGTGGAGGGAGGGAGGAGGAAGGAGAAAGATATGGGTTGTGAATTATATAAATAAGAAGCGTAAAGTATTATATTTTTATGGATTCTATTTACCTTTGACGGACAAATGGATGTCTATTAACTGCAGGGTTTGTGGTGTAAGAGTTAGCAACTTGATGAGGTCGATGTGATAATAACGATGTTTACAGGGTCGAGCATGTATTTTACAAAGATTCTAAGATTCATGGGGTAAAAATTCATTTTATCTAACATAACTTCTGTACATCACTTCTTATCCAACCGAATGAGGAAAATCAAATAACTAGCACTTATCCCTCAATATTCCACATGATCCTATCCTTGCAAACGAATAGAAATGACTGATACAACAACTTATCCCTCCTTGTCCCGTTACCGAGCAGCGAACGCCCCTACAGGGCTCCCACCCCATCTTCCAAAAACCGAGTCTGTACTGACAGCTGCGGGCTTGACCTCGCCGCACGAGCAACGAACAGGAGAGATCCAATGGGGCCTTCTCCACTCTGCATTGTGTGCAAAACGTGCCGAACCATGGAGCAGCGATTTGGGTTCCAAAGAACCCATTCCTAAGCAACTTCAATCCTCCATTTTCCTTCCACTTCTTTCGATTTTGTTTCTCTTTTTGAGTTTTTCTCTCCTTCGATTGCAGGGAGGGTCGCACCCGCGAAGGAGAAAGCGATCGTGGTGCGCACACACCGGAGCACCCGCCGTCGCTCGCTGTTGCCCGGAGAAGCCAACCCCGCCGTTGGGGGTTTGAATTGAGAAGGAGCACTCTCCACGTGGGGGGTCTTCAGCCCTCCTTACCAAACCTCCAATTCTATTCTTAACCCTTGGATAAAGGGTTAGAGAAGTTGCAAGGTAGACACCAACAGAGTCTAATATTACAAGCGGGTCCTGCCGGCGAGCATGTGCAGTTGCAGGTGATTTTTTTTTGAAATCACTAGACTGGAGATGGGACCATATAGCTGCAAATTAGCTGCGCGCATGTGCAGGAGATTTTTTTATTTTAAATCACTCGAGATACGACCATGAAGCAGCAAATTAATTGCACGCATGTGCAGGTGATTTTTTTCGAATTTTTATTTCAGGCTTAACCTTGTATATCTTCTAATCAAACTCTTTAAAATTTGTAGATTTTTCAGCATTTTTTAAAATAGTTTATTAAGAAAATACAACCAGAGCTGTCTAGAATCAGAGAAGCAGGCCAGCAGATGCATGTCTTAAAAAACGGTATCTCCTGTAGGGACCTAAATCGATTTTTTAAAGGAATTCATAATTCTACTAAATTTACACTAATCTATTTCATTAATCACGAAGGATTCTTCATCCAAAATAAAATAAAGAAGAAGAAGAAGCAAAACATACCCCATGGAAGATGAGATCCAGCAAAGAGGAACTGTAGATGGAGTGTATCTCATCTCTGCTCCAGTCACTCCTCGGCCCCTCCCTTATCGCCCTCTCCGAATGAATAGCCGCAGCCGACGCCGACGCCTGCGGCGAGATTGAAGACGGTACTGCCGTGGAGAAGGAGCACTCGCGGAGCCATGAGGATAGGCGTGGTTCTGCTCCAAGGAGGCGCACCCGCCTGCCCATGAAGAGGGGCACCATGGTCCCAAGGATCGCTGATGTTAATTGGCTCTCCTCCCTACTCTCATGGATTCCCTTTTTTTTTCAAGCCCTCCCTTGTGTCATGATTGGTGGGTGGCCCTTTGATCTTTGTTTGTTTGCTCGCTTGCTTTTTTTAGTATTCTAATTATTTATGTCAAGGGGACCATGAGCCCAGAGAGGATTTTTTTTTTAGATTTTGAGGGGGGAAATATCTCGCTCCCCTTTGTTTATTTTTGTTGTTGTAGTAGTTTGTTTGAGCATATAGCAAGTGGAGAGATTTTTCTGTTCCATGTACATGTATAGGGATTCTATGGATTGAAAGCCATGTAAATCTTTGAAAAATATTTTTTAAAGAAAAAATCTATGTAAATAGGGATTTAAAACAAATAAGTGGTCGGAAAAAAATGGAAGAAAGGAAGAAATTAAGATTACATCATTACAGGCTTTTGATGAGGTCAGACAGCAGAGGGCACACCTCATTTGTGGTTGAGAACAGATTGGTCACAACTTTTTTGTGACTCCAGGATGCAACCAGATACGGATACCATCATTGTATTTGTTTCTAAAAGGCTAGAGATATGTATTTTCATTTTAAAGGATACAACTATGTACATGGATTTTTATTTTTTGTGGATGCAGATACAAATATGGATACAATTTTCAATTTTTTGAGGATATGGATTCGTATATGATTGTTATGACGGATACATATAAGGATATATGTACTTCTAAATCTCTTTGTGTATTATAGACATATGTCAATGTATATATAAGCAAATAAATAAATATATTATATTGTTATGTGTAATATAATGCACCTTATAGTTATTTCAGACGCATGAAAGAATAGGGTAAGTTACAAAAAGGGCCCGAACTATACATCGATTCCTAATTAGTCCTCATTTTGGGAAAGTAACAATGAGGGGTTCAATCTTATTTTTTGCCTCAAAGGAATACTTCCGCAAGCTTCCCCGATTCTTCTATGTTGATGTTAAAGCATAAAGTTGAAAATTTAGTACCATCTTGTAACGTCTCGGGCTTAGATCTTCGGTCCGTTATCGAGGAAAATTGGCCATAACAACTTCTTGAATTCAGGGATATGTTGTCAACAATCCAAAATGCTTAAGTCCAAGTTATCAAGTAGCAACCCCCACCACTTATAACACATTCTCACACTTTGTGAGTTTTAGATGTGGGACTATCTTTGGGGGTATGGGTATTACAACCTCCTCCACTTATATTCACAATGTCCTCCTTGCGATATGGTTTATTACTTATTCCCAGTGACAGTAGCGGCTACACGCTCTGGGTAGCCATTATTTCCTATCTCTTTGTAGGGGTGGTTATACCTCTCGGGTAGCACATTCCACTATCAGAGGAAAATTGGCTCTGATACCATTTGTAACATCCCGGGCTTAGATCTCTGATCCGTTATTGAGGAAAACTGGTCCTAACAACTTATTGGGATCGGATTCAAATGGATCCGCTGTCAACCATCCAAAATGCTTAAGCTCAAGTTGTCAAGTAATAATCACCACCATTTATAACCTAGTCTCACGCTTTGTGAGTTTTATATGTGGGACTACCTTTGGGGGTATGGGTGTTACAACTAAACCCAACAAGTGGTTAAGGTCAGTTTTCCTCGATAACAGATCTAGAGTCTAAGCCCTGGACATTACACATTTTTATAGCATTTCAAAAATAATGCCCTTAACTGGGAATTGCGGCAGATCAGACCCTTTTATTGGTAATTTTACCCAAAATATCGATCTTATAATATTTAATATTTGTTATGAAAGTTGACTTTAACGTATTGTTTTTATTCTTTTTATATTTTAGTATTTTATATTTTATTACTTTTGATTTAATCATCTATTAAATTCAACTTTATAAAAAAATATTTATATCGAATCTACGAAAGAATTTATTGTCCTTATGATAATCTGTATCAGCTTGTAAAGTATTCATATCCGAATTATGGCAGTTTATTTACATTTCCATATCTATATTTAAGGATATGATTTCCTATTGTCAATATCCATAAGATAGTTATTTCAATATCCATAGTTAGATTTCAAAATGATAAATATATAGTAACACCTATATCTTTATATGTTTGTTTGCATTCCTACTAGGTATAATAGTGTTTTCCCATCTGGTACTCCATTTTTTTCGAAAGTTGTCTTTTAAAAGAAAGAAAAAGGGCTCCAATCTAATAGGGGCTGTTCAGTTAAGGGGGTTTATCCTCTCTAACCCACTCTTTTCTCTTTCTAAGTGGGATCCACTTTTTATCTTTTTAAAAAATTAAATAAATCAATTCTCTATCATCAATTTCATCAAAAAATAATATATTATACCATCATATCATATAAAAATTATAAGCTACTCCACTTCTACTCACTTTTTCAAACTCCAATACAATCACATCACAATAACTACTCACTTTTTCAAACTTCAATACAATCATATCACCCAAACCCACTTCTAACCCACTCCCAGTTTAACCCTCTATCCAAACACCAAAATCAAAAAATGAGTTACCTGCTATCAGTTTAACCCACCTAAACACACTATCCAAACACACCCTTAGGGTGTGTTTGGATAGTGTGTTTAGGTGGGTTAAACTGGTAGCAGGTAACCCATAAGGGTGTGTTTGGATAGTGTGTTTAGGTGGGTTAAACTGATAGCAGGTAACCCATTTTTTGATTTTGGTGTTTGGATAGAGGGTTAAACTTGGGGTGGGTTAGAAGTGGGTTTGGGGTGATATGATTGAAAAAGTGAGTAGAAGCGGAGTACTTTATATTTTTTATATGATATGATGGTATAATATATTATTTTTTGATAGGATTGATGATGTAAAATTTATTTATTTAATTTTTTTTAAAAAGGAATAAAGTGGGGCCCATGTGGAGGGAGAAAATATGGGGTGGGGGAGTTAAACCACCCCGAGGGTGGTTTAACCCGATACACGAACGACACCTTAGGGTGCGTTTGGTACGTGGGTTAAGGCGGGTTAAACTGGTAGAGGATAACCTGTTTTTAGGTTTTGGTGTTTGGATAGAGGGTTAAACTGGGGGTGGGTTAGAAGTGGGTTTGTTGTGATATGATTGTATTGAAGTTTGAAAAAATGAGTAGTTAATGTGAGGTGATTGTATTGAAGTTTGGAAAAGTGAGTAGAAGTAGAGTAGTTTATAATTTTTTTTACGATATGATGGTATAATATATTATTTTTTGATGGAATTAATTATGGAGAATTGATTTATTTAATATTTTTAAAAAGAAAAAAAGTGGAGCCCACGTGTGAAAGAGAGGGAGTGGGTTTGGGCTCCTACCGAATGGGGCCTTAAACAATCAAACGGAGGGAAAGAGGATTCACAACATTCATTACCACGAAATATTGGCATTTTGTATCACTAAAACTTTTCCTGCAACTATGATATTTGTTGTAGGATTATTGTAAAGGTTTGTTACCAAAAATTACTAAACTCTACCCATCTTTATATTGCAGAATCATACATCCAAAGTTACGATCCTTGTTAGAGAGCATGAGAATGAGATAGTATTGAGGGATCCAACTACAATATGCTCGATCAGCATCGATCAAAGGATATATTTTCCCCCATGTCTGTCCCTATCCCCCATGTTCGCATGCATCATGTCGAAGTTAGTCTCTGTTGAGACTTAGATGCAGTTTTGAGGCTCCTGCAACTGTCATGACTTGACCAGGAGATCATACAGATCACCTACTCGATCCATTCTACATCTCTCAACTTGACAAAGTGGTCAATACATCTAGACTCTTATTGTTCAGGTGGTGAAAATATACTTAGAAATGTATTTGATGAGGATCATTATTCATTAGAGGCTTTCTCTAAACTCATGTACTCATAAGTCTCATCAAACTAACATGTTGAATGTACGTGACTATTATTATTCTCATTGTTAGAGAAACATTGAACATGTCGCTTGTAGGTATATATGTTCTATAATTTCTTGTTATGGCATTGTATCTTGTTTTTGTTGATATTCGATTAAAATATGCTTTCTTTAAGAACTAATAATTCAATATTAATCAAGCTTATTGATGCTCAATTGGTACAGTAATTTTAATTGCTCTTTTAACCAATTCAATGTATAATCTCTCTATGAAGCATTTGATCCAAACAACATGAGTGATGGTCATGCTACATGTAGCATGTTATGCTTCGTGTGTATGTGTATATAACCGTCCTTCCTTTTTGCTCACTCCTAATCTTTAGGACATACATATAATTATCCAAAATATTCATTACAAATCAAACTAGATAAATTTCTTACATAATTTTATGACTATACTGTTGTGAATAAGTCTAACCTTTTACTAGAGAACATTTCAGTTGTCATGCACACACATACTCATGTGCACACACATACTATTGAGGTGCTTTGAATTTTAAGACATATGTTCATATTGAAACATTGTATAAATCATTATGGAACCTCTCTCACGAGGACTTTCTTAGTGTTAACATGTTTCTTCCTGCATGATTTGCAATTTCTGAATCTTTCCATTTAGAAAGATCGGTTTGTATGTGAGTACTATAAACCCCTTTAAGGTTTGAGTTATTAGTCATCCTCTATACAACTATTCAATATTGTGGTTATTTCATGCTTTCTTATATGTGTTTGAGTTGCATTCTACTTTCTCAATGCGTAACACAAGTGCACACATTTGTGTATATACGTCCTACTTCAATTCTTCATCAAGGAATGTTTTCTTCGCATCTATTTGAGAAAAATATAAATTTATATCCAATTATGTTTAAGACCATTCATACTGATGCATTTAGCATCAGAGTGTAAGCTTCCCAAAAATCTATTCTAGCTTTCTAAAATTTTCATGTGCTAATTAATCTTGATTTGTATTTTTCAAAAATACGGTTACATCGATACTTTTATAAACCCACTTACACATTATGGTTTCCTTTATTTTAGCACATCACATAATTTTCTTCACCATTCTGCTCGATCGAGCCAAATCATCTTTCATGACACCATCAACAGTTATGATTAATTATAAACCATTGCTTGGTTGAATGATATATTTGTTAGAAGCTTTATGTTTTTTTGGAGTTATCTACCGATAATTCTCGATGCTGTGCCATTCTCAAATACGATATTCCATTTAGAGATGTAATCACTCTTAAGGTCTTAATTCAGTCATGATGCTAGCTCGGCCCCGATATTTATGGGTCACTTAGACCCTCACTTTTCTAGCTCTTTATGTTACCCTTTTAGCCTTCATTAATTCCTTACTCCATGCTTTAGCCCTTCAAAGAGGGTTTCTTCTCTACATGAGTGAAGATCACTTTTCTGCATAATTAAAAATCATCATGTTGTAGTATCATCACCCTCTATGCTTAACTTTGTTAGTTCCTTAGCAAAATCTAATTTGAAGAATGAGTAAGAAAGAAGATGAAATGAATTTGGGATACAAATTGGTTCATTGAATAGAGAAATATGATTGAATCTTGATCAAACCTTTAGATTTATTGTTGTTTTGGAACTTTCTTAAATTAAAATTAAGATCTCAGACTCAACAGACCAAGATCCACAAGTCTCTATTCATATTCAACTTGAAAGTTAACACATATCAACTAGCTCATTACGCATTTTTTTTAAAATGAAGGCTAAGTATATTGTGTGTAATGTGTTTTCTCTTCCTACTTAAGGAGGTAAAATAACCAAGCAATTAAACTCGGTCATTATATATTCCCGTTTCTTGCAACTCTTTCCTTGGAGAGTCAGGAATTTCCTTGTAAATTCAAGTCTACTAGAAGAAAAATGGGATCTTGTAGAGCTAAACTGGTGCAGCCATATCTCTTTCTTAGAGCTTGATTAGTGTATTCAAGACTCTTTTTGTCGGCATTGAACCATTGTGATTAAAAAATTTCTTTGTAATGTCTCGCATTGCATCTCTTTACTAGTCTCAACTCTTATTATCGACTCTTATTATCGACTTTGTTTGACATTTTTAAGCATTAAGTGGTTGCAGTCTACTTGGTTGATTGGAGAAAAGTTAAGCAGTCCATGGTTATATATTCTTAATGCCATCTAAACTGCATGGCTTAGTGTTAGAAAACTATTCTTCATCCAAAGCATCGTTTCGACATAGTACTCTGCTCTTTAAACATCCATGCTACTGTGAAAAGTTAGGGTTGTTGTGGGTGTCTATAGTCTTCATGTTTAGGTTGTCTAACTGCAAGGCGGAGAAGAGGAGTAAGAATTCACAGTACATTATTTAAGAGGCACACCAATGATGTGAGGCAATCTACTTTGACACGGAAAGTTAAGATGGGAACATTATCTTATGGAACTCAAAAGTTAAGATGGGAACACTATCTTATGGAACTCAAAGAACTAAGTTACATGACCTGAAAAGTCTGAATTCTAGTTCCTAATGAAGTTCTTGCAACTTTAAGGGGTCGTTTCGTTAGGCAAAAATGGATAATTGATAAGGAGGATAAGCCATTGTTTTGTTCGTTTGGAGGGAGAGGATAAGGGGGATAAGTGGTAGTTGTTTTCTATTCTTTGTTCGATAAGAGGGAGAGGATAAGGAGGAATAATGTGGTTATGTTAGATAAGATTATGAGATAAGTGGTAGTTATTTGTATTTTTTGGTAGGAGAGTCTGATGATGGAGGGATAAAGAGGAATGACATTTTCCCTCATTTTGACTCCAGGACTAAAACATTGATCAATGATGGAGGGATAAGAAATTGAAGGAATAAGGAGAGATATCCCTCCTTATTCCTTAAACGAATACACCCTGAACGTGTGCTAAGTCAAGTCTTGGTTCAGAGGCCAATTTCACCTCAAAAAATGCAAATACATTTGCAAATTTTTTAGGTATATTTTTTAAAGTTTTAACCTTTTAATTTAGATTTTCTAAAGATTTTTGCAATTTTTTTTGGATTTTAACGAGTTTTGCAAATTTTGATTTATGTGTATATGATCTTCTTTATGAATTTTATAAATAAGGCAAGATGTTTAGTATTATATATAACATTTTAGTTTACAAGGACCACTAATATTATAAAAGTTTTAGTTGCTCACCAAGAAAGTGTTGTGACTTTTAAAAGTTCTAGTTTTATGTACTAAAAATACAAAAAGTACAAGTTATGGTGAAGTATATGACACCGGTCTATACATACTCTGAGTTATATCCTCGTAGATCAAAGAGTGAGAAGACAAAATAACAATGAAAAAACATATATCATGTGATCAATACTGGACTTACAACATTAAAAAAATGGAAAATAACAAAAAATCTTGTCTAGAACCGATGAATCCTATGTATGGAGCACACAATTCATTCTTAAAGGGGTATGATCATTGTTAATATGGTATGTAGAGATATTGTAGAATTATTAGATGATAAATTTCACGTCAGTGTAAATTTAGACATTAGATATATGTCAGCTAATATAGAATAAGAACATTATTATCATCTCCACTGAATGCCAAGGCACAATATTTTCCTATTGAAAAATAATAGAACAAAGGCAATAATTCTTTTCATACTTTATTCATGAAACTCACATGTTGTCCTTACAGAAGATCAACATTCTCTCATCTTTATTTTGCATGACATAAAAGGGAAAGAGCGTATCCTTTTTAGAAGCATAAAAGGGAAAGATCATATCCTTTTTAGAAGCTAACAATTGTAGTTGCAGAAGCATTGATAGCCACCTCCTCCTATAGATCCTATACAAATTCCACGCCCGTTCTTCTGCTGGAAGCACTGCTGCTGGCAGTTGCTAAGTTGACAATCATCGCCCAACTTCACTTGACATGTTGCAGCATTTGTAGTCGATGCCATCAACAAAACTACATATAAGACAAATCACATGTTTAAGTACTTTATAGCTACTTTCTAGGCTTGATAAAATCGATATAAATTAGGATGAACTTTGAATTGCAATGACAAAACATTGTTTACCACATCCAAGTGCAAGAAGGACTGCAAGTGAGAGATACACATTACAGAACTTGCCCATGTCGACTACTAGCTCACAAATAGCTACTAATCTCGACACTAAAGTCTAATGGGATAGTCGAACAATATAATCCTCTATATTTATAGCGTCCCGACACAACTATTGATGGAATGTTAGATTTATCTAATTATGTAATGCTCGACTATATGGTAACTAAAAGTTGTGTTAAGGGCACAAAAGGATCTTCCATCATGTATTTGAATCTTGATCGGATCTCATTCCTTTGTTTGTGATCCTATAAGATATGAAGGATATCATTCCTTTTTGTAAGAGGAAGATTGACCTTAACAACTTATTGGGTTTATGCCCAACTAAAACTATTAACCACCACCTAAAATGATAAAATCTTAAGTTGTCAAGTAGTAATCCCCGCTCGTATAACCCACTCTCGTATTTTATTAATATAGATGTGAGACTATGTGTGGGGTCTTAAAATTCATGTTCTACATGTGTCCTTTTTGTTCAAATAAGTAGCTGTATA